>JARHVA010001192.1:3270000-3757274 GCA_037957365.1 Torreya grandis | reverse complement strand
TTCCACATTTATTAATTAGTTTAACACCTCAATATGAGTCCTAGGCTTCATGAGTATTCACCTACAGGTCTGCAGGCTTATGGGTGAATGAAACTTGTCCAAAGCCCTTATTAGAGAGTAATTGAGTCCAATATACTTTTATTAACTTTTAAAAATGTTAAAAAAATTATTCCTTATGTGATATCATATATATTTATTTCCAATTAGATTAAACTTGGCATTCAAACTTGTAGAACACTGCTACTACACAGGACATGTCTCCAAGAGCAAAACAATTGAAGAATGCATACAAGAATAAAATTTAAAGTGAGATAACATGAATATTATGAATTTGAGTAATCCTCCATAAAATTTTAGTCACTTTAAAATTATAAAGGTGACAAACATCACAAACTAACAAAAAATTCACTTGTAGGTGGGTGACATGCTTACACACTTGAGACACTTTTCCTCTTATTGAAGAAACTTGATTGAGATAAATTGGATGATGAAAATGAAATTTAAAGGATATATATTAAATCTTAAAACATCCCTCAAATAATCCTTTACCATCTAATTATTGAGTGGAGAAACATGAAAAAATTAGACCCTGGTAGGATGGACAAGGCATAGTGACCTATTATCACTCTTATTGATTGTTCATAAAGGAGGGGCCATGAATGTACAAAACAATTAAAATTAAAATGAAACTAATTATTACTATTAAAAGTTTATAAAGTTTAAATCTCCCAACTTTCTCTCTCTTGGCCATACCAAGAATTTAATTTTGCCTTTCTGAGCTTATGAAGGTAGTGATAGAGGAGAGAGTGTTTAATGCATATATTTTACTTGAAACTTGATCCAAAGATGTAAAATAACCTGTGGAATCCCAATGGATACTATAAAACCATTTTTACCTTAAAAATAGATCTTCCAAGGCCATACAAGTTCCTAAACATGCTTGTAAAGGGGTATTTTACTCATTTTAGGCATTGATCCTGCAAGTTTATCAATCTCTAACCATATCTTAACATTATATATATTTAGGTATGTTTGGGAACTTATTGAAATGTTTACCTCTGAATGTGTTACATGTAACCCCTCCAAATTAGTTAAAAGGTGACTAAAATGATATTTGAGCACATAATACATAATAAAAGGTTAATAAATGATATTATGACCTTAAATACACATTAATAACCTTTTATAATGAGTCTAAACCATATAAAACCTTTCACCATATTTTTCAACACCAAGACCTTATGAATTACTCCTAAATCTAAACAAGTACACATGAGACCAAACATTGGACAAGGATAGACAATGACTAATGTGACCATATGGAGACCATTTAGGACCATTTAAGACCATAACAAGACTAAATACAAGTTTTGATAACCCTACAAAAAGTTATAACCTATACAGGTTGACCATTTTTGACTTGATGTAAAAATTTGGTCAACACTTACCAAGAGTTAACAATCAAAAACCTTTCACATATTGTAAATAAACAAATTTAGGTTTAAGAATCTTTCTGAGACACATACGCTTGTATTTCACATACTCTTCTTCAATATAATCATTAACATATATTTTTATTATTACTATGTCTCATGTTTCTTTGATTTTTACATTTTATTTCCTTAAAATAAATTTTATTGCATAATTTCTTCATTTTAGTTATTTGTATTTTATAATCATAGAAAAATCAGTCTTAGAATCACCCAGGGATCTTAAGTATCACCTTCAGGTTTTATATCATTTTATAATTGACCTTAGATTCACTTAAGAATCTTAGGTCTCACCTTTGGGTTTTATATCATTTTTATAGTTAACCTTAAATTCACCTAAGGATATTAGGTATCACCTTTGGGTTTTATATCATTTCACAATAAGCCTTTACTTCACCTAATAATCCTAGGTATCACCTTCAGGTTATATTTATCACATTTTTACAAATTTATCAATTTTTATTAAGATATTTATGATTATTCAAACACATTTATACCTTCAATATCATTTGTGATGGATTTGTATATCAATTATTATGCTATATACCATGAAGGTTAGCATAGATTCTTTAGTGACATGACTATCACCTTTCACCACATTGACTCATCATTTTTGGCACAACATTTTTCCTCCTTATGATCATCTACAAATTATTCATCACTATGTCACCTTATTTTTACAATTATGGATCTCTCATGAGCCCCATATATCCATTCTCCATTTCATTTGAAGCATAATTAGGCTAGTTTTGAGATTGGACACTTCCACATGGGGCAATCCTAAGATTATTTTAGCCACCATGGTCTTTAAGTTCTCCTCTCTAGCATCCAAGTATAAGCTATCTTGTGTTATTTTTTTAGATAAGTTAAATAAATGGGTTTTAAAGGATCCCATAACCCTTACATAAGAGATGAGAACATATAAGAGAATACCAACAGAGACAAACCAAAACTAGCATCCCTCCAAAGAGATAGTAAAAACTCACTTAGAACCACCCTAGAACTAATAAGAAACCTAGCTTGACTCAACAAAATCAAACAATAGGAAAAAAAAACTACTAGTATTCTAACTTAGCTTGACCAATATCTTTGGACTTTTTAGTCTTTTTTCTACCAACAACTTCAACATTAGTTCTAAACTCCTTTATTTTAATGTTTCTTCTTGTCCTTTTACTAGACTCCTCTATATTTTTAGCCTTTTATGGGTTTTCATAACCTTCATAAGATTCATATGATTTTGATATCTTCCTATTATATGCCTCCTCTTTATACTTCCTCCATATTTAATTTGACTATTTTTTTAGTTTATAGTCCTCTTTGAGTGCTTCTTAAAGTTTAAGATTAAGAATACTGTCAAGTTTCTTCTAAACCTCACCCCATACTACTAACTCCTGCTCTGGCCAAGATAAATTCTCTGATAATTTTGATTTCCTATCTAATATCTTTGATGTCATTTTCAAGACCCTTTAGTCTTACTTCCAATTCTTTTAGCTTTTCCTTCAAGTTTATGTTGGACCCCTCCTCCATAATCTACTTCTCACGTTGCCTAAAGACCTTCCTTTAATATTCCAAATGGAATGTTGTGGTACTAACCTCTCTTATAGTCCAATATGCTAAAAAATATTTCTCCCCAATATCAAGAATTGGAGAAACTAGATGTTCATTCTTGAGTTCTAATAAGGTTTTAACCTCTAAGTTAGTTAGTTTGAGGTATTCATCATCATCTAACATAATTATTATATTCTTGCCTCTGATTGATCCCTTAAACTTTTTGTTGTGTAGGAATTGGTTGAGAATATTCTTTGAATCCTTAGACTCTATCTTAGAAACCTCAACTACACATCTATCTGAGTCTTCTCAATATCCTTGGATCCCACAACTTGCCTAACCAACCTATTATCAACTAATGGCTTATCATACTTTAATAAAAATAGGATGAGGTATTGGTGAATAATTGAATCTAAAATTGATAGGCCTCTATCATGTACTCTAAGGATATCAACAATAAAAATGATAGATTGAGAACATTTTTTTGAAATGGTTGAGAAAGAGGACTTGGTGTGAGTACACCAACCTTTTCTTCCCATCAACGGTTAGATGAATCATGACTTGTAGACATAATTAATCCCAAGATAAATGAAGACTTTCCCTCAATAATTCCCTTTTCACCTTATTTTCTAAGGCCTCATCCTTGTAAAATGTTTTGATCAACTCTACCCTCTGACCCTATCATTAAAGGCCTTTATGATGTCAAAGGAAATACCAATAGACACCATTATTCTCTCCTAAAAAAAATTGATCAATACCCATCTCATCTTATCCATCCTATTTCTCTAGGTTCTATAAAATTTGACTAAGAGTTTGGGATCATGGCCAATAATTCATTCCATGAATTATAGGGATCAAGGCAAAGTTGATTAGTATGATCTCATGTTAGTTATGTATATCACCCATGTCTTATTTTCCATATTTTAATGAAGAATGAAAATAAAATAATACAAAATATTTAAAATCCATATCATAAGAAAAGGCAAATATAAAAGGCAACATTACAATCTTAAAAGTTAAATCACCCCAAAAGATGTGATCTTTATTTGTCACATAACATATTCTAGTCAAATATCAAACTCCATAGTTAGCCTCATGATAGATCTAAGGTATATTAGGGTAAAATAGGATAGTATACTAGGGTAGGAGGTATTTTATAATCATTATATATTCTTACATATTTAATTTAACATATCTTCTCACAAAAATACCCAATCTTCATAGTGGACTGATTGATAAGTAAGGGGTCTTAAGGAGTAGGGAACATATTATGGGAAGGTAAGACCATTTTATTTTTCATGTTATTATCTATGTACTAAAATTTTTAATCCAATTTTTTTATTGTTAGATGGATTTTCCTAGGTGTTTGATGTCAAAATATCTTAGTCTTGCCCACTTTTTTAGAATGTCTCATATCCATTAATGACTTCTACATCACCCATGTGGAACCTTGAATTCATAATTAATATTGAATAATTTTACCCATAGGTCAAATTAAGTCAACCCCCATACATTTTACAACTTTCTTAGGCCCCCTAGGTTTAAAATTGTTCATCATGGTCATAATGAGGTCATACAATGTGTTCTAATTTCTTATCATTTTGTCTAGTTGTTTCAAGTCATTTAATGCCACTTTTTGGTTATTTTATGAGATTTAAAGTTTTAAACAAAAGTAAAATTATGTAAAGAGCTTATATAACATGCCATGTGTTAGATAGGTGTCATATGAAAGTTGTGAAACTAAAAAATGTCGGTTTAATGTCTAAGAAAGGAGATTAACTACAAATAGGGTAGTTGTAATTAGTTTTATAGACTAAATAACCCATATGGAACATGTGAAGGATTATATAAGGTATTTAAATCCATAAAAGTTTTTCCAAATCTCAAAAGGCTTTGACAGATCCAAATTTGAGCAAAACTAGTTTCTCTCTCCTATCGCTCTCTTGGGTAGGTCAACAAGGTCAAATGGTTTTCCTTCAGTATGGATAATAGAAAAAGTTTTGGAGTGAATTAATTTTGGTGGATGAAATTATTAATTATTACCTTCCATTTCATGTTCATGGTATTTATAATTATGGTGTGTATAGTATGAATAATCACTAAGAGTATCAACACCTCTAAATTGCTTGCATAACTCCAATGACTTTGATTTCCTCATCTAATTGCCTTGGTCTATGTGAACAAAGTGGTGTGTGAGGACTTGAAGAGTAATTTTAATCATTTTCATGTGGAATTAAATATGTATATAATGTTTGAACATGGAGGAATAGGCATAAGTATCTCTCTTGTACTATGAGTTAGCACTAAGTGAGGTTGAACACAGTGTTTTCACAATTGCAGATTTTATCCTCTTGTAAGTGGATTTAGATTAAAGGTAATTCACTTGTTTTACCTACTCTTAGAATATGGTGATGGAATAAATATATTTTAATATACCAATAGATATGAAATCTCAAAACATGTGTGGACCAAGTGGAGTTGAAGATTAAACTTGTATACATAGTCAAACCTTCTTATGATTGTCACCTACAATCAGTTAAAAAGAAGATTTGAGTAGTCATCTTGATGTATTAAGAGAGTTTAAAGGTTTTTGAAAAGATCCTAAATATTATAAAAATAATATTGTACCATTTAAATAGGTATGAGGTTATTTTTTAAATTCATCTTCAAGAACAACTCAGTCAAGTAACCCTAAAATAGTCACCTACATGACTATGTAGAAGTTCTTAGACAATTTTTGATGAGAGATTTGGTTTTCATGATAGAGATATGATAAGTTTGAGATTTCATTAAGGGTTTAAAATATTTAAAAAAATCAAAACTACACTTAGTCCTTTCATTGACACTTATAGAGGTACAAAGCTATAAAAGTTACAAAGTGGGATGATTTACCTTTATCTCTCTGAAAGAGGACTCTATCTTACATAATAACATCTTGTAGTGAATGTTTAGAAGGTATTTTCAATAATAATGGATTCACTCTTATTTCATAGACCTATATTTTACACCATGCCAATTAAATAATAATTTTTTTAGTTGAGAAAGAAAAGGATAGAGTGGTTTCCAAATTAGACAAGTTTTATTGAAGATACTCATAGAGCTATAGTGCTATTGAGACCAAATGAACTTGTAACTAGCAAATGTCACATAGTGCATTAGTGAATATATAATGATATATGGTCTCAAAGTAAGAGAAAATATCATACAAATGTGATGTGGTCTTATTGACCTCATATAAACCAATAGGTGGGAAACACAATGTTCAAACACACATCACCAGCTATAGGAAGCCTTTTGGTTTCCCTAATATGTACATCAATGACTTACCATAGTCACATACTAGTATAAGCTAATATAATATGAAATTTTGTTGATGAATAGAGATATAAGTGGAAATTATCCTAGTGAATTGAAAATAGAACCAAAAGGAGAGAAATACAATATTTAGACACATATTTCCACATACAAGAACCTATTTGGTTTCTCTTAAATGCACATCTATGATTTACCATAGTCACATATGAATTTAGACTAATAAAAGGTGAAATATTGGTGGTAGGCATAAGTGTAACATGGAATGAACAAATATAATACACTCTTAGAGTTATGATATCATGTTTCCATTTGATTTCAAAAAATAATATGAATAGAGACAATCATATATGAAGTTTCTCAAACCCTTTCAAAGACATTGCACACAGTCATAGTTTCAAGAAGTTAATCTTGAGATTTTGAGGGGTAGAGGGATATTGGAGTGTGATATATGAATGAAACATGGAATATAATATCCTCATGACATACATAATACCTACATAGTCTCCTTTAAGTCAAGTGAATATGGGAAGTGTCTTTTATTTTATTTAAGATAGAGGGCACTTTACAGTCAAAGCAACCCTACAAACCTAGTATTTGAATGGTGAAGTGACAAATTTCAGAGTCCTAAGGGAATTTAGAGTGATGTGAAGGGTTGTATTTAAGGTTAAAAAAAGTTTGGAAGGACCTATAATCATTTAAACCTTCATAGGTGGTCACATATGCATAAATACAATCTAGACCTATTATGCCTACAACTAAACATAAACCCTCATGGCCTCTAATTTGATTCATATGACCACATGACCTCACCAAATAATGTGAAATACTTTATGGGAGAGTGTAGGGTTTATAAGACCTATATATTTGCATATAAATAGCTTACACTGGTCATTTAGCCTAATTTGGTCTCAGGGGTACCCAAAATGCCTAGATGAACTCAAGAGCCATTTTATTTTTCTCATATATATAATAATGAGTTGCATGGTTCCTCAAGCATATAAGGATAATTTAGGAGTGTCATGAAATAATTTTTTTTGGAATTGGTTCAAAGGTTGAATGTCTAAAATTTATGATTCATCATTAAGAACTTGAATGACCCAAAACCCTTTTAAAACCCTTTTAAGAACCTAATGAAGAAAGGGTGAATAGAAATGAATCCAAAAGGAGTAATTTGGCCTGTAAGATGATTTGAATTTTTTTTCATTCTCTAAATCTCCTTTCCACCCAACTATTCTATACTGTCACTAGTATATACATTCCTAATTTAGTGTTTCTTATAGTATTTGAGTTAGATTACAAGTACAAAAGAGAATGGATAGGTGAAATCATTGGAGAAGGAGTTTAGATAATTTTTATAACTCATTAAACTCAATTCTCACCTTGTTCATGCCTGGAAACTCCTCTACTAGGTTGGTCATTGTAGGCAATCTTGAATAACATAGTGAGAATAAATGTGATTGTCAAAGTTGATAGTGAGAAGTGTGTTTTGAATTTCATGAAGGTCTATATGATAGACTAGAGGAAAAATAAGGTCTAAATTATTTTTATAAAACTATGAAATTAACCTTAATTGAGTGATAAGTGTGAATATCTAGGCATAAAGGGCTAGTGAATGATTTCAAATAGTTAATGACAAGTGGTGAAAAAAAGTTAATAAGTTATGGAACATATAAGGGATTTCACAATATTGTTTCTAACTTCCCAATTCAGAGTATATTTGTAAATGGATAATACAATAGTTATAGTCAATTTTTGAACACCTCATCATCAGGGCAATTTCAAAGAAAGATAATGAAGATCTCTACACCAACCTCAAGAAATATGTCATGCTTCAGATGGAAACTTGTCCAAGAGGACTTTAGACCTATTTTACACTTAATTCTCTTGAATTTTAACTAGTTTTCACATCTTGACACTTGGAATTGTTACCCTTCAGCTCCACTCCTTCTCTCTCCTCTCTTATGCTTTATATATACATGCCATTTTGTCATTGTAAAAGGATCCATACCTAGTATGGTGAAGACCTAGTAATTTAAGTATTGTATTTGCCTTTGAATAAATATTTATAATCTAGTTTTGATCTCATAACTTATTAACTAAGTGTGTGAAGTAGTGCATAGTGGAATGACTAGTGATAACTATCTATCCTTGTGTTCTCTTTACTCTTTCATGTTTGGTGCAAGTAGTTATCTCTCTAACAGGTCACGCGAAGTGGATTTAGTGTGTTTGTCTATCTATAAGTTTAATAAGTATCATTTGTGATTTCAATAAAAACTCTTGTTCCTTCATGTTGATAAATGTAATTCATATCACCTCCATGTTTGAAACACTTATGTTAATGTAATTTAGGATGTTAAAACTAGTATTTTGAGTCATGTTTCATAGTGAAAGTGTATGGTAGTATAGTGGAGATCAATTTGGTGTATCACCTCATTAGATCATCCAAGTAAGAAATTAGTATAGGTTATATGATATCAAAGACTAATCTAGGGAGCTAACCCTTAAACCTAGAGGTTTAACTCTGCTATAGGCAACCCATAGGCCTAGAGGTAATATAATGTTTTACTAAATTTAGAGAAAGATTGAAAAAAATCTATAAGGGTGCAATATTTAGTGACAAAAATTATGGAATTCTTGGTGGGATTATTGTCTCAAGTACGTCTTGTCAAGGTGAATGCTAGTCTTGATAACATCATAGCTACATATGTGTGTTATACTCAACATTTGGTAAATCCACTAAAGGTAATAACTAGTTGTAGACCAAGTTTTACTATTCATTTTGTTCACACTTCATGGTCCTTACTAGGTAAAATACTAGTAGAGGTAACAATCCTATAAATCCATTCCCTCAACTTGAAATTCCTATTTAAATTCAATATCCTAAACCTATCTTGACATTTGAAGAGCAAGAAGATTTTTCTATTCAATAAGATAAAGAGAATGAAGAAGCACTTGAGGATAACATGGCTAGGAAACATGCTTTCCCATCCTTCAATTCTTAAAATATTATTCACCTTAATCTATATGATGATATCCCTCCCAATGCCACCAAGAGTGTTCCCACTTTCAATGGGTAAGGACCTATCACTCCAAGTGAGCATATTAGGGACATTTATAACTTTTACAATTTTTATAATGTCACTAAAGTTAACATTGAAATCATATTAATTTCCATGTCTCTTAGGATAAAATCCCTTGATTGGTATGGCACATTTCATATAGGATATATAACCACTTGAGATGATTTTGGAGAGTTTTTTACACAAATATTTGAATATAAAAGTGATCAAATATCACTCATTCATTTACTGAATGTGATTTAAAGAGGTCCTAAAGAAACTATGCATGACCTCAATGAGAGGTTTCAAAGAACATGGTATAAGATACCACCTCCCATGATACCCCCTATAAGTTTTATTTTCCCAACATACCTAATAAATATTAGGATTGATATAGTTTTAATATTGTAGTCCATGGTTAGGTACACTTTGCATGACTCCTATGATATCTCCATTAGAGATAAGAATAGTTTGATAAAAGCTAATAAACTCTATCCAAAATTCTCTATGCCTATTTTGCCTAGCATGTCTTCTACTTCTCCAAGTCTTGCTCCAATTTCAAGTTAAAAAAAAAGTCTAGAATTGCCCCAAAGAAGTTAGAAAATATTGTTGATTGAGAAGCAAAATACAAGGCCTTATAAACCTAAGTTAGGTAATCAAATCAGTAGTTTGGAGTTAGAAAAATTCCATACTACTACCCTTCACAAGAAAAATATTCCCACTTAGTAATATGGTCAATAGAGGGGACAAGGTCAGCCTAAATTCAATAGTCCACCTAATGCTTATAATCTAAACTATATTCCCAACATAAGAGCCATGGTTCCATTCCATATTAACTTGGTTCAAGGATAAAAATGGTAACCTCAAGGACAATATATGAATGCCAATGAAGGTGAAGTACAATCCTTGGTATCTCAAGGAGGACCTACTCTTCAATTGACAATAGAAGATGAAATCCTTATGCAATCAAAATTCAATGAAGGGTGTGGTAGCCAAAGAGTGAGCTTGGAAAACTTTCAAGTGGAAGACACAATGTCATAAACTAAAGTACTTTAGTTAAAAATAATACAAGGTCAAAGTGAACACCCTTGGGAGATGTTCAAGACATTTATTCAAGTCTAAATAGTCATCCTCCAAGACAATAAAGTGTGAATATAAATGTGGTAGCCTCTACAACTCATACACATTCAAAATAAAAATGAGGGAAGGGTGACTCAAATTATTCCATTTCCTCAAGCCCAAGGCACTTCATTTCCTTGAATAATTAAATAAAAGGTGAGTGTTAGTTATTTGAATAACATTGATTCCTTGAAGAATGTTAAGATTAATATATCTCTTGGGGAAGTGTTCCACATGCTTAATCAAAAGGAATTTCTTCAAGAGTAGTTGTCCCAAGTCCATACAAGACATGGTTATGTATCCTTCACTGATGCTCCTACTCACATTGTTGAACCCTCCACAAAATATAAAAATACCCCACCTTTATATCTTACACTCATTGTGGGAGATAAGCTTGTTCATAATTGCATTGTGGATAGTGGGGAAAGTACTTAAGTTATGCCCAAACTTGTGGCATATAAGTTAGGATTGAAATATGAGACATATAACAAGGGAGTGTTTCAACTTGATGGGACACTAGTTAAGTTATTACGGTTCATAAAAAGTTCTAGAGTTTTTTTGCATGACTATTTAAGCTTTTCAATCCTTCAAGACATAGTGATGGTAGATCTACCTGCTCACTTTGTTATTTGCCTATCAAGGGACTTCACCAAAAAAATAGGAGGATATATATCAAATGATTGGTACTTATTAGAATTTGAAATAAGGTATGTAGAAAAGGTGACTACCAGAATAGAACCATTGGCTAAGTTTTACATTGGGATATATGTAGAAGTAAGTTCTAATCTGAATGCTACCATAATGATCAAGAAGAGAATGATATGGATGATGAAGTATTTTTAAAACTTGAAAATATCTCTAATATTTTCCTATATGAGTATGGTGCTAGCACTTATGGACATTATCCATATAATTTCATTGGAGATACAAACCTTAGCACATACATCATCCATGATGAAGGTCATGAACATTCTAAAGTAAGCCTTGATGATACTTTTCAACAAGATGCTAAGAGTAACTATATTATTCATGTGAATGATGAAGATAGTTTTAAAAGTATTATATATCATGATAATGAGGAAGACAATTCCATTTTTCTTTCCCAAGATAGAGGAGTCTATGAATGTGACATCCATGAAGAAGAAGATGAGCTATGACAGTATTTCCATGCAATAGTTCACTAGTTTGAACAACTGAGTAAGCCACATCTCCTTCCTAATAAGAATGAAACTAAAAGTAAGGTTATTGATAAAACTTATAAACATAAAGGATACTGCCCTATTAAACATACAAATGAGTATTAAACCACTGTCAAGAAGGTTGTAGTCATGAAAGAGTATAATGAGGCCAAGGCATAAATGTTTGTGGTTAAGGAGTAGTCCAAACCTTAGTATAATGTTGAATCACTTTTAGACATGTATAAGAAGCATGAAGACATACTTGATGGTTCTAGACATCAAGTGCATCATGTTTTAGAAGAAGGTGAGGTGGATAAAAATTTCATGTTTCCTAAGAAGCAAAATAAAGAACATCAAATTAACATGATATAAGTCAAGCCAAATGAAAATGCAAAAAAACCTTTAAGAGAGATATATGGAGTGTTTTTGAGAGCTCCAAGTGACACATTGTAGTCAAAAAAATCTCCAAAGATGGTAGGTCATTTGACTATCTCCATAATAAAGTGTTTATTGATAAGTATACATCATATGAGGGTTTATTTTCATGGAAAATCAGTGATGCTATAAGTATTGTCTTTGACCCTAGTTGAAGCAATGAAGAGGTTATTATTCACCTCAAGTGTTTTGAGGTTATGTATTTATTAGGATAGGTGTGTGTTTTCCTTTGAGTTTGTTGTGTGTTTTCGTAAGTAATGAGAGCACAAGTGTGTGTTTTGGTATCTTCCTTTATGTGTTTATTTAATTATCATGTTTGGTGCGTGTTTATGGTATATTTAGAGGCATATCAGTTTTAAATGTAGCATATAGGTGACTCCATATCCCAATGGATAGGAGAAGGCAACTAGTCCTTAGCATAACTAGCATGCTACCCCTTGAAAATTAACAAAATGTCAACTAATTTTAACCCTAGGTAAAATTAAGTCAACCCACCTCAATTTTGAAAATTTATTAATGCCCCTTAGGTTTGAAATTGTTTACCATGGTCATTAATGAGGTCATATAATGTGTTTTAATCTTTTATCATTTTATCTAGTTGGTTTCAAGTCATTTTATGCCACCTTATGGTTATTTTTATGAAATGTATGATTTTACAAAAAAAGCCAAGTGTGTCAAGAAGTTATCCAATGTACCATATGTCAAATAGGTGTCATATGGTAGTTATGAAATTGAAAAATGTAGTTTCAACATCCAAAAAAGGAGATCAACTACAAATAGGGAAGTTTTAGTTAGTTGTATAGAATACATAATCCATATGGCATATGTAGAGGACTTTGGAAGGTATGTTAAATAATTACAAGTATTTATTAAGCTTAAGTGGATTTAATAGATCCAAATTTGAGAAAAAACAATTTCTCTCTCCTATCACCCTCTTGGGTAGGTGAATTAGGTCAAAAGGTTTTCCATTACTACAAGCAGTAGAAATAAAATTTGAGTGAATTAATTTGGTATATGAAAGTAGTACTTATTACCTTCCATTTCATGGTCATAATCTTCATAATGATGGTCTTTATGGTATGAATAATCACTAAAACTATCAACACCTCCAAACTGCCTACATAACCCCAATGGCTTTGGTTTCCTCATATGGTTGTCTTGGTTTGTGTGAACCAAGTGGTGTGTGAAGAATTATAGAGTTTTTTTCATTATTTTCATGTGGAATTCAACAAGTATGGAACATTTGAACATGGAGGAATATGCATAAGTATCTCTCTTATGCTAGGAGTGAGCACCAAATGAGGTTGAAGGCAATGTTTTCATAATTATAGATTTTATCCTTTTATAAGTGGCTTTAAATAAAAGGTAATGCAATTATTTTACCTCCTCTAAGAACATGGTCATGGTATAAATATATTTCAATGGATGAATGAATATGAAATCTCAAAACACGTGTGGAACAAGTGGAGTTAAAGATTGAACTTGCATACATAGTTAGACCTTCTTATGACTGGCACCTACAACCAGTTAAAAATAAGATTTGAGCAATCATCTTGATGAAGCAATAAATTTTCAAGGTTTTTTAATAGATTGATAAAAATAAGATTGGATCATTGAAATATGTAGGAGGTTATTTCTGAGAATCATCTTAAAAAACAACTCAGTCAAGTAACCCTAAAATAGTCACCTATAAGACTATGTAGAAGTACTTAAATAGTAGTTGATTAGAGATTTGGTCTTCATGACAAAGATCTAATAAGTTTGAGATTGATTTGAAGGTTTAAAATCTTTAACATAGTCAAAACTACACTCAATCCTTTCATTGATACTTATAGAGGTGTAGAGCTAGAAAAGTTGGAAAGCAAGATGATTTACCTTAATATCTCTAAAAGAAGACTCTGCCTTACATAGTAGCATCTTGTATTCAATGTTTAGGAGGTCTATTCAATCATAATTTCTTCAATATTATTTCTTAGACCTAGATGTCACACCATGCCAATGTAAGAAGAAGTTTTTTGGTTGAAAAATGTTAAGATTACCCTTTATTTTGGATAATTTATTTTTATCCTAATTTTTTTTTCTTTGTGAGGAATTTATATTTATGTGAATTTTTTAATTCACATAAATACAAATTCCTTTAGGTGTCACTCTCTTATATTTTCTCTCTTAGGATTTTAGAGTTACTTGAATGTGTAACTCCTCTTTCCACTTGGCATACACCTTGTTTCCTTGTAAGGAATTAGGACATGAGTGTCACACACTTATAAGGCTTGTAAGGTCATAATTGGGTTTTATGTAACTCTCATTTTCCTCCTATATCTTTATAAAATAACTTTTCCTCTCCTCCTTCACTAATACTCATCTAGCTCTCTCTATTCTTATCTTGTGATTTTTTTCAATTTTATACTTGAGATATTTTGTTTCAAGCCTTTAATACGATCATGTGGGTTTTTCTTCGATAAATTCAATTTCTCACTTTAAATCTCTTGTCTCTATGATTTGATTATGAGAGGTAACTTAGTCTTTTATGCATTCTTATTTTTTTTTCTCACTTTTGTGTTTGTCATTAATGATATTTCTTGGGTTAAAATCCTTTCATGGTATACAAAGCCATTATCATTTTGATGATATTTTTTTTGAAAGTGTGCACATTTTTCTAAGGATATATATATATATATATATATATATATATATATATATATATATATATATTTTTTTGGAAGGGTTCTAACCCTTACTCCATTTTAAACAAAAAAAATCCATTTTCTTTCTCCTTGTTTTTGTAATAGTGGCTCTTAACTCTTTTTGAAGGATTTTTTAGCTACATTATTTAAAAAATATAACATTTTTTTCATTTAAAATTTTGTTTTTGGAGCATTAACAAACATATTTGCGCTCTTACTTCTAACTCTATTTTTTTTAAGCAAGAGAGTGATAGCCATAAATTTGTATTCTTATTCTATTTAATTTCTTATAAAAAATACTCTTTCATCATTTTTTATTCTAATCTATTCATCGTATTCTATGTTCTTTTTTTTAACCTTTTTTTGTAGGGAAAGGGAAGAAATAACAAGCATTTTTTTATTTTAGTAAACAAAAAATATTTATCTCCAATATTTTTTTCCAATGAAGAGTATTTTCAAACATTTCATTGATTTTTTATTCTCTCTATAGGTTTTGATTCTATTTTATTAAAATCAATACACAAAAAAACAATTTCTCAAATAATATTCCTAGAAGTGAGTTTTTTTTGTAGGTTTTTTACCAGCTACCTACCATTCTCTTTCCTTCCTCCAACTAAGATTTCTTTCTCTCCTTCTAGCCATCCAACCTCCTTGCTAAGATGTCACCCCCTTAGATTTTTTTTTTCTTGTTACCTCTATCATACGTCTAGTCGTACAAGTTTGTATAGCATCTGTATAGAGCCATATGACCTCTTTTTTTTCAAGTTGGATTTGGGTATTGATAAAAACACCTATCTTGCTCCTTTGTTTGGCCCTTTTATTTTTTTTCAAATTCCCTCCTTACTCCTGGAAGTTGACTCTATCATTAAATTTAATTTTTCTAGCTAAGAGTGAGTATTTTTGTGCCCTTCTCATGCATTTTCATAAAAAAATAAAATAAACTAAACACAAAAAAAATTATTTAAATTATTATGAACTTTCCATAAAAACAAAAAAATCAATTTCCACTTTGTTCAATTTGTCTTTTTTGAAGGCACTTCCAAATTTATTATTATCAAAGTTTGTTTTCCAAGAAATTTAATTGTTTAAAGATTAAAAAATAAAATAAAAAATTTCAATCATATAAGTCAATTTCTTTTTGTGAAATCCATTTACTTAAAAAAAAACTTTTCAACCTTTTTTTAATTTGCCTTTGTATTCACTTATGTAAAGGCTTTTAAAATAAAATTTATCAATTTTTTTTCAAAATATTTTAATTGTTTAAAGGTTTTTTTTCAAAAAAAAGAGTGTTATTCATTTAAATTTAAATTAAATTATATTTTTTTGGACAAATTATTAAATCATTTATTTCACAATTAAAGTATCCTTTTTTTTTGGCTCTCATTTTTTTGCTAGTTATTCCTTTTGCATTCCAACAAGTCATCCTTTGATTTCTTGTCCTTCCTAAACCTTTTTTATTTATGTGATTTTTTTCCTATTCACTTTCTAGATATTGTGTGAGCTTTCACAGCATAATCACTCAATTATTTCATAAATTTAAGCTCATGTCCACCAATTACCATTTATATAAATCACATATCCAATATATTTTCACTTTAAAATATTTGGTGTTGTAGTATACAACATGGATCCTCAACTAGATACAAAGACTACCTCCACCAAAATTTAAGAGAAATGACAAGAAAAAAATGATGAGACCTTAGAATTGATTGGCATGGTCATGACCCCTGAATTGCACATCCATATTGATGGTTGTTCTTTTTCCTCCACTTCTTGGTCTAAAATTAAATATTTTTATGATGTTGTGAATGAATCTTGTAAAATTCAAATTTAAGATCAATTATCTGATTTAAAATATAATGATTAAAATCTATGGATGATTTCTTGATAAAAGTTCATTCTTTACATTCTCAACTAGTTGGTTTAGGTGTCAAGCTTTATAATTTGAATTTGATTCATATTATTATGAAAAAATATTTGTTTTGACCTTTTCAATAGCTTATTACTAATATTAATTCTCAACTATATTTTCTTACTCTATTTGTTATGTTGATATTTAAATTATTTTGTACTTTTTTGCATCATGAAAAAAATTGATTCAATTTGGTAGTCTTAATACTAATTAACACGTTTTTATTTCTAAACACCAACATAAAAATGGCAAATAACATTCTAAGTCCAAAAATACACATGATAAAAAGGATAAAAAATCTAATTCTAAACCTAAGAAAAAGTTACAGTGTAATTATTATGGTGAAAATACTCATGATTAATATCACTACTTCAAAAATAAATGTGATATCAAAAATGGAAACTTTAAAGTCAAAGACACTACTAACACTAGTAACAATAAGACTCAAGCAAAATGGAAGTCTATACTAGAGCTACTTTTATTTGTGTTTTGCATGCTTCTCCTGTTGAATGGATTGTTGATTATGGTGTTACTCAACATATGACATCTAATTCTCAATTTTTTACTTATTTAAAACCAAATCTTTCTAAAAATCATTTAAGTCTTACAAATCATGCTTCTTTCAATTTTAAAGTCCTAGGAAATTTCAAAATCTTTAATGGTGAATTGCATGATGTCTTGCTTATTTCTAATTTAAAATTGAATTTACTTTTCATACTTCAATTATGAAAATATGACTATAAGGTATAATTTATTAATGATACTTGTTATTTTAAATATAATAAACAATATTTTCAATTAGTTTCTACTACTTTTTTAGACATTGATAATTTGTTTAAATTTATTGGATTCTCTTCCCCCTCATCTTCTCATGCTTTGCTTATTTCTAATGATTCTAACTTGTGGCATGAAATATTATGGCATATCAATTACCAAAGTATTTATTTAATGAACAAACTAAATATGGTTCAAGGTTTTCCTAACATCTCTCCCACTACTTCTACTTATAATGGTTGTATGGCTGGTAAAATTCATAGAGAATCTTTTCTTAAAAAACACTCTTAGTGTGCTACTTAAAATCTTAATTTAATTTATAGTGATATTTTAGGCCCTATGAAAACTCTTATTAATTTTTTAAAGTATTATTTAACATTTTTTTATGATTTAATTAAGCAAGTTTGGAATTATTTCATGAAAACTAAAGATCAATTTTTAGACACTTTTATTGACTTTCATGCCTTTGTTGAAAAAAAATCTCATCATTATTTACACATATTACGCACTGATAATCGTAAAAAATATGTTAATAATAATTTTCTTGAATATTTTAAGCTACATGGAATTAAAGATGAGAAAACTATTTCCTACACACCTGAGCGAAATGTTGTTGTTGAATGTAAACATAGGACAATCATTGAAATGGCTAGGTGTATGTTGTATGCTAAAAATATGAATTATAAATTTTGGTTTGAGGCCATGTATTGTGCTATTTATCTCATTAATAGGACTCTCACTAAAGTTTTTTTAAATATTACACCTAAAGAAGCTTGGAGTGGTAGAAAACCTAATTTAAAACATTTATATGTTTTTGGTTGTGATGTATTTGTTCATATTCTAATTGAAAAGCATCAAAAGTTAGATTTTAAAGTAGACACCTTTATATTTTTTGGTTATGATGAATCATCTAAAGCCTTTAGGTTTTATGATCCCCAAACTAACAAAATCAAGATTAAAAGAGATGTTAATATTGCTAAAAATGGTGTGCTTGATTGTACTTCCAATTCAGATTCTCTTGATATTATTTCTTCTTTTCCTTTTGAATCTAGTAATGATCATAATGATTAGTTTAATAATGATGTTGTTCCTATAATTAATTCTCTTTTTTATATTCTTGATCCACCTAAATCTATGCTTAAATGGGCCAAGACTACTATAAAAGACTTAGGAATTAATGTTGATCTTAATGATACTCATAGAACTAGAAAATAATTTTAAAATTATGCTTTAATGTCTAAACTTATGCAAAATAATGATCCTACAACTATAAAACAAGTTCAAGGTCACTTTCATTGGAAAAAATCTATGCATGATGAATACAAATCTTTTATTTCTAATAACACTTCAGACTTAGTTCTTTTATCTAAAGGACATAATTTAGTCAGTTATAAATGGTTGTTTAAAACTAAGTTCAATTCTGATAATCAAATTGAAAAATATAAAGCTAGACTAGTTGCTAGAGGTTTTTCTCAAATTTAAGTAATTGACTATAATGAAACATTTTATCTTGTTAAAATTCCCACTAGTAAATTTTTTTTAGCTTTAGCTAATCATATGCATTAACTTTTTTATCAAATGGATGTTAAGAGTGATTTCTTAAATGGTGACTTGCATGAAGAAATTTACATGTCTCAACCTCCTAGTTTTATAAAGAAAGAAAATTAACATCTTATATGCAAGTTAAATAAATATATTTATGGTTTAAAACTATCTTCAAGAGAATGGCACTCTAAAATTTATCATTTTTTATAGCTCAAGGCTTTACTCGTAGTTCTAATGATCTTAATATTTTTGTCAAAAATACTCCAAATAGAATAATTATCATTGTATTGTATGTTAATGACTTAATCATAACTAATATTAATAGTTCATTAGTTTTTTGCACTAAAAATGCTTTCAATAATACCTTTGAAATGATGGATTTGGGTCTCTTACATTACTTTTTAGGCATTCAAGTTTAGAAAAAAAGGGATAGCATCTCTATTTCTTAATCTAAATATGCATATGATTTGTTATTTAGATTTAATATGTTATATTTCAAACCTAATGCTACTCATTGTGAACTTGGTATTAAAATTATTAATGACATGGAAATATAAAATGTTGATCCAACTTTATATAGACAATTAGTTGGTAGTTTGAATTGTCTTACTCATACTCATCCTGATATTTCCTTTTATGTTGTATTGGTTTCTCATTTTATGTCTAAACCTCAAGCTACTCATTTTAAAGCTGCTAAAAGAATTTTTCATTATATTAAATGTACTCTAATCTATAAAATGGAATATGCTTTGAATATAAATTTTTATTTGGTAGGTTATTTTGATTCTGATTGGGCTGATGATCCAAATGATCATAGATCCACTAATGGTTATTGCTTCTCCTTGGGTTTTGGCACTATTTCATAGAATTGTAAAAAACAACAAACTATATCTCTATCTTCCATAGAATCTAAATATAAATCTTATAATCATACTTCAGAGGAAGCTATTTGGATTAGAAGACTTCTTGCATATTTGGGCCACCCACAACATTTGACTACTCTAATTTTTGGTGATAATCAAAGTGCAACTGCCTTAGCAAAAAATCTAGTTTTTCATGCAAGGTCTAAGCACGTTAAGAATAAATATCACTTTTAGTGTGAAATTCTTGAATAAAATTAGATTCTTCTCTCTTTTTATATTACTAAATAATAAATGGCTTATATATTTGCTAAGCCTCTCTATAAAGACAAGTTTGTTTTCTTTTAAAATAAATTAGGATTGAAGGAAGTTCTCATCAAGGGGGAGAGTTAGTGTTGTTTTCTCCCTTATTGTTTGTTTTTAAACCCATAAATAAATTTTAAGAGGGAGTGTTAGGATTACCATTTATTTAAGATAATTTATTTTTATCCTAAGTTTCTTTTTTCTTTGTGAAAATTTTATATTTATGTGGATTTTTTAATTCACATAAATCTAGATTTCTTTAGGTGTCACTCTCTCATTTTTATCTTAGGATTTTGGAGTTACTTTTATAAGTAACTCTTATCTCCACTTGAAATACACCTAAATTCAATTTTAAGGGAGTAAAACACAAGTGTCACATACTTGGAGAGCTTGTAAGGTCATAATGGGGTTTTATGTAACTCACATTTTTCTCATATAACTATATAAAAAAACTCTTCCTCTCTTCCTTCTTCACTAAGATTCATCTAGATCTCTCTATTCTTCTCTTATGATTTTGTTCAATTTTATAATTATGGAGATATTTTGTTGCAATAATTATAATAAGATCACGTGGGATTTTTTCTAATACATTCAGTTTCCCACTTTAAATCTCTTGTCTCTATGGTTTGCTTATGAGAGGTAACTTAGTCTTTTATGTATTCTTGTTTTTCTCTCACTTTCATGCTTGTCATTAATGATATTTATTGAATTAAAATCCTTTCAATAAAAAATAATAGAGTGGTTTCTAACTCAGAGAAGTTTTAATAAAGATACTCAAAGAGTTATAGTGTTATTGAGACCAAACGAACCTATAACTTGTAAATGGCATATAGTGTATTGGTGAATATAGAATGATATATGATCTCAAGGTAAGAGACAATCTCATATATATTGTATATGGTCATATTGACCTCAAAGTAACTAATAAGTGAGAAACACAATGTTCAAACACTCATCAACACCTATAGGAAGCCTTTTGGTTTCCATATTATGCACATCTATGGTTTACCATAGTCATAGAATAGTCTAAACTAATAAAAGATACAAGTTGGTTGATGAACAAAGATATAAGGGGAAACGGTCCTAGTGACTTGAAAGAAATAATAAGAGATAATTATATTATTAAGACACATACTACCACCTAAAAAAACCTATTAGGTTTCTCTAAATGCACATTTATGGTTTAACACAGTCACAAACTAGTTTATACCAATGAAAGGTGCAATCTTGGTGGTAGGCAGAGGTGTAACATGGAATGAGCACATAGAATCCACTTTAAAAGTGATGACATCATGTTTTCATGTGATTTATAGAAATAATATGAAAAAAAATAGTCATATATGAAGTTTTTCAAACCTTATCAAAAACATTGCACCCAGTCACAGTTTCAAAAACTTAGTCTTGAAAGTTTGAGGTGTAGAGGGCTATTGGAGTGTGATCTAGCCTTGAAACTTGGTATAACATATCCTCATGAAATGAATAAGACATACATAGTATCCTTAAATTAAACTGTGTTGGAATCAAAATGACTGAGAGGGGGGCTAAATCAGTCTTCAAAAATTCTTAACAATCTTACTTAAGCAATCATGAAACATTCAAACAAACATATAGATATTGCAAGCATAAACACCTATCCACATAACCATGAAACACATGAAAACATAAAATATATAGGAAATAATAAATGGGTAGAAACCCAATGATATATGTAAATGGAATATAGTCTTATAATTCAAACACAAAATTTAGTGAAGCACCCACTTCACATGGAACACCAACCCTAACTAGCTAAGCACCAACTCATCTAGGCTTTAGCAAGAACCAAATTTCAAGGAAGCACCAACCCCGTAGATGACTCAACACTAAATTAGACACATAAAACCTTTCATCACCTTAATAACAATTTTTTTTATCATACAATAGATGATTATCTCTTTATTTAGCTCTTCACACACTTTTATCCCTCTCAAACTGCCTTCTAGACCTCTTCGCTCAATTAGGTCTCTTCAAGATTGATTAGGTCATATGACCTTGAATTTAATACATATAAATAATATAAAATATTCACCATATATCCTCTACACTCTTATTATGGTCTAAAATACCTTCTTATTCTCACTAATGTACTTTTTTTATTTTTTTCTTCTCTACACATACAAATAAGCCTAAAACTACCTTGTATTTATATAAGTCTCTTATTCACATCCTTCTTGGTTGTCCAAACACCCTTACCCTCTAAGGTCATCCATATAATAGATATTATGAAATATTATAAACATGAATCAGATGTGATTTAAGTCCCTTTAGCTTTAACATATCTCAATTAGGCCTTATTTAATCTTTAGGTCTCATGGAGACTTAATTCCATTAGGTCTACTCTAAGACACATTATACTTTGCCTTCCTTGGAACACATTAAAAAAAATCACATGGAAGGAAAATATCATATTATATTAAAATAATCCTATGATAAGATAATCTAGGCTACATAATGCATTTTATCTCTAACCACTACTTGAAGCACCCCATTTGTACTATTCACAATTAGGCCTGTGCATACTAAGAAAATCTATCTTCAAAAATAGAAGCATCAACATAATTTTTACAAAAAATCATGGAAAAAATTGTACATATATAATATACATGAAATTAGGGCCATAATCATGTGATTTATACTTCACAACTCAAGGAAAAAGGACTCAAATCTTTCTTTGTAGATATCTCACTTAGAACTACCAACTAGCCTCAAAACATAGTCATAGAAAATTGAACTTATAACACCTAAATGAACACAATAAAGGAATTATAATGCATTAATATTATCCTATAACATCATTATGACAACCTATAATAAAAATATCATAATCTCTAATGTTAATTATTGGTCTTGTAGACTAATTTATTGACATTGTCTCTCACAGACCTTACTCTAATATATAAGTCATTTTGGTTTCAACATTTTGACTACTTTAGATAAGTACCAAAACTTATAAAAAGAATTTGAAGGATGTAAAATTACCAAATAAAAAACCATGTACATTACATGCTTAAACTTATGGCATATAGACTCAAACTCATCATTGCAACATGCTTACTCAAAACTGCCAGTTTGCTTTAAATCATAATCATGGTGAAAATGACTTTCAACACTTGTATGACAACTTTTAGATAATTAAAATAAATTTGGATGATATTATGAGATAATTATAACATTATCTGATATAAATATACCATATTAAAATGTAAATATTGGTCTTGTAGACCAATCTTATAACCTTAAACCTTCACTATTTCATCTACACTAGACATATAAACTTATGAGCAATATTTTCATCATATTCACTAACCTCCAAAACTTTTATCCAATATTAACATGTATTAAATGTATTTAAAAATGTATCCATGCATTTGGATTCAGCCCTAATCCATGATAACACATCCCTAATCACCTTCTCACTTCTACCTAGGTTTTTCACTATTTGCACCATTAGGCTTGTTAGCAACTGGTCAACTTGTATGACCAGTTTAGCTCACCTAAAGGATAGAAACTACTCAAAAACTAATATGTACATCAAATAAAAGTCAAAATATTTTTCCGCTATCCATTTATAAACTTTTAATTGGTCAAATTTGATTGCTACAAAAAAAATATTTGAGAAACAAACACTTTCCTATAGGGTCTACTCACACACCTAGCTAACCAATCACACTTTAAAGTGAATGGGAGAGTTTAATACAACATAAAATAAATAAAATAGCCATATCAGTCCATTCTAATCACTCTAGAATAAGATCTTTCACATTAGGTCATTGTTGGGATTTTAGAGAAGGTCAACACTCTTTTTGGTGTTAATAATTATTCCTAAAGGACTATCCCTCATTATAAAAACTAATGCCTAAAAATAATAGATAGGACCATTACCTATATCTACTCAATATCTTAGGTTCTCATGTAGAGGTTACATATTCCAATAAACACCTAAAACTCCTTCTCAAGTTGAGAACCCTTCATTTTGTGTACATGAGAGACCTCAAAACCACTTTTTATGCATTATCTTACAAACCATGACCTCAAAACTTGTGAACATGATTAAAAAAAATATAATACCATTTTACATGATCACATACACTTTCATTGGAAATTGATCTTGATACCCCATTAGGCCATATTATCTCTCTTTGCTTACTTAGACCTTGACCTTCAAACTACATTAGGCCTTGAAACTGACCTTCATGATTCTTTAAATGTGATTTACTCCTTACTTACATGATAAATCAACCTATATAATCCTTAAAAATTTCTTTACATCCTTCATATGCCTTTATAACATATCATGACACATCATTAGGTAAGATAGAGTCTAGAACTAGTCTAGTTGTAGACTTAGACTTAAAGTGTTACACCTGTAGGCTCACCTCAAAAATATCCTAAGTGATCCAATGAATTATATTAATTATCAATAAAACTTATACATACTCTTATGTCTATGTACAAAAATATCACTAGGACACCATACTCAAACTATCTCACAAGGTCTCTTCATTCTATGACTAGTGTTATGATTAGGATTCTCAAGTACTTGAAACTTAACAACTGACCTTGAAAAAATAATTGATAATATTATACCTTTCTCACAATCCTTAAATTATCCTAAAACAATGTCATTCCTTTTCACATACCTTTCTTATAGTCATCATGTACATGCTCATGATATGACTATGCTTGTCATGACTAGGCTTCTCAAGACACCTTGTACTCAAGGAATAGTAATCAAAACATGCTTAACTTAACCTAAATATTGAATAATCATTATAATGCCTTCAAATTATCTCTAAATAGAGAGACATTAGGTTGTCTTCAAATTATCTCTTGTCACATGGCTCATATCTCATAGACAACTCACCATGCATCTTCACTAGATATACCTTGACATCAATGACATCAACTTTGACATCAAATAACATCAATGACAATAATTATAAATAAACTATCCATTTATCATTGATGGAAAAAAAATTCTTCAAACTAACCACTCTCATCTCCCCTAGTCTAGTCAATCTCCCTCCTTGGAATTTCTCCCCCTTTGAAATTAATGACAAAGGGTCATACATACTGTCATCTAGAATCATACCTTAGTTTAAAAAAAAGTTCAACACACATAATATGAAGCATTAAGGTAATATTTTCCCCTTATTTCATGCATAATTACTTCAAATTAACTTAGATTATAATATCATTTCTCAACAAAGATCAAGCTTAGTCAACAACCTAAATTACTCCCTCTATCTTCCATAAATCCAAGCATCTACCATGCTTTTGCTAACTGAATAGTGACTCCATGAATCAAAATAGAGTCACCCCTTTCCATAGGTATCTAAAATAACACAAGATCAAGGTATTCCTAGATATTTATGTTCTTACAAGACTAAATATCTTTCAATATCCTTTTAGGCTTGATTTTCAATATAAGCTTGACCTTTTCCTCAACCATTTAATCATCAATGTGATCTGACAATAGGCATTCCTAAATTGATTTCACATCTGAAGTATGCTCTATCAGAAAAAATAGTCCACTTGAGCTTGTAGACTGATCATCAATCATCTTTACTTTCTTTGGTTTTCATACATTCATTTTCCTTGTTTCTTGCACTCTACGGGATTCAAACCTCCTATTTTGACTTGATGACCTTCTAACTCTGCTCGGATAGTATCTTTCAATGTGTCCTACATTATGATAAACAAAGCAAGCCATATTATGCATATCATTTAAATAGTGAACTATGAATCCTTCCATAGTTCCATGAGTACTCATTCTTTGAGGGTCTTCTAAATTCTCTTGCTCTATGACCAAACTGACTACACACAAAATAGTAAATATTGAATGGACTAGCATACCTCATAGAATTAAGTTTTTTGATAGGCATTTTAATGTTGTCCTTCTTGTCTTCAATATCCTTCTCCTTGACTTTATATACCATGTTTTGGTATTATTTAAAACCAAGACATGTCTTATCACTTGCAGACTCTTAACTACTCAAGATATCATCTAGAGCCTCAATTATTTTTTCAAACTTCAGAAAGATCTTCACCTTGTTAGATTCTTGATTTAACTTATATTTCAAGGATTTCACTTTAGCTTCATACATGTTACATTATTCCTCTTTAGCTATTAGTCATACATTGACTATCTGAATTTGTGCTTTAATTTGATTGATGATATCATCATACTCCTTGGAAGTGCTACTAAATCTCTCCTCAAACAAGAGAATATGCTCCTCATAGTATTTAACTAATTATCTTAGTTTATGATTCTTTCATCTTTATAACTTTGACTCTTATAGATCACTTATAAATTATACCTCAAGGTTTACTTTAGCTTATTATTCATTTAATTCTACACTAACCATAAGATCTTTCCAATTTGAGCAACCCTCATTGTCTGATTATATGGAAATGAATAAGGTTTCATTATTTTCATGTTCAAGTTCATTATTACCATCATCACTATTAGATGTACTTGTGTCACTTACATCATATGAGTTATCTTCTTTGGTATAGAAACTTTTCTTGTTTTTGAATGACCCTTTCCTAGATTCATACTTCTTAAAATATCTCTTATTCTTGTCAAGCTTATAGACCTTCCTATCAAATCCATGATGTTCATCATGTTCTCCAACATGCTCAATCTTATCCTTATTATGAAACTTGCATGCAAAGTTACTAATATTATAATAGTTGAAAGATTTGAAGGGAAACTTACCCTTGTACTTACTAGATCCAAACCTCAAATTTCTATAAAACATAGCTATGAGTTGGTCATCATCAACATTTGAACATTAATCATCCTTGAACTTCTTGGATTTTGACTTCTCAAAATTGAAAGATGCTTCCTTTTTTGGAAGTCTTCCTTAATTTGTTCTCATCTCATATGAAGTCAAGATGCCATGAAGATCATCCATCTCTATATCATCTAAATATTGCATCTCTTCTACTATAAATACCTAAGAATCAAACTTAGGAGTTAGTGATCTCAATACCTTTTTAACAGTTTTAGAATCTTTTATTTTTTTTCCTAATCCTCTGATGACATTGACAACTTCATCAACCTTCAATAGGTAATATGCAATTATTTCATCTTCACTCATATTCATATTTTCAAACTATCTTCAGTGGGTATGCAACTTGTCCATCTTCACCTTGGCGTCTCCATATATGGTATTAACTTTTTCCTAGATCTCTTTGGTTGATACATAGTGCATCACCTTCATAGGCTTTACCTCTAATAGGACACAAAGAATGGCATTCATTACCTTGGAGTTGTTTTTACTAGCCTTCTTACCTATTACATCAGTTGGTGGAATATGAGGAGCACTATATCCATCCACAATTGAATGTAAAATATCATGACCTTTAGACTTGAAATATATCTTCATCTTGATGTTCCAAAGGGAATAATTAGGTGCATTAAATAATGGATCCTTACTAGTAGAGAAACCACCTTGAGCTTGTTGACTAGCCATCCTTACTTATAGGATATCCTTTAGGATTTTAAACCTACTTAAAATGACTAGGATATGATAAAAAATGTTGGAATAAAAATAACTGAGAGGGGGAGTGAATAATTATTCAAAAAAATTCTTAACAATCTTACTTAAGAAATCATGAAACATTCAAACAAATATATAGATATTTCAAGCATAAACACCTATCCACGTAAGCATGAAACACATAAACACATCACATATATGGGAAAATCTCAAGGGGAAGAAAAACCACTAATATATTCAAACTTAATAAAGGTATATAATACAAACATGAAATTTAGTGAAGCACCCACTTCACATGGAACACTAACCCCAACTATCTAAGCACTAACTTGCAAGAAAGCATCAACCCTATAGATGACTCAGAACTAAATCAACCACATGAATTATTTTATCACATTGATAAAAACTTGTTTCTCATAAAATATATGATGATATATTTCTTCATCTCTTCACACACTTCTATCCCTCTCAAACTACCTTCTACACCTCTTTGCTCAATTAGGTCTCTTCAAGACTAATTATGTCATATGACCTTAAATTTCATAAATAGAACCTATATAAAATATTCATCATAGATACTCTAAACTCATATAATGGTATAAAATACCTTATTATACTCACAAATGTATTTATTTTATTCACTTCTTCTCTACACACATAAATAGGCCTAAAAGTACCTTGTATTTATACAAGTATCTTGTTCACATCCTTCTTGGTTGGAAAAACACCATTAAAATATTAATTATTAAATGTAATAGATATTATAAAATCTCAAAAACATTAATAAAATTTTATTTGAGTCCCTTTAGGTCTGACGTATCTCAATTAGGCCTTATTTCATCTTTAGGTCTCATGGAGACCTAATTCCATTAGGTCTACTCTAGGACACATTATACTTTTCCTTCCTTGGAACACATTCAAAAAAATTAAATAGAAGAAAAATATAATATGAAACTAAAATATACCCATTATAAGCTCATATAGTCTCCATAACACATTCTGGCTCCAACCACTACTTGAAGCACCCCATTTGTACTGTTCACAATTAGGTCTATGTATTCCCAAAAAGTCTGTCTTGAACAACTGAAGTATAAACATATTTTTTCCAAAAAAACATAGAAAAAATTATGAATATAGAATATAAATGACATTATTTTCATCAAAATGTGATTTACACTTCATAACTTAGGGAAAAAGGACTCAAACCCTTCTCTATAGATAGCTCACTCAGAACTGTTAACCAGCCTCAAAACACAATAATGGAAACTTGAAACTATAACACCAAAATAAACACACTCAAGGACTTATAATTAATTAATATGATCCTAAATAATCCTTATAACAACCTCCAAAATAATTTTAATAATATTTAATGTTAATTATTGGTCTTTCAGACCAATTTATTGACCTTCTCTCTCATAGACCTTACTCTACTAGATAAGTCATTTTGGATTCAACATTTTCACTAATTTCCCTAAGTGAAAAAAATTATAATTTTAATGGATATAAACTAAAATTTAAAAATATAAAAACCATGTATATTATATGCTTCAAATTATGGCATAGAGCCTCAAACTCATCATTACAACTTGCTTACTCAGAATTGCTAGTTTTCCTTAAAGCATAGTCATGGTGAAAATAACCTTCAAAACTTGTATGATAAATTTTAGAGAATTGAAATTAATTTGGATGATATTATTATTATATAATTATAAAATTACTAGATACAAATATAACATGGTGAAATGTAAATATTTGTCTTGTAGACCACTATTTCAGCTACACTAGACATATCAACTTATGAGCAATTTTTTCATCATATTCATTAACCTCCAAAACATATATCAAACATGAACATTTATGAAAGGTATTTAAAAATTTATCCATGCATTTTTATTCATAAATAATCCATTATAACACATCCATAATCACCTTCTCATTTCTACCTAGGTTTCTCACTATTTGCACCATTAGGCCTATTACCGATTAGTCAACTTGTATATTTAGTTTAGCATACCTAAGAGATAGAACCTGATAAAAAAACACAATGTAAATAGAATAAAATTCTAAATTTTTTTCCTCCATCCATTTTTTAACTTTAAATTGGTCAACTCTGACTGCTACAATAAATTTATGAGAAATAAACACTTTTCTGTAGGGTCTACTCACACACCTAACAAACCAATCACATCTAAAGGTGATTGGGAGAGTTTAATACAACATAAAATCACTAAAATATCTATGCCAATCCATTTTTAACACTTTAAAATAATATATTTCACATTGGGTCATTGTTAGGGTTTTAGAGAGGGTTAACATTATTTTTGGTGTTAATGATTATCAATAAAGGACTACCCGTCATTTTAAAAACTATTTCCTAGAGATATTAGCCAATACCATTCCCCATATCTACTCAATATCTTAGGTTACCATGTAGAGGTTACACATTCTAATGAATACCTGAAAGTCCTTTTCAGGTTGAGAACACTTCATTCTATGCACATGAGAGACCTCAAAACCACTTTTCATGCCTTATCTTGAAAACCATGACTTCAAACCTTGTGAAAATTCTTGAAATAACATATAATACTTTTGTCCATGCTCACATACTCACACTTTCCTTAGAAAATAATATTGATACCCCATTAGGCTGTATTCTCTCTCTTTGCTTGTTTGGACCTTGACCTTCAATCCACATTAGGCCTTAAAACTAACATTTATGTCTCTTTAAATGTTATCTCCACATTAATTACATGATAAATCAAACTTATAATACTTAAAAACTATTTTAAATCCTCCATATACCTTTAAAATATCTCATGACACCTCATTAGGTCAGGTAGAGTCTATAACTAGTCTAGTTGTAAACTTATACTTAAGGTCTTACCCCTATAAGCTCACCTTGAAACTCTCCTAAGTGATCCAATGACTCATATTCATGATAAAGTAACCTTATATATCCTCTTATTCCTATGTGCATCCATATCACTAGGCCACCATTCTCAAACTATCTCATAATGTCTCTTCATGTTATGACTAGTGTTATGACTAGGCTTCTCAAGTACTTTAATCCTTAAAACTAACCTCAAAAAAGTCCTTAATTCTTATATACCTTGATAAAAATACTTACATGATCCTCAAATAATGTCATTCTTTTTCACATACCTTTTCATGCTCATCATGCACATGCTCATGATATGACTATGCTTGTAATGATTAGGCTTCTCAAGACACATTATACTTAAGGACTAGTACTCAAAACATGATTACATTAACATAAATCTTGACATCAACCTCAGGAGAATCATTAGGTTTCCTTCAAATTCTATCTTAATAGAGAGATATTAGGTTTCCTTCAAATTTTATCTTGTCACATGGCTCATATCTCATAGACCACTCACCATGCATCTTCACTAGATGTACCTTGACATCAATGACATCAAAATTGACGTAAAATGACATAAACCTTGACATAAATGACAACACTTTTCAACAAAGTGAATAGGGGAAGTGTCCTCTATTTTTTCTTAGATATAGGGGCACTTTATAGTTAAAGCAACCCTATAGACCTAGTATGTGAATGGTGAAGTGATGAATGGTAGAGTCCTAAGGGACTATAATAATGTAAAGGGTTATATTGAAGATGAACAAAAGTTTATAAAGACATACAATCATTGGAACCTTCATAGGTGGTCACATATATATAAATATAGTCTAGACTTATTAGGCCTAAAATTGAAAAATAAACCCTCACAACTTCTAATTTTATTCATATGACCACATTACCTCACTAAATAATGTGAGAGCCTTCAATGGAGAATTTAGGATTGATAAGACCTATTGGTTTGTAGAGAAATAGCTCAAACTAGTCATTTTGGCCTAATTTGGTCTCAAGGGTACCTAGAATGCCTAGAAGGAGCTCAATAGTCATGTTATTTTTCTCATATATATAAATGAGCTACATGATATATGAAATCAAAAATGAATTAGATCCACAAATCAATCCTATCTTGGAGAAGATATATCCTACTTACACTTTTGACTAGGGATACATTAGATAATCAAGAACATGACTAATATAGATCTACTAGACCCAATTAGGAGATATCTTATCATAAATAATGTCATTAGGGAGGGTTGAAATTCCTCCAATCAAGAAAAATAATGAAATAACCCTAACTAAATCCTATGTTCTCATATTGACTAGAATAATAACAAGTAAAGCAAATAAATCTAATCTAGTGCTCAACAAAGCTTGTGGCACAAAGTGGGAGTAATAAACACTAAAATTAAACATGCATAGAAGACATATACTCACATAAATTTATATAAAATCTTAATTAATGGAAGATAAGTTCAAATATATATCTATCAACTCTTTTAAAAGAGTAATAAATTTAGGAATACTTACCTTTGACGACAAACTCATTGAGCCTCAATCTCTCCCTTAGCCAAGGTGCTTCACAAGAGGTTATTGTGTTATGTAAGGATGACAAGAATAAATTATGTCTAGGATACAAACCTATCAATGCATATAAAATACTTATCCATAAAATAAGATCTATATTTCCAAAGAAAATATGAAACCCTAAGCTTGATCCTTAAATAGAATGGTGGATAAGTAGGTGCACAATAGCTCTTACTTATTCTTATCTTCTCTAAATAATGGTGACATTATTTTTTATATATAGGTGGATTTAGACCTAAACCCTTCCAAATTTTTTGGCTTATAGGGTCAACCTAGTTGACCTAGTATCGTTATTGATAAAAACTCACTAGGTCATGGGCTAGGTCAACCAAGAGCTAACCTAAACCCTAAATATGTTTTTCCAATAAGAGTAAAAGGTTGACCCAATCAAACTAGTCATGTAAATTATTGAAAGGGGTTTTAAGTTAGGAAAAGGGATAATGAAGGTGTAAAATGATAAGAGTGTGCAAAATAAAATAAAAGGCTTAGGGGAATGTTTTTAGGATCTTGTTGGATTGGTAACAAGTGGTAATAAGGGATATCACTTCTAAAAATCACTAATGGTCTTCTCACCCCTTTCTTACTACAACCATTACGGCATTCACTCCAAGAGATTAATACTTGATGGGTTCTTACAAGATAGATAACACCAGTAATTGATAAATTTTTAAAAATATTATGTGTATACATATTCCCCACTTGAATCTCATCATGTGTCACATAAGTGAAACATGGGATGGTGTTTCAAGAATAGAACATGATGACACATAAAACTGATGCTAAATAAAGTGTAGTAATAGGAAAATAGGATAAATAAAAGGACAAAATTTAAAAACACATAACTTTACTTACCTTCATACTATATATAAATAAGGATATGCAAGAGATGTGAAGGAATCTAATGTGAGGAACATTAGGTGAACCTGTAGAGATTAGTAAAAAAAAGAGTGAAAAATTGATTTTTTTTGCAATATAAGAATATAATAGTGGAAAGGATTCTCTATGACATTAGGATTTTAGAATTTTTTACATTTTTAAAAATGAGTTATTAAAAATAAAGATATGATTAAAACAAGAAATCTGATGATAAATATTTGAAAGGTAAATAATTTTGAATAGTAACTTTAAATAGGGTAAAAAAGAATTCATTTGCTATTATTTTTTTGTTACAAGGGAGATATATATTTTGGCAATTAGTGGATGCATCATGGCTACCATATCTATTGGAGTGCCTAAAAGATGTAAATAGAGCTAGATTGGTCATGCTAGGTTTAGGAGGCATCATGGAGATGCAATGGATTCTATTGAGTATTGGTTTAGTGGTCATGTTCTTGAGAGCTTGAGAACATTTGACTAGTACTTTTATATGGGTGGTGGATGGGGATACCATATGGGTTGTTATCACTTTAGAGGATGTCCATGAATTATTTGGACAACCTATAGGGGGACACCAATGATCATGGGAATAGCGAATGATCAGGAGGAGAGGTGAGCATTAGCCTGATGGGAGACTTGTTTGGATAGGATTTACCTAAGACTAAGGGTGAGATTTTTTATGTCTATATTTCAAAAATTATATATATCTATAAGGATTTTATAGGGCTTGTAATAGCATGAGTACTATGTCATAAGTCAAATGGCAAGGTATTGTTGTATGTGATAGCCTTGTGTTAGTCAATATTAGAGTAGGGGCACTCTATGACTTGGGTTTTGTCATCTAGGTTCAGCTCATGAATGATATATATGGTATTATATCCAAATGGAATAAGACCATGGGGCTAGTGGTATTGTTGAGTACTTGGATATATGAGAGGTTCCTAATATACTGACCAACTGGGTTGCCCCATGTGGTCGATGATCAATTGCCTTGGGTTTTGAGATGGAGATAAGATTTGGTGGTACAAGTCATTCCCCATATGCCAAAATTATATATGTTCATATGAAGAGAGATCATGTGGAAGACTTATGCACATATTATGATAGTTTGGTTAAGTTAGGTGATAGTGGTGTCATGGTTAACACAAGTGCAGATCATGGGCCACTACATTTGGTGGGTAGAGCCACATCTAGTGGCACATTTAATATAATAATTAAGACTCCCTCAATTTATGGATCCTATAGTGGTGTCTACATTCTAGGATTGGCATGTAAGAGAGTCAATGGGGAAGGAAGAGGAGGAGTGCCAATTTTAAGACTGGACATCAGACCATAGTGTGAGAGATCATGAACTGGTTGAACATGATAGTTAGAAACTAGAAAGGATATGGATGTGGATTCAAGAGTGTTATAGGTACCCTAACACTATAGTAAGAGGAATGATTACCACTTTATTTAAACCACTAATGGAGATGCCAGTAGTGAGATAGAGCATAGAGTGTGGTCATCCAAGATGACCTATGAGTTAACCTAGGGTAGAGTTGGTCTATAAAGGAACCATTGAGGTGAGGCTTGAGAAATACATGGCTAGTGACCCCAAGGTTTTCTTTGATTTGGAAGCATCCCATGAATGAGGTACTTAGAGGATGAGTTGATGGAGGTACCATGCTTAATGTATGATCAAATGGGGAGATAGTGATTGGTGACACTAGGACAGGTAATAAATGGTTGTAATTTTTAAAATATTAGTTATATAAGATTTGATTAATAAATAGATTTTTAGATATATCTATAATATAATGTCTATCTAGTTTGAATTTTTCAAATCTTGAAGATGAGGAGGAGACTAGATTGAATCCCTAGTGATGGGAGAACTCCATGATATTCTAGATGGGGTGTTGTCACCATACAACCCTACCACATTGGATGATCTCATGTTACCATCTACCCTATCTTAAGAGAGATAGTTCAAACTAGTAGGGGAGGCTAGGAGGTAGTTAAAAGCATGTAAATATGGGATATAACCACTGGTAGGGGTGGGAGGAAGAGAGGCATAGGCATGGTAAGACTTGGCTTAGGAAGAACTGTGTATTTGGCTACCATTATTTAGCTAGGATAGGTACAGATCCAGGTGGCCAACCTAAAGGGATATGTAGTAAGATTGAGGTCTCATACATCCTCCTTACAACATATTATTTAGAGGGGACTATTTGAGGTATCTATGGGTAGTGTGGCTACGACATGAGATAGACATGATAGAGCCCAACCTTAGAGTTGGAGCGATGTATTTTTATACTTTGTATAAAAAACACATGATATATATAGACATATTGTATTTTGACAATTAGATGTTGATATTATGTGTTGGTATTATGGTTGTGGTTGTGGGTGCATGGATATATTTCTTCTTAGCACATGTATTTAAATTTTGTTGTATATGTTATAGGAAATATATGTGTTGTGTTTTATTTTCTATAACTATGTAGGACACATGCATGGTTAGAAAGAAACAAGTGAAAATGACTTGATAAAGTATACTTAATAAAAAATAAATGTACTACACACTATTTCATATGGGAAATGTGTAATAAAAAAATATAACTAAGTATAAGAAATAAAGAGTGGTAAATAAGAGGTCATTTTTTTTTAAAACCACAATAAAGGATGGCACTAAATTAAAAAATTGTGTTGGGAAGTATGAATATAATGTAATAAAATGGAAAGCATGTAAAGGACAACTGGTATAAAAATTAATCAATTAAGTAATCAATCATACTAAATTATGTTGGCAAGTATAAAAGAGAATAAAAAATTGGTGAAATGGTCTTAAATTAATCACACTAATTTAAGTTGGGAAGTATGAAAAACTAAAAAAGAGTGGTGGTATTATTACATGCAATTGGAAAATAAGCAGATAAAAGTAAAATATTAAGGAAGTAAGCATAAATCATACTAAATCAAGATGGGAAGCATGTCAATGATGTGTAACTCATAATCAATCAAATATTATCTATTATTTGACACATAATTTTGTGGTGACTTGGATTATTGGAAAATTTTATGAGGAAGGCAAGTTTCTATCCATGGTCTTACACTACAACTCACAAAAGGAACACCAATGAGGTGAAATTAATGTGAAAATATGTTAAAATGGGATGTTTTGGAATGGTACTATGAAAAGATGGTAATTTTTTAGGAAGGCCAGATCTTATCCATGGTCTTACAATGTAAATCACAAATGGAATCCCTAAGGGATTAATTAGTGAAAAAAATAATATTTCTCAAGGAAAAATATTAAGATTATAGGGAGTGAAAAAGAGAATGTAAGAAGCATAATGTAGGCATCTTATGAGAAGACCTTAGGATATATGAGGCACACTAAGGACATGAGAAGATGTCAAGTGACTAGTGACCATCAATATACAAAGGATATATGTTTGCTATAGAGACAAAGCTATGTAGGCAAATAAGTGTGCTACTAAGATTAATTCATGTAGGTAGTTTTGAAAAAGAAAAATTAAAATGGACCCACCTTCCCAAAACATGTTCCCCATTCCTTAGGACCTCTTACAGAGTCATTAGTATACTACAAATATTGTGTACTTACATGATAAAGTAGGTAGCACTATTTTTTTTATTCTCCTTTTCTAATCTACTGAACTATCACACCCTAATGGACCTAGTCTCTATTGTGAGGCCAACTATGGAGTTTGAGATTAGAATAAAAAAGGGAGATGTGTTTAGAATAACTTATTTTAATATGATTTGACTTTTCAATATTTTGAATGTTTCCTTTTATATCATTGAATTTTATTAAATGATTTGGCTTTTGTATAGTTTTATGGATTTTATGATTCCTCCTCCATATGGACTTAGAATGACTGATCATGAGAGATAGAGTGATACACATGAATGAGCTTTAGGATTAGACTAAAGGAAGCTAATTATCTAAAGGAAAGATACACTAGAACACTTAAGATTAATAATTAATGATTAATGAGAATCTTATCTCAAGTCTCAACCATGTTTATGCTTAGTTTGAAAAAGGGAATAAAGGGGGATAAAGGGAGATCCAAAGTGGACTGGTAAAAGGAGATTGTAATGAGAGGAATTATTTAATAACTGATCACATGGTAAATAAGGAATAAATAAAGGGAGAATGTCTTGTATAACCAAGTCATGATAAAAATTATCTATGTTTATATAGATAAGATAATAAACAATCATGAATAAGAACAACGGAACCATAAGAAAATGAATGTAAGAAAAAAGAAGGAAATTAGGAACAAGAATCCATAAGATAACATAATGACATAAGAATCAAAATAAATTATTAAACCAAAGTCACCATATAAGATAGATACAAATTTGACATAGTGTCAAATGATATAAAATAGATAAATGTAAAGTTGGAGCAAACATACAATCCAAATGAAAATGTAAGAACACCATGCATGTGCTCATAAGTACTGATATATTTGTGCACACACGTTATCCATAACATCTGATAAGGTGGTATATTCCCAATGAGCTTGGGATGACCATTGTAACCTCAGGTGGAATTGATAGGAAAGTTGAACCATTGAGATTCATAAAATGGATTGCTTGGTAAAGGTTCAAGGGTAAGAATCTTGAATACACCAAAGTCTTATAATTGTAAAAAATTCCAAGGATTGGTGTTACCTTGAATCCTATAGAGGGCTCCATTGTAAGAAAGTTTGACACATTGGTAAGCGAAAGAGGCAACTACCTTCATATGATGAGTCCATGGCCTACCAAGCAAAATGTTATAATGTTATAGGATAGAGTAAATTTGAAGATCATCACCTTCATGCAAAAGGTGACAAGTGGGACATTAATGGGGAGATACACACAAATTAAAGGAGGTTTTTACCTTCGATCATAGACTTGACATGTGATGCATGTGGATTTAATATTATATTCATAATATATAAGGGTTTTGATAAAATCAAGAAAGGCAACTCAAGTGATGAAACCCTTATTAATCAAGGCACACTTAACTTGGATATGACTAATTTAGAGATTAATAAAAAGAAGAAGATAATCCACATGAAGCAGAATCTCATTGGGGATCATAGAAGCAATGGGGAATTTGATGGAAAGAGAAGTGTCCATTGTTTCATCAACATCTATAGACATCTCTTCACATTATTTTAAAATTCTATCTTATGATCTAGGTAATGTGGCTTCATGTTCTGTTAGGGGAGGATGAGGGATGTTCATTTAAATTTTTTTTTACATAAGATGGTTATGGTGACATGGAGAGCTCCACATAAGTTTGAGAAATGGGATTTGATATGGGATTTTAATAAGTTTTATGATAGGATCAAACTCATCATAACCCATTAAAGGATTGTTAGAAAGAGGGGCATAGTGTTGAAGGAGGTCCTCAAAAGGAGGAGCTAAAGTGTATGTGAATTTATGTTGATAAGAGGTAGAAGGTTTAATTGGAGGATAAGTTTGTTGATTATCTTGAGGAGATGGGGTAGTTGATATAGGTGTGGTTTGAGAAGAAATTTTGGTAGAAGTTTGAGTATCATTAGTGATAGGTAAAGAAGCTAGAGTGATGGTAGAAATGGTATGAGAAGTGTTATCTAAGGGAGGTGGCAGAATTGGTTCATTAAAAGATATAATTTCTTCTTGCCCTAACTCTATTAAGTGAGTTGGAGAAGAGTGTTGGATAACATGACATGTGTGAGAAAATTGAGGTGGGTGGATAGGTTGAGGATCAAAGAAAGTAACCACCCTTTGAATATTAGTCACATTGACCACATTCTCTTTAGGAGTTGGGTCAAGAAGACTATCAACATTATTGATAGAAGGGGTAGGCTTGTCTTGTTTATATTAGTGATTTGGAAGAGCATCTTTATAGATAGCTAAATGAGAATTAACCTGATTCAAATCTTGAGATTTAGTTTGTGTTTTATGGGCTTTGAAATTAATGTCGTAGGCTTGTTGTCATTTAATAATGATATAATCATGGACAAAATTGGGACCAAGAAGGAAATACATAGCTAAATTATGAAGCTGCCTACAAGTCTCATGAGAATAACCCCAAATAGTGTGAATCCAACCAAATTTATTGAGATCATACCAAGATTTCATGGTATAAATGGGATCAAGTTCTCATGGGAGAGGCCTTGGTAATTTTTTTATAATTCTTCTAAGGATAAAGGTTTATGAACATTGATGTTGTCAACTAAAGATAAATGAGGATTGGTGATGTGGTTTGGTGGGGAAACTTGTTCTAAAGTTTGGTTGGGAACAACAACTTGAATATTATGAATGGTATCATAAGATTCAGTGACAACATCATTGGTAGTATGATGATTCTTATTATTGAGTAACATGTGAGTATCCATATAATGTTGTATCCATATAATGTTATGATGGATTGAATTGATGCATAAGGATATTTTTATGCTTAGTTTGGTTAATGGCTTCTTCCAAAGTATGTGGAGAGAGAGTTAGGACTTGATATTACAACTTGGGAAAAAGAACATTGGTAAATAGATGGAAAAGGTTGTCATCTACCATATTCTGTTCACATTTTTTAGACAAAGTCTTCCATTGTTTGATAAAATCATGTGTATTTTTTTATCTTAAGTTATTTATAATTGATAAAATGGGCCAAGATATTTTTAGGGAGATCACTAGTTTTGAACTATTAGACTAGAGCATTTACTAAATCTTCGAAACTAGTAATCAAGTGAGATTTGAGTTGGTTTTACCAATATAAAGCATCACCCATGAGAGTTTTTTATAATAGCTTAGTAGAAGTAAAGGTATTTAATTTGATCCAATATTTATATAGATTTCTAAATTTTTTAAAATGAAGAGTAAGATCAATTGACCCATTGTAAGAAATGGTAGGGGTGATACCTCCTATACCAATATTAGAAATTTGAGATGTAAGAGGATCATTTTGAATATACTTTATTGTATTATTAACAAGATGAGGTTGAGGGATAATATTAAATGGGAATCCTAAAGTAGAGGTGTGGGAACAATTTGGTTATGCATGCCCCTTGGCATTTGTTGAGGGTAGGTTTGAAGATGGATAAGATGATTTTGCATTTATATCATTTGATTTGCATTTTTAGTTTGAAAAGAATTCATTTGATTAGATTTTTAAAAATGAGTTTATGGGTTTGAGTTACATTATTGGCATTATTTGAAGCATTAAAAGTGGTATTAGTGGCTTGGGTACCACTATGGGTGTTAGTAGGAGCTTGAGAAGAATCGTTAGTGAGGTACTAGTGGCATAATTTGCATATGTGGCAAAAGATGGACTAGTTGAGGGATGAGAAGAAGGAACACTATAGACATGATTACAATGGGTATAAAATGATGTAATAGTGGAATAATTGAGAAGAGTGGGTTTTGGGAGAGGCCCACTAGATGTAGAACCTAACATTTTAGTATAGATACTAGGCATGGAGGTAGAAGAAATCAAATAAGAAGTCAAGATATGATAAGGGGTCAAAATAAAGGGAAACATTTAAGAAGAGAATAAGCTAGTATCCCAAAATCTATGTGAGAATATGGGAGTATGTGAATGGGGTTACTCAACTTGACCAATTATCATGAGATGGTAAATAATAAAAGGATCCTTTCTTCAATGTTAAGGAAACTCATTGATGTAGAAGATCATTTCTAGTGTATACTCTAATTTAGGCTGATATTAAAATGAAAAGAGAGCATTACGAACTGAAGAAGAATGAGGAGGGGTCCCATAGTTTGTAGTGAAAATGGATAAATACTCATTAATTTCATCTAGGATAGGAGCCACAAGCTACTTATGGGAGAACTTATTACGGTTGGTGAGACTCATCATATTTATTGAATTCAACTTAGTGTTTTTTTCAAATAGGAAGTTCATGATGAATGAGAGAGATTAGGGAAGGCAAAGTTGATGTAAAATAAAGTATAAATCAAATGTAGATAAGAGTAAAAATTTGATTGGGTTGACCTAGTACTAAAAATATGGTATGAAAATTGAGCCAAAAAAGATATAAATTTGACCAAGTTGACTTAGTACTATAGCCTAAGATAAAGGGTAGCATGATAAGGATATAGAGTCAACTAGGTCAACTTGGTACTATAACTTGAGAAGCATAAATGAGTATTAGGTCAACTAGGTTGACTTAGTACTATAGCTAGGGAAAAATACAATCTACAAGAGACTATATCGAATGAAACAATAATGTATTGAAAATAGGGAAAATTTTTGTAATGTAATTTTTAAATAAAGAAATGGATGTAAACACATAATCAATTGGGTCAATGAGAATGATCCAATTGAGGCACACATCATGAAAAATTTCACCAATTCTATCTAATGCAAGTTTTTATAATACAACATAAAATGAACAAAGAGCAAGGAGTCATCTAAAAATTAAATTTTAGCTAAGTTGTCATCCTGAATGTTGTTATTATTATAAAGTGTTATTTTAAGTGTGATAGGGAAGTTGAAAAAAATTAGGGATCTAGAAAGTAATCTATATATGGTTTCAAGATGTTTAGGCTAAAAGGGATCTATATTAGAAATGGTACTATCTTGGTATTGGGGCCTACACCCTCACTTCATAATCCTACAGTGCTAAGGGTGTCAGGTACTTTGCCAATATATACCATTAACCACATATTTATACTTGGAAAAAAAACCAAGTTAGCTTCCCCCTTGGTGATCAAATCCAAGTAGTTAGGCCTTAGGTAGACAAATTTTTAAATGCATTTTGAAATTATGTGATTTGGTAGTGTGTGCAAGAAAGAGAAAAATAGTGCAACTAAATGGTATATTGAAAACCACATAATTAGATTATGTGATATACTATAAGCATTTAAATAATTAAAATTGAAAGTGTGAATTAATTACTAGCATATAGTCATTAATTCCCAATTTAATCACAATCAAAATTTGGTTAAGATGAAAGTGTATGTAAATATTACAAAATAAAATTGATAGGGTAGCTACTGTACTATAAAATCAAGAGTACTTAAGGACTAAGTCGACTAGGTCGACCTAGTCTTTCAGAAAAAAAGACAAAATATAGAACTAGGTTGATCAGGTCATCTTAACTTTCCATAAAAACTATAGAATATAAAATTATGTCGATCAGGTTGACCTAGTTTATTGTATGATTGTAGTTTTGAAGACTACAAAATTTTCAAAACAAAAATGTAAATAACTAAATTGAAAGAGAAAAAGAAAGGAACCTTGGTGTATTGGAAGATGCTAAGGATTTTTTTTTTGAAGTGCCTTGAATGTTTATTACAATTTCTATCAATTGTGTTGACTAGGCTAACCTAGTTTGGTAATTCCTTATTTATTGAAGCTTATTAAGATGAATATAGAGGCTTAATTGACCTATTTTATTATCTGGAAGCTTACTATGATACTAATTCAACCTAAATGACCCATTTTGTTATTGTGGATCTAAATAAAAGACTAAATTGACCTGTTTAACATAGTCTACTATTTGGAAGTGAATAAGAGTAATATGTCAACCTATTCAATCCATTAACTTGTATCTGATAAATACCTACATATAAATAATATAATCATTTTGATGTGATTATGTGTTAAACCATGCACATAAGGTACAAACTATACTGGCCTAATCAACCTACTATCACAAATATAGAAAAATAATAAAATGATAGAAATAAAAATCATGAAATAAAAATTACAAGGGTCAGATTCAGGTCGAGTTCACCAAAATGTATGTAATTAGAAGTGCATCATATCCACAAATCAATCCTAGCTTAGATAAGATAGATCCTACTTACACTTCTGATTGGGGATACATTAGATAATCAGGAACATGACAAATACAGATCTACTAGATCTAATTAGGGGATCTCTTATAAAAAATAATGTCATTAGGGAGGGTTTTGATTCCTTTAGTAAAGAAATATCATGCAATAACCTTAAATAAGTCCTATGTTTTCATATTCACTATACTAATAATAAGTAAATAAAATAAATCTAATCTAGTGTTCACCAAAGATTGTGGCACAAAGTGGGGGTAATAAACACTAAAAGTAAACATGCATAAAAGACATATAACCATATCAATGTATATAAAATCCTAATGCATGAAACAAAAATGCAATTGCATATCTATATAATCTTACAAAGGAGGAATAAAGTTAGGAATAATTACCTTTGAAGATGAACCCACCAATCCTCAATCTCTCCCTTGGCCTAGGTGCTTTGCAAGAGGTTATTGTGGTATATAAGGATGAAAAGGATAAATCAGATCTAGGATACACAACCTATCAATGTATCCAAAAGACTTATCCATAATAAAAGATACGTATCTCCAAAGAAAGTATGAAACCCTAATCTTACTCCTCAAGTAAATGGTGGATAAGAATATACACAATGACTCTTAATTCTTATCTTTTCTAAGTAATGTTGAAATGATTGTGTATATATAGGTGGATTTAATCTTAAACCCTTCCAAAAGTTTTGGCCAACAAGATCGAGTCTATTGACCTAATATCTTTATTAACAAAAAATCACTAGGCCATGGTTTAGGTCAACCAAGAGCTCACCTAGACCCTAAATAAGCTTTTCCAATAAGAGTACAAGGTCAACCTAGTAGACATAGTCATGTAAACTATAGAAAGTATTTTTAGGTTAGGAAAAGGGATAATGAAGGTGGAAAATGACTAGAGGAGTGTGTAAAAGAGAAGAATAAGCTTAGGGAAATATTTTTAGGATCTAGTTGGATTAGTAACAAGTGTTAATAAGGGGAAAAAACTTTTAAAACACTAATTCTCTACCCACCCCTTTCCCAGTGTACCCCTTAGAGCTTGCACTAAGAAAAATTGAGACTTAATAAGTTCTTATAAAATAAAGAGCATTAGTAACTGATAAAAGTTTTAAAATATTATTTTTGTACACATGGTTTTTAAATTATCTAGGGGTATTTGAGGAGGGTCATGAGCTTAAAATTTGTGTAAATGGTTCAAAGGTTAAATATCTAACCTTTATGAATCATCACTAAGAACCAAAATGACCCAAAACCTTCATAAAGACATCTTAAAAACTTGATGAATAAAGGGTGATAGAAATGCATCCAAAAGGAGTAATTTGTCTTGGAATATGATTTGAAATTTTTTTTCACTCTTTCAATCTCCTTGCCACCCAACTATTTTGTACAGTCACTTGTACGAACATGCCTAATTCAGTGTTTCTTGTAGGATTTGAGTTGGATAGTAGTGAAAAAATAGAATGGATAGGTGAAAATAATTATATAAGGTGTTTAGAGACTCATTATAACTTCTAAAAATCAATTATCACCTTGTTCATGCCTAGAAACTCCTCTTCTAGGTTGTTGCTCGTTATAGGCAATCTTGAATAACACAGTGAGAAGAAATGCGATTATCAAAGTTTATAGTGAGAAGTGTGTTTTGAGTTTAATAGATTTATATATAATAGACCAAATAATAAATAAGGTATACATAAGTTTTATAACACATTTAAAATAAACCTTATTAAACATATATAAGTCACTTGAGTGATAAGTGTGAAGATCTAGACCTAGGGGACTAGTGAATGACTACAAATAGTGAATGACAAGTGGTGAAGAGAAGTTAATCAGTTATGGAGTGTATAAGGGATTTCAAAATATTTTTTCTAAATTCCCAATTTATATTATATGTGTCAAGGTATGATACAATATTTTTGGTCAATTTGTGAGATCCTCATCATCAAGGTAGCTTCACAGAAAGATAATGAAGATCCCTACACCAACCTCAAATAAGGTGTCATGATTCAAATGGACACTTATCCAAGAGGACTTAATGACCTATTTTACACTTAATTTTCTTACATTATAATTGGTTTACAAATATTGACACTTGGCCTTTTGAACTTGTAGCTTCACTCCTCTGTCCTCTCTTATGCTCTATATAATCATGCCATTTTGGCATTGTAAAAGGATCCACACCTGTTATGGTGAAGCCCTGATGGTTTGAGTGCTATATTTAACTTTGAATAAATATTTTTAATCTAGTTTTGAGTTCATAACTTATTTTATAAGTGTGTGAAGTAGTGTATAGTGGAATGATAAGTGATAACTATTTATTCTTGTGTTCTCAATACTCTTTCATGTTTGGTGTAAGTAGTTCTCTCTCTAACAAGTCACATGAAGTGTAGTTAGTGTATTTGTCTATATATAAGTGTAATAAGTAGTATTATTTTTTTAAATTAGACCTCTTATTCCTTAACCTTGATAAGTGCAATGCATATCACCTCCATGTTTGAAACACTTATGTTAGAGCAATCTAGGATGTTTAAACTAATATTATGAGTCATCTTTCATAGTACAAGTGTATGTTAGTCTAGTGGAGATCAATCTAGTTTATCACCTCATTAAAATAGGTTACTTTAATGTTTTCATCTATCTCTTTTAATCCAATCAAGAAAGTAGTATAGGTTATAGGCTATCAAAGACTAATCTAGGGAGCTAGACCTTAAACCTAAAGGTTTACCTCTGCTATTGGCAACCCATAGGTCTAGAGGTAATCCAATGTTTCACTCAATTTGGATAAGGATTGAAAAACCTATCAAAGGGTAAAATATTGAGTGAAAATAATTACATCATATATTTACTTATAACCCCTTGAAAGATATCACTTATAAATAATTATGTCTTCTCTCATCTGTATTGAGTGTTGATTTACCTTTATCCTTTATAACATCACTTGGATTTTTTTAGAATTTTGTGAGTTGCATTGTGATACATGGGGAATCTAATTAGTCCTTACTCAAAAGACCCACCATATTTATCCACATAATCTTAGTCATCATAGGTAGGTCATTAGGTGGTCATGTTTTCTCACATCATGTTGAGAATAAACATTAATTTCAAGTTTTCTTTTGCTTATTTTTACATAATTTGTGTTTTTATTCAATTTTGATCTAAGTTGATTTTACTTGTATTACATGGTATGGAATAATGTTTTTTAGGCATATCATTATTTGATTATCTTTATTGTTCTCTTACATTGTATATTTTATTCTATTTTTAATGTTCTACATGCTTTCTTAGAAGATTTAATATGTTTTACATTCACCACCTTAGATTTTTTTATTTTTTCACCATGAAAATTTTCAAATATGGTATAAAATAATAATATGTACATCACATTACATCCATTCAAAAAAAAAAACTCACAATAAATAATTCATTAAGGAAATGAGGAAATACTTTATAAATCTAGTATGACTTGATCACAAGAAGCTTTACATATCACACAATGTATAAATGATTAGTATCTAGCACTTGTGAAAATTTAATTTAATAATATAGAATTCATGGAAGCAAGACCTTCCACATCTCATTATACAACATTTCAATTAACTACTTTACAAAATAAACCATGTGTTATATAACAAATGTTACTTGATAATAATTTGATTATTCTACCTTCATTAGACATCATCTATGTCTTTTTTATCTCATCAAAGAGGGAAATCATATTTTACTTATTGTATAATAATAGGACATGCAACATGTAATTATTAGATGTTAAAAAACATGATTAAAAATTTTAAAGGTCAAGGCATCATTACAGTAAACACTTCTAGAATGAGGCCAAAACAATGAACTCTATAATTTCAAAAACTACCAATAGGCTCATTTTTCCATTCCCTCCAAGGATGAAATTCTCACAATTATCCTAACCTATTAATAATGTGTTAAAATTTTTAAATAAGTGAAATCTCATATATTTCCCTCCTTCAATAGAGGTTGATATGGTAAAGGCATAACCTAAGGGGCTTGATATCAATGCATGTTTTAATTGGAATATATGTCTAGGATATTGAAATAATATATGCTTTTAATTGAGACATAAGACACAATATTTACTCAAGAAAAAATAATATTTATCTTAATGATGTTATTACACCTACAAATGATTTAGTTTCACAATATAAAACAAAGTTTAATGTATTTTGTAATCCATTTATGAAACATGTGGTACATTAAATTAAGGTTGATAATGTTCAATATGATAATGATACTATATATTTTATAATGCATGATCACTTATCCAATTTAGATAATGACATAATTTTTATTCCTCACTCTTAACATGTGACATTCACACCAATTGATCTATGAAATGCACATGAGCATACCATTGATGGGATCAGACATTAGTTGGAACATAATTAAAATTAAACAAATTAAAAAAAATAAAAATAGATTCTTGAAAATAGTCAAAAATACAAAACCAAGACATGTGCACAACATACTTTTCAAGTACCAGGTTTGTGAGCATTTCCCTTGACTGTGTGTTTTGGGGGGTGCTCTTTTTTCAGGTTGTATACCTAGTTTTGTTTAGGTTCCAGGTCCTTGTAAAACCTGGGGTGCTTTAACTGGTTTATCTTCAAGGTTCTAGGTCTTTGTAAAACCTAGTTTAGTAACTGTTTTTCAGTGTTTTTGCCTTTTTGGTGGTTTGTAATGCTTATCTTTCTCTATCTATACAGGGTTTCAGGGTCCCTTCAAAACCTTTTTTTACCTTAATCTAAAACATACTTTTTAAGTACCCATACATTGTGTATACACAATATTTTTCACTTTATCATTTATTGATGATTTATCTTGCAATGCTTGTCAAATCATTAGTATCCCTAAGTTCATGCCTTAAATGGTGCACTAGGAATTGGGCGGGAAAAGATCATGGTGATTTTTTGAGTTATGTTGTTATTCTATCATGATTACACCATTATTACTATCATTTTGACCTCTTGTATTTATATATTTATTTATCTATCTTGTATGTGTCTTTTCCAAAATTTATATCTTTCATATATCCTATCATATTATCCTTGTTGATACCATTTATTTTATGCCTTCACTCTTCCTATACTATATTGGCCAACACAATACAATTTTGATCCTATCTTCTAATATATATATTGTATTGTCTTGGCCAATACCATTTCATACCAACTAACTTATTTCAACTATATCAACTAGGTTAATACCATTGGCTTAGTGTTTAGGATTGGTTTTTAGTATTGGATTAGTATATATACCAAACATATTTCATTCATATCCTTTTATATACACTTTATTCAATTTTTGTTGCTCACACTTCTGACCTAAGTGAATTTGGGAGAGTTAGTGGCTTATAATATTGCCTTGAAGAGTCATGTATTATGGTGTCATTGAATCTAAATTGGATAAGTCATTTGGAGTTATTAGCTAAGGATATCTTAGGTTTACATCTAGCCATTTAAGGTCTTCAACCTAAAGTATTATCTTATAAATATCCATTTGATCCAAGGGGGATATTTAATTATCAATGGGTCTACCCAAGGTAAATATATTCTATCCATATAATATTTCATTCATTTACTTAGTAGAATAGATGTTAATTGTTTCTTTATAAATATATGTATTTGTATCTTTATTTAGACCTTATACACACCAAATAAGCTAGTGTGGCTATAGGATTTCTTAAAATTTTCATAAATGACTTTAGATTTCCTAGACCCCCATTTGGTTGACCATGATAACTTGCCCTTTTACAATCATTCTAACTCATTCCTAGTTTAGTGTATTATTATAATTTTATATACAATCATAGTATATATTTGTTGAGGTTTATTGAGAGATACATACTTGTGCCATTGGTTTAGGATTTGGAACCATTTCCTATTTAAATTCACATTATAGGTAATCATCTACTATATATACATAATCCATAAGTGTTTACCTAAATGTCTAAGTAACATAGGCTCTATTTGATTGGTCTTGTTCACATCGTAGTCTATTGAGAGAAAGAGGAGAGTAGTAGGTCATCATAGCTTATGCATAAACATTGATTCATGTTATTATTTTAGTTTGTTTTTCTATTTATGTGGTCCAAAAAGGCATTTAATTAATGAAAGTTAGATTGCATAATATATGGCATAAAAAAAACTAATATGAATTTTTAAATAAGTATTTACTACACTTACTATATATATAAATGACCAATCAAGGGATAAAGAGAAGGCAATTAGTTAATATTTTGTTATGTATATATCCCCAACTATTCATAGTTTCCTATATTAATCTATGTAAGTTATGTGACTATTGGGATTAGGTTGTCATAATATGCTAGGACATTGCTAAAAAATCCAAGACACTTTTAACAACTGGTCCCATCTACTATCTATTAGAATTATCCTTATTGTAGACACTAAAATATGGTATTAGACACCTACATTCACTTTACATGATTTTTATGTATATATATGGATCTTACAGACCTTATCTCACATACACATACTTTCTATGTGTTTGACCTTCCTAATTTTTATCAGTCACTTATATGAATTTCCTAGTATGTACCTAACCTATTAATTATCATATTGAGACTATCTCCAGATCATTTGATTAGTTTTTAATCTCTCATACAAGTTTGAAAGACCTATAAACCTAAATTTTTTTATAAGTATCCAGTTATAATGGACTAATCCCTATACCAAACATGTTTTTCATGTTGGTGGTGTTAGAAGATACCTAAATATTCCCATATAAATGCATAGTAGGTCTAAGCCTATTAGATAATTTAGAATTATTAAACAAGCCTATTATAACACTTTTAAATTCAAAGGGACATATCTAAACATCCTAAGTGAATAATTAGTCATAAGTATTAAGACCTCCCCAAAGCCTAAAGCACTTAAACCAAGCAAAATTTTTAATTTACCAAGTGCTAAAATCTAGATTACAAGTTGCATTTATTAAAGGAGAATCATTTCACATATACACCTAATAAGGAGAACTAAATGTAGTTTGAATTCCAAATTTTTAGTATTGGATATGTAATAATTTTTTAACCATTAATTTTTGAGTGGTTGAGGATATATCAACCCACCATTCTTCCCCTTTTGTAGGATTCAACCTAGTGTCAAAAGTGGACATAAGGTTTCAAAGAGAAGAAAAAAAGTTTCTATATTTATGTGCATAGAGAGGACTTAATATCTCATAGGAAAACATATTTCTCGTAGGTGTAGTGACTTATACCAAAATATCAAGGCAAAAATTTACATGAATAAAATAAAAATATTAAATGCCCTGATAGACATTAGTGGCAATTTTGTTTAGGTGAATTTAGATACCTAGTTCTTAATCTGAGCAACTCTTGATCTAGTTTTTAGCCCTTTAATTATCTATATTCAACCTCAAACTTGCATAAAATATAAGTGCACTAAGTATCTAAATCCATTAGGTTATTTATATTTATAGTAAGTACAATTATTTAAACACATTTTGTCTTTTAAAATCATATTCATGTATTATTTCTATACTTCATATAATTTGAATAGTTAAAATTTTTATACTTGTTTAGGTTCACATAATAAAAATTAAGGAAAAAAATATTAATGAACTCAATTTTTTTCTAGAATATATCCAAATCCTAGTTTTCCATTAGTGTTTCATCCATTTTTCTAGGGTTTTAGATTTTGCATTTAAATTTGATTTATAGTCATGATTTCTAATTTTCCATCATTTACAAATTACACGTAGATATAATGGATATACATAGTTTTTATTTTCTAATACAAGCTATGATTTTAATCATTACATGTTATTTTCCTTTAATATGTATAATTTTTAACAACTATGTAATTTTATGGATTAAATATTTGTATAATAGTAAGTCTAAAATTAATAATAAATAATATTTAGTATTTATTAATTCATATTGTTTTCATATTCAGTCTTAGTTACTTACTATTAACACTAGGCTCCAAAGGGCATTGATGAATCATTTTTTCTACCTCCCCTATATGCCAAGGTTGTACTAGCTACCATCCTGACCTCATTATTCACCCAAGGCTTATATTATATTCTTGGGTTCCATACTATCACCAATAGAGGATGTAGGGTGCTCTACCATGTGTGGTTAAATTAAGATAGTCAACATGCTCCCCTTCATCCCCCTCCATCTCCCATGAGGACACTTACTCATGCCAAAGGGTATGATATCATTGATAAACTAAAAAATATCCATGCTAATATTTTTATTTTTGAATTACTAAAATTATTTATAATGACATATTACATGAGGAATTTATTGACACAACTCTCTCAAAATACAAAACCTGTATACTTTTCTTCTATTTTAAATGTATTAAACTTAGGATACAAAATAAGTGATTTCCTTTCAAAACGAATATTTTCCCACCAAACATATAATAGAACAAAAAATTATGTTGTTCATTGATGCCCAATTTAAAATTAAAGAAACCAATCATTTATTAATAGATAATCGATCAATAATTAATATTTTTAACATAACAATTTTACGATAGTTAGGTGTCAATATGGATGCTATTAAAAAATAAGATCAAAACCTAAGAGGAATTTATAGTATACCATGCCAAGTACTTGGATTGATATCATTACATGTGAAAGTAGGACCCAAACATTGTATATGTTATTTATGGTCATTCTTAATCATCTACACTACCATTTTATTTTGGTTCAACCTCAAATACATGTTATGGAAGTAATAACATATACAATCCACAAGTTTGTGAGTTTTAGGCATGATGGATATTTATATACATGCCCCAAAGATAATGGTTCATTCAAATATTGTAAAATGATGCAACCTAACAATGGGGCTAATTCATACTTATGTTATATAGTATTTTATAGTACCTCCATCACAACTTATCCTAATAGACACATTTCATACATATGAGGTGAAAACATAAAGTAAAATAAATGATAAAGATCCAATTATGACCATTAATTAAGAAAAAATAAATCACAATAATATATTATAATAAAAAATAGATAGTTATAGATCTTCTATTATTGGTCAATTCAAAAAAACCAAATTGCATAGTCACAAATTATTATGATAATGATGATGATGATAATGCTATGAGAGAAAATATAAACAATCATTTTCACAAGTTAAATTTAAATCCTATTGATCCAAATAAGTACTTTCATCATAATATGTTTACATGTATTATTACAATAGAGTATTATGATAATTCACATTCAAATAACATTGATAATTCAAAGGTTTCTACTCAAGTACAAACTACATGGGGTAAAGGAAAGATAATAATTCCATATAATATACATAATTAGAATGTAAAAAATAGTAAAAATATTATCTCACACCATGAATCTAATATAATAAAGGCACCATCAAGGATTTCTAAAAAAAATCAATAATAACTAAGTTAAAATAAGTATTGCACATTTTTTACTATAAAGGCTTAGAGAAAGAATTAGTAAACAATGTGGAGTTTCTAGATACAAGACCTTAAAAAAAATTACAAGTAATGAATATTTAGGATAAATCAAGCATCAAATTAAAAATTTTACTTGATAAATATTTTAATCCATTACCAAACATTATACATTGAGTTGTGATATGTATTTCACATCAATAAGGTAAATCACATTATGATTTCCATCAAATTATTGGGCATGGAATATAAAATTGTATAACATTACGATAAAAAAATTCAAAAGGAAAATAATGAAGGGATAATTAAGGCCATAAAACTACATAAAAAATTATAATATATTTCATTACTCAAATAAAAACCTACACAAGACATAAGTGTCTATGACAAGAAATATTGATTATTATAGTATACGTTGAGGGTGCCTATCAAAGAAACATTTTAATCAATGAAGAAGAATGCAACAACATGTGAAATATTTCATTATTATTATTATAGTTGAAAAATTATATTTATGAATTAAAAAACACTAAATATTTTTAATAATCTATTAAACATATTAATCTATAAATTTATTGTGGGATAAAGGTCATCAATACATGCATATGGGTGATGCCCTCTGCTAAGTAATTGATGTTTAAACCAGGAAACTCATGATTATAGGATATATAGGATATAATTGGTAAATAAAATGGGTAAATAAACTTATTACATGAATTAAATAAAATAATTATTTTAAAGGATGGTAGCAATGATAATCAAAAGGCAAAACCTTCAAGGATAGTTTCAAAGATATCACATGAACAATCATATACAATGGAAGAAAATGCAATGCAATTACACAATCTTTAGAAAATAATAAAGGGAAAGGAAAATATACATAAAATATACCCATTTTAATATTGTGATGACTTATTTTTTTAATTTTAAATAATTTGTTTCAAAATATTCCAAAATACAAAAACCAAATATTCTAAAAATCCAAATCATGACCTAAGCATGACATGTTTGCTAGTTTTTATTATTAAATAATGATATTTATCACATGTTTGGTATATTATATATAATTTTAAATATGCATATGAATTTCATAATATATATGAGTGATATGTAGTACATAGAAGCTACACATGATACATGGATGCATAGATGTAGGACATTCTTATACCTAGGGGCCATACCAATGCTAGAGGAATCTCATTCCATAGGTTAAATTATTATTGGTTATATATTTTATGAACTTTAAATTTATAATATTGAGTTAAATTTACTTCTTACACATATTAATATTTCTTATATCCTTTAAAATGCTAAATTTCTTGGATATGTTACTTTTTTATGTTGTGACATTAACATAGATTAATGACATAGACTAGTTTTAATTGTTATATGCTTCATTATTTATATTTAATTTAATAGGATAATAATTGATTATGATTAATTTAATACATTATTATTTTTATTGAGTTTATAATTATATGTATCTTTCTTTGGGCCCTCACCTTATTTTACTACTTTGCTTGATTAATTTTTCATTGCATATTTTTTTTTGGCCGCTAAGCCTTGTGTGGAATTTGATTATCCTTTGTTTGTAATCCTTAGAATTTTGTGAAATTTCATTGTATATTATGTGTGGATATTGTATTTTCATGAAATTTGATTATCCAGTGAGTGTATCCCTTGGCCTTGTATGGCATTGAGTGATATTACACGTGATTTTATTATGTGCATAATGGAAAGGATATTGTGCACTTATGTGTTGATAAATATAAGATTATATGCTAATTTTTATGAGTTTTTGGTGTCATGATCAATATAAATCACCTACCTATATTTTTGTGGTGTCATGATGCATATAATTCATATTTATTGTGTAGTTCTTATTTAGTGCTTAAATTAGTGATGGTTACTATTGTGTGACTAATTACTATATCAATATTGACATGATAATTTAATGCATTATAATGCATGTTTCATATATGATTTGATAATATATTCATTAATGTTATGACATATTATCACATGCTTAAAATGATTACATATTTTTACTTAACATGATGAAGTTAACTCATTTCTTTTGAGATGAGTAATTCACAGGTTACATCTCTCACCTTAAAATGGGGGCATATTAATAGGCTTGTCATAGAAAATTGACTCTAAATTTACAAAAAGATCAGATTTTGTCATAGGTCACATGATTTATAGAGTTAAAATTAGTTTAAATTACCAGTTTTGTCCATATTATGGGACAAATATTTATAGATTGGAACAACTTTTGATGGCATATGAAATGCATACAAAACAATTTTATAGGAATAGGAGTTAAAAGTTTTCAAATTTTTTGAGTTTGCAAAAATAATTTATAGATGTATAACATTACATATAATTTTAGCATTGATTGGATCAAATTATGGGGCATGAACATTCTTCATGCACATACACTATTTTAGTTTTCTATTAAAGAGCATGGCATTGATGGTACCAAAGGTTATCTATTGAATATATAGGTCAGTATTCAATAGTGACTCATGATCCTAACATAGGCTTTCCATTTCATGTTAATGTTAAAGATAAATTATATGAGTATTGTGGTTGAGATTATATGCTGCCAATGACCTAACACTAGTTCTTGAGGGTTGAGGAATTTATTTTCCTAGCCCATGGCCCTTGCCTTAGTTTAATTATACATTAAGGTATGATCACCCAAAATTATCTAGGGTATTTATTAGGAATTCCAATTCTCCATGTGATTTAATAATAATTCTAGTTTTCCATATGTTTTCGTAGGAAAAATTATTCTCCAGTGCTTCAACACGAAGAATTATCTCTAGAAACATCACAAGGGGAAACATGGTTCATGAAATTATATGTGTATTATTTCCTTGATCCTTTAATTTCAAAATCTTCAATTACATTATAAATTTCATATATGGAAATTTATTGAGGCACATTCATTATAAGTTTACTTATCTCAAGCTACACATGCAAAACCTCCTCCAAAAGATAAAGTGTGTTTTACACATTCAAGTACATCTCTTTATCCTTTTACTATAGTATTGTATTTAATTTAAATACTATAAAAAGGTGAGCATTTTTAGAAACTAAAATATGATATTAAACACTTGGCAATGTCAATCATGACCTACCTTTTCCATACATGACTTGTGCATACATATATGGCTATTACACACCATTTTATCACATCCACATGTTTTATGTGGGTTTTTCCTTCCTAATTTTATATCATTTACTTAAATTAGTTGTATATTTTTTATCTAACATGTTCATTATCATACTTAGACTATATCTAGATCATCAGATTAGTATTTTTGTCTCTTAAACAATTCTAACAAATTTAGAAACTTACAAAAATTAATAAGTGTCCAATTTTATAAAAATTATCCCCATGTCAAGCAATGGTAATATTTAAAATTTAAATCATATTTAAGGGTTAGACCATATTTTTTACATGTAGGTGGCATAAGATAATACCCAAAAATTCACATATAAAAATATAGTATGTCTTAGCCTATTAGATCATATAACATTGTTAAGAAAGCTTATTTTAACACATGCACATTTAAAAATACTTCCAAAAACATCCCAATTTAAAAACCAATCATAATAAGTAGGTCCTATCCAAAATTTTAGGCACTCAGACCAAGCCAAAATTCTAATTTTACAAGTGTTGAAAGATAGATTACATGTTACATTCATTAAAGGAGCATCATTACACACATACACCTAAGAAGGATAACAACACACATGTTGACTTACCTATTTTGAGTATTGGATATGTAGGCCATGATGAAGCATTATTTGTGGATAAGTTGAGATTAGCTCAACCCCATGTTCTTCTCATTTTTGGAGTAAACCTATTGTAAAAATTGGACCTAGGGTTTCAAGAGAATGCGACAAGTTTGTAGATTTTCATGCATAAAGAGGACTTGATATCATATGTAAAAATATTTTAAGTATATTAAATAACATGTACCAAAATAGTGATGCACAACCTAATATAAAAGTAGAAATATCAGACACCTACACAAAATTCTAATGCCCAAAGATAGATGATTTCATCTAGTCACATGTAGACACCTAGTTCTTTATCTGACCAACTTGTGATATTTTTTTCAGCCCTTATATCACCTATATTTAATCTTATCCCTACATATAATAAAAACATGATAAACATCTAATTCCATTCAACCATTTCTATATATACCGAGTGAAATAATTTAATCACATTCTACCTTTTACATTTATATTTGTGTATTATTATTACCCTTAATATAATCTAAATAGTTCAATGTTTTATACTTGTTTAGGTTCACATAATAAAAATAAGGTAAAAAAACCTATGTAATTTTATAATTTATTCTCCCACATATAGATGTGTCTGGTGTCAAAATGATTTCTAGATATTTTTTTGACCTTGGTCTTGTGCATAAATCCAAATTTTGTCTTCATTTGAATTTAAACCCTAGATACACTTTTGACACCTAATTTAATTAAAAAAGAGGGAGGTAAAATATGATTTTTAAAACATTAACCACTCCCTACTAAGTTATTGAGTATTTCTTATGTTATAATACTTAAAAGAGAACTCAAAACACTTGTAGTTCTCCCTCATATATTTGTGTACCCAATAGTGTTCCAATAAAATGTAATTCAAATATTTGGATTTCAACACTTTACCACATGAAATATTTACCTTGAATTAATTTTAAGATTTGGATTTGGATTATTTATTTGATGGATTTTTAGATTTGAATGCTTTTTGATAGTGTCCCAAGGATGTGAAAATGGTTTTTCCAAGATTTTACATGATAAGTGCTAAACACTAGGTGATTTATGCCTTAAGCTTGATGCTTATTTATTGATGACTCTTTTTTAATTCATAATAAACATGTAAGATTACCCAAGGGAGATATTTTAATTTAAAAAATAGCCATTAGAAGATCCTTAAACACTACTAGTGAAGGCAAACACTATATGAAACCAATATATTCTCACTATCAATAAAAGTGTATAAACAATAGAAATAAGTATTTTTAATATGGTGATATTTTACTTAGGATAGTAAAGAATTCTAGCATAGAATAGAGAGATCCTGAGTAAAAATGGAAAAAAATCAGAATGGGAAGTTATTATAAAGATAAACGGATAGGAGAGAAAGTGATTAAGAGTAAAATGTGTATGCACAAGTCACATATTTAGAAGTTAGATAAAAAATAATGTTTCCAATTGTCTAATACCAAATATATGTGTCTATAAAATCTACCCTTTTGCTTTAGTATATAAATTTCTAGATTAAAAGGATAAAAGAAAAAAAATTGGTACCTTTGTTTAATCACACTTGATGTTAGAAGGTATGCCCCAAATTTCCATCTTTCTTCATACAAAACCTATAAGGAAACATATAAAAATAAATGTTAATTGATGATATAAAACCTAAAATAATCTATATTATTGAAGTAATTGAAGTTGAAAAGTCAAGGAATGAATACACCTTTGGGGTATGCAAACCAAACATACATTTGAGCTCAATGTAAAATGCTATGGGGTGGTTATACCAAAAGGAGATGCCATTATTAAAACCATGGGTTGAGAAGTATATGCCTCAACCTCCATTAGATAATAAGATGTGAATTTTTTTTGAGAGATGTAAAACATCAACTTCTCTACCAATGATAAATTTCAATTTGTCCAATTTGAATCATATGTTGTATCAAATATTTATCTATCATGGTTTGAATCTATATTAAAAACCCATTAATATGCCCCATTTTTAGGTGAGGGATGAAGCTATGAATAAATCATCTCAAAATTATAATTTAATATGCATCATGCTATATAGAAGATTATAACCATGTGTTATAACATGATCATATATATCATCACATAAATATTTGATGATTCACACACATATGAAACTATTGATGCACTTAATGTGCTCATTATGTCACTAGGGAACAGGAGAAAGTAATGAAATCAATTTTAATTCCTAGAAGACTTGGTGCTTGAGTTTTTTATATAACTATTATTAAAAATATCAAAATAGCATATATATATATATATATCCATCACTTGTAAGTCTGCAAGTAGACCCTACTGTAGGGATAACAGATTGTACATAGTGACACTTTATTTCTTACTAATCTTTGTGAAATTGCTCTAAACTTTGCCCATTATTTCCCAAGCACAAACAAACAATGAATATTTATAGAATGATCTAAAATAAAGTGACTCATGGGGTAGATCCAAAGGTAATTAGGGTAAGGAAAAAAAGAGGGTTTGCTTTGGATGGTTAGAAGTGTCAATTCTTCCAACTTCTATAACAAAACATATAAAAATAACATTCACCAACCCTAGAATAATACTCAAATCCAAATGAACATAGTATAAGATTAAAAGGAAAATAAATTCATATATCTAAAATCATATGTTGCACAAAATCTAATCATTCACATTAAATTGCATAAACACATTCAACTACAAATAAGATAAAAATAGAGCACATATACTAGAAGATTTGTTAGTGTAGTGTTAAATTCAAACCAAGAGATCCATATAATGATGTTATTTATAGATTAGTTAGTAGAAAAGAAAACATTAGCTATCTAAAAGCATGAGAAGAAAAAACTACAAAATACACAATAAATCATACAAACAATCTCTCAAATTCTTAGTTCTTTTATATTAGTTTTATAATAATTGTTCCTCTAAAATGAGGGGGAATAACCCTCTATATAGGCCTCAAAATTTCCTATACAAGTTCAAGTGGGACCATTAAAAGATGCCAAAATATAGCCAAGTGGTCAAAATGCCACATATTACAATGGAATATTCTAAATTTAAATTTACAAAATAAAGACAAATATTCCTCAAGGTCCTAGAGGAGGTTGTTGACTAGCTTGCTATTACTACCTTTGTTTCTCTACCTCTTCTTTTTCCCAAACTTCCATGCATGCTAAGTAATCCTATTTAATTTGGTCAAAATATAAGATCATAGGCTAGAATAAGTTAGGAATTTCTTGAATGAAACTACCATGTTCTGTAAGTATAGGCCTTAGTGCTTATTCAATGGCTTGAACTCTCTCTATCCTTTGGTTGGCAAAATACACTATGTTCATTACCTCAGTGGTAGTCTTGGCCTTGTATATGTCTTATTGGAACTTTGCAATAAATACCTTAATTTAGGCCCTAAATTCTTGGTCATTCATGAAGGTGCCATCATGTTTGGTCACCTTTGTGACCATAGCATCCTTCAATAAGAGGGAAATCTTGAATTATATCTTCTCTAAGGATGAAAATACATCCTTGACCTATTCCATCCATATTTTTAATATCCTTCTTTTCTTCATCAATATGGTTTGAGTTGGGATGATGTCTTCAAGTTGAAACACCCTAAGGTCTAGGAACTTATTGCTCTTTGAAACTCTATCCAAGTTTTCCAACTTGGCATCATATATTGCAGGTTTTTGGTCAAATTTAATGACCAAATTTTAATATAGAGTCCCATCTTCTTTTCTTCTCTTCATGACATTTTATAGCTTGAAGACATTGATGACTATGTTGATTACATGAGTAGTAATATTCTTGGGCACTATAGGTAATGCCTATTCCCTTAGTCTCCTCATCTCATATTACATACCTTTCATCAATGCCACTATGGATTTTACATTATCTTGGACCATGGACATAGGGACCTCTGTATACTCATCCACTTCACCTAGGAAAGATTTTCTCTTCTTTATCAAAGTGAAGAGGAACTCTTCACTTTCATGGGCCAAAATTGAGCTAGACTAGGGCTTATTAACATACCTCCTCACCACTTTTGTCATTATACCTATAACATCATCTAATCTCATGCTAATTTGTGGTGTAGAGAGGATGACCTAGGCTCTCTCTTGTTTGGCTGCTAATATAATATCTCTGACCCAATTTGGGATAGTAGTAGGCATTGTATTTTTTGGAGGTGGATACAGTGGAGGTACTTGAGTCAAGGTAGAGGATAAAACTATAGAAATAATGTGAGGCAAATTTTTTGGGTCTATCTACCCAAGCATGTTGAATAGAGTTCTTACAAGTCCCATATTCAGAACAAATAAAGGTAATTTGAGAGGCACATTCACCTTTGCAAATATAGTAATATTGAATGGGGATATAGGAAAAGGGGGATTTGGGAAGGTGAATACATTTTAAATGGGCCTAAATGGACTCAAAGATTTAGGGGAACCAATAAAAAGTGATGCACTTATTGTGGCTACTTGGGAAGGAGTGAAACCAATAGCCTAACTAGGAGTAGTGTATTGAGAGCCTGATGAAGGTGAAATATTTGTAATGGCATGGAAAAAAAAGTAGGGGATGGTAAATCCTAAGGAAATAATATCTTAGATCATTCTAGTTTCAACTAAAGGTTAAACAATGGTAGTTATAATGACTGATGATATTGAAGCCAATCAGGGAACAATGGTGGGAGGAGTAAATGCATAAGCATAAGCATAAGTAGAAGTAGATGTACTTGTAATTGGAAAAGGAGGTAGTGGGAAGGTAATTACATTAGGAGATTATGTTTCAAGGGTTGTCTAAGGTGTGGTAGTGGTAGAAATCATTAATTAAGAAGCTAATGGAGGGGTTATTGCTCCTCTCATAGTAGTCTTGGGCTCCCTTTTCCTCTTGTAGACCCTCTCAATGCTTATACCACCTAGTGCATGCATTTATTAAATGGTTTTAGATGGTGGAGCCTAATATTATTATAATTCCTAGTTCCTAATAAGGGGGATGTGGGGGGTTAATTCCCCCCCACTATGGTCATCATGGGGGTCTAGGGGGAGATGAACTACTTGGAATCCCCCTGGTGGGGTTTTAGGGGTAGTACCCCCAAAGAAAATATTTGTTTAAAATGCATTATAAAATATTGTAATTTCATAGTAAATCTAGATCATTCACTATTAGGTTACAAATCTAATAGTATAAACTATATTTGTTCATTTTTCCCCTCATATGTAACCCTCCTTTGATATGAGGGTATTGTAATCATGGTGGTATACTGATTATGAGTGAAGAGAAGATTGCAATGAATGTATTATAGGTTTTATTCCTTCATTTTGTTAGACTAAATAAAGATAAGAATTGGCTATTTCTATGTGGATGTATCCCATATTGGGTGAACCACATTAAAACTATGTTTGCCTTGTGTTTTCTACATTTTAATTCTATCTTTATTTCATTAATATTTCTATGTGTTATGTATTCCTAACACATGGATAGATCAATGCCTTGTTTTAATTACCCAAGGTAAATGAAAATAGGGCTAACATGACTTATCATCTTTAGAGTAGCTCCCTTAGTAGATGCAAAGATTAATGTGGGTCCTTGGGAGGGGCCAAACTGACCATTAGATCCTCCTTTCTCAAATATTGGAAGTATGCCCTGACCACTTGAAGTGGAAATTTATGGAGGCCTCCTTGGTCTATTCCTAAAAAGAGTAACATTTCCTATTTCTTCTTCATCTTGTCCTGCTTCATAATCAACATCAAACATGCTCCCATGGGTTGGTGATAACTAAGACCTAATGATATATTAAATTTTCTTCTCCATATCTATTCTCATCTCAATTTCAATGTTCTTCCTTGTTGCATTCTTGAATACCACCTCATCATTAATAACATATTTGTATATACACTATGAAATTATTCTTGATGCTTATACTCCATTACTACATCTTTCTTAAATTTGAATAGATGCTTGGAAATGGCATTGTTAAGATCCCATGATCTGAAGTCATCTTTAAGTAATATGTAAAAATACCTATGCCTAGTAGCTACAATAATATCATGCCATTTGGTAATTTTGGTCATCCCCAATTTATAAGGAACCTTATGGGGGGATATCTTCTTGTTCTTGAAGAATCCATCAAATCCATGTAGAAGTTGATAGTCCATCTCTTCTTTAGCTAGATTCATTGTCACATACCTTGGTAGTCAAAGAGGGGCCACCATCAGTCCTATCCTAATGACCATGTATTCTGGGTATAACAAATAGATACCCATATCACTCAAGTTTTGCCTAAATTTGGGGGGAACCCTTTACATCTCGCATTCAATGATCAACTTGTAAACCACTAGGTAGAATTCTTCTATGATCACTCTTATGTTGTGTTTAGAATGATGAATGTGCATTGTAGATAAAAGATGAGGCACAACCTCTTGTCACTAAGGAGACCATGAATTCTAACCCATTTGAGTAGTTATATATATTATATCTAGCAAGTAACTCATCATAGAGAATGGGGTACCATTCTTTCAAGTGTCCTGAATTACATATACCAATTTGTTTTTGATAATTTTCCCAAGTGGGGGAATCTATTGGTCTTCTCAGATGATCTACAACAATGGAATAACCCTTATGTCAACATAGGAAATGTGTGGATTGATGAATATTATATTCAAGAGGGCTAGGACAATCCTAAATCCTTTATTGAATTATTGGATGGGCAAGTTTCCTTGGTCATCCATGAGAAAAATTCCCATTGGGTTAGCCACCCATGAAGCTAAGACCTTCTCTAGGGAGTGGAATTTATACCAGTTATCAATGAAGAGTTGGTTATATTTTATATATGGCGAGGAAAGTGTTGACCAAATTTTACCTCAATATAAATTTTTCAACCATTTTCATCGAGAGCCAAACAATAGTTGTAAGAATAGGTAATTTTAGAGGTCCAAAATGGCAAGTCAAGGAGGCTAAAGTGTTTTGTCTCCATTGTAGTGTATGTTAGGTTTTCCACAAGTCAAGTCTTGGACCCTCATAAACCCTAATTACATTATCAAGACCAATTCTGGTTCTCTGAATGACTTGACTTATAAAAATATTATGAGTAGAAATAATCTAGGTTTATGAACCTGAATTACTCCTTCCAATGCTTTACAAGTTTTTAATGATGCATGACTTTAGGTTTTCCAAGGAGATTTGATTATGAATTTTATAATAAAAATCAATCAATAAACCCAAAATGGTCTTGATAATGTTCCCCCCCAAGTGTCCCTTCAAATTTTTTTAAGGGCACTTTTTTCCCAAGTGTCCCTTCAAACTTTTCTGAAGGGCACTTTTTTTTCTAAGTGACCTTTTGAAAAAGTTCCAAAGCACACTTTTTATCCCAAGTGTCCCTTTAGACTTTTTCAAAGGGAACTTTTAGACCAAGTGTCCCTTCAAAAATTTTTGAAGGACACTTTGTTGTCCAAGTGACCCTTTAGAAATTTTTTGAAGGGCACTTTTTTTCTCGAGTGACCCTTCAAACTTTTTCAAAGGGAACTTTTCCTTTGGAGATGACATTTGGAAATTTTTTTAAGGGCCATTTCCTTTGGAGGTGCCCTTCATAACATTTTGAAGGGACCCTGTGCCTTTCCCAAGTGTCCTTCAAAACTTTTTTGAAGGACGCTTTCTCAAGTATCCTTCAGGAAAAGTGCCTAAAGGAACTAACCATTACCTTTTAGAAAAAATACTTGAAAGAAATCCTTTAGAAAAATTTTCCAAAGGAATTACTTTGGGAAAATTACTTGAAACATAAAATCAACCTGAAGGATCCTCATAATGTGTCGTAGGACATCAAGTTTAATGCAATCAACTAGCTGTTGGGATTCAAAGACATGACATACCATGAGACGTCAAATTTAGGGCAGCCAAATATCCATTTAGATTGAAATATGACATGCCACAAGACATCAAATTCATTCCTAAAGTCTTCAATTAAGGATAAAGCCATTCAGAGAACTTGATAGGGTCTTAAGTAAAGATAGTGCAAATTGGGTTTCCCAAAGAGATTTACTTATGACTTTTACAAGTAAATGAAATTGAAAAATCCCAAAAAGGAAGATACAATGCTTTTTGGGTTTTAAAAATAGCTTTGATTATGAATTTTACAAGTAGAAGCAATCAAATAACCCAAATAAGTAGGTAGAAGTAAATTCACATGGATAAATTGAATGGGTCTATAATGCCAAATGTGAGAACTCTCAAGAAAAATATAAGGTTCACAATAGTGATTTAAGCCATTTCTTATAGAGGGTCATCTCACCATTGATTTTTTAATGATCCTAGTCATTTCAAGAGGGAAAATCAAAGAGAAGGAAAAACTCTAACTAAATGACAGAACAACTAAAATCAATTTCACCAGGTTGGCAACTGTAAACCATTTTGGAGGCTTCTATTTTGGCACCCAAGAGCTCTCTCTTATCTCCCTCTTTTTCTATAAATAGGACTAGAAACTATAAACCATTTTGGAGGATTATATTTTGGCACCCAATATCTCTCTCTTATCTCCCTCTTTTTCTATAAATATGACCCTTGGAATCTTGTTTTATCATCTATAGATAGTATGGCAAAGCCTTGCTAGAATGTTTTGAAATTTTCTTGCCTTTAAGTGAAGAAGCATAAATCTATTTTTTGTTTAAGTTCTAGACATTTTCTTGGGCATGAAAGAGACACAAAGTGATAAAAAGTGATGTTTTACCCTTATATTCTCTATCCTTAATTTTTTTTAGTAAATAATTGATCTAAAAGGTCATGTAGAGTGCATTATAGTTATATGAGATTTTGCACATGTGTAACCTTTTTTATGGACTATACAGGTTGTCTTTTATAGCTATTTACCTTGTGTGATCTCATTCATTTTGTATCTACATTAAAATAATTATGTTGGAGTCTTATAGAGCTTGAGTTATATACTATATTCTACTAAATTATTCATAAGTATAGGGCATACATGTGGATGCTAATTCTTGGTGTATCACCATCTTAGACTAGGATTCTCATTTATGAAAACTTTTGACTCTTTTCATTCATAAAAACTAGTTCAACAATTTTATTTCACAAAAAATCTAATATAGGGAGCTAGCCCTTTCAACCTAGAGGTTCATTTCCACTTATAGGCACACCCACAGGCTTGGAAATGTCCCAACATTGCCCAAATCTAGAGGAGGCCTGAACAACCCTCTTCTAGGGTATAAGATTTGGAGAAAATAGTTTTGGAACACTCAATGGGACCCAAATTATTACTAAGTCAAGGTAAATATTGGTCTTGATAGGTATAAGTAGTAGAAATACCCCTAACCTAGCATTTGGCAACTCTAAAGGGTGTGAATCCCTAGTTCTAGACCAAGTTTTATATATTATCCTACATGGTCCTCACAATGTCCTTAAGATTTTTTGACCAAGCCCCTTTAGCTAAATATTTTATTAAAGAACAATTACCTAAACCACTCATATCCCTATTAAATCCTTGGTAGGGAGGTTTTGTGAAAGAAACATAAGAGGTTGAATAATTTCAAAGAGAGGAGGAAGTTGAAGAAGAAGAAATATAGGATCATAGAGGAAGAAGAGAAATGGGAGAAAGGGGAGACATAGATAGACATCAACCTTTCTATAATTTTAATACCCAAAACCCATTAGAGCTTATTGCATATGACCCCATCCCTCCAAATGCTACCAAAAATATTATTAGTTTCAATAGAGAGGGTCCTATTACTCCATCTGAACATATTAGAGAAATATCTAATTTCTATAATTTATATAATGTTACTAGGGCCAACATATACATTAGGCTACTTGCTATGTCTTTAAAAGGCAAAGCTCTTGAATGGTATAGAACATTGGAATGGGGTTGCATTACTAGTTAGGATGGTTTTAGAGACCTATTGGTGACAATTTTCAAAATTAAGAGTGATCATGCTTCCCTAATACATCATCTAAATGTAATAAGAAGAGGTGTAAATGAATCCATAGAAGATTTTAATAAGAGATTTAAAACAACGTGGTATAGGCTACCACCAATCATGAGACCTCATCCTAGCTTTTTGTTCCCAACATACCTCAAAGGGATTCATACTGATGTTGATATTATGTTTCAATCAATAGGAGGATTCAATCTTCTAGGTGCATATGAGCTAGAAATTGAGGCTAAAAATAGCTTGATTTAGGCTAAAAGACTCCCTCCAAGAGTTTCCATGCCTATGTTGTCCCACAATTTGGTTGAAGCTATAATCATGTCTTAGGTTCCCAATTCCAATGTGAAGCCAAGAGCCTTTCCCAAGAAGGTGGATAATATTTTGGACAAGGATGAAGAAATTAGATCATTAAGATCTTAGCTCAAGTAAGCTCAATATTAGGCAAGTGATCCTCCTAATGTATAATACTATCCTCAACAAAGATATAGAGCTCCATCCCAATATAATTATCAAGGGAGAGGATAAAATCAACAAGGTTATATCAGGCATCCAAATTCATATAATCCAAATTCTACTCCTTCTGTAAAGTTCCAAATGATGCCTCTCCAAGGCCACAAAATGCCAATCAAACTGCTGCACCTTCTACAAGCCATGTTCCTCAATAAAATTAGAATGTAAATGTAGCTACCAAGATTGTAACACAATAGGCTAAAAGTCCTTTATTATCATAATAAATGTAGGATAAAGTGAATACTCCATCTCTAAATATTGTGGACTCATTAAAGAGCACTAAGACAAGCATATCCCTTTGGGAGGTTCTACATATACCTAGTTAAAAGGAGCTTTTGCAAGAGCAATTAACAAGCATGCAGTTGGCTCCTAAGTCTTCAAGGCATCATAGTGTGGCTCTTAAAAATTATCCAAATCATATTTTGGAGCCTTACACTAAATATAAAAATACTCTACCCTTCTACCTCACACTCATTGTAAGAGATAAGTTGGTCTACAATTGTATTGTGGAAAGTGGATCAAGCACTAATGTTATGCCTACAGTAGTGGTTGATAAGCTAGGTTTGAACTATGAGCCACATAGTAAAGGCATGTTGTAGTTTGATGGAACTCCAACCAATATGGTATGATTTGTCAAAGGTATGAAAGTGTTTTTACATGGCTTCCCAAGCTTCCTTATCATGCAAGATATTGTGGCAGTGGACCTTCCAGCACACTTTGTTGTATGCTTGTCTAGGAACTTTATGGCCAAGATAGGAGGATACCTTTATACTAATTGGTCCTTTATAGATTTAAAGACAAGGTATGGAACCAAGGTAATCATAAGGACCCAGCCCTTATCAAGGTTCCATATTGATCCATAGTTAGAGACAATGACAAATCAAAACTATCTAATCAACAAAGAAGAAGAGGCAGTCCTAAATAGTGAAACTTCTTCTCCTCTTGAAGGTTTTTATAACCTCTATCTTGATAAGTATAGCACTAAAACACATGTTCTTGATCATTACACTTTGATTGAGGAAACTATTTTGGGAGTTTACTATATGCATGAGAAAAATGTCCCAATTCCTTTACTCATCAATGAAGATCATGAGCTTGATGGCATGTGGGAAATGTTCTTTGATGGTTCAAGGAGAAAAGTAGGTATAGGATCTATTATCATGTTGGTTTCCCCATAAAATAATAATTACTACTCTTCTTATAGGTTTCATTTTAGTTTCACTTATAATGTGGTATAATATGAGGGCTTAGTTCTTGGTCTCTAATGGGCAAAGAGGAGAAGAATCAAGATTTTGAAAGTCTATAGAGATAGTGAGCTATTCATTCATCAAGTGAGAAGTTAAGCTATATATAAGAACCCCTTGATCAAGTTCTAAAAGCATAGGTTATGGGATCTACATGAGGATTTTGATGCCTTCAACATCTAGCCCATACCAAGAGACTTGAACAAGCACACTGATAGAATGGCTGCAATAAGAGCATGTTTTGACTCAGCTACTAATGTTGAACAAGAGAAAGATCAATCTCATATCAAGATCATTATGAGACCTTTCATTCTAGATAATGAACTATCATGGAAAGTGTTTGAAAGTGATGAACACATTGCACACTTCTTTAAAAATGAGGCAGGCTTCTCTTCAAGAAATCAAAAGAAGATACCATTTGGTTTATCCAATGCTGGAGCTACATCTCAAAGGGAACTGGACATGCATTTCAAAGGTTTGATCAATAAATTTTTTCTTATTTACCTTGATGATATAACCATTTTTTCAAAGGATGCTTCTGATCATATGGGACATCTAAGGCAAATGTTTGAGAAGTGTAAAGAGTATGACATATCCCTCAATCCAAATAAGAACATCTTCATTATCCATGAAGGTAAGCTTTTAGGTCATGTTGCTTCAAAATAAGGCTAATATATTGACCCCAAAAGGATTGAAGCTATTCTAGTCTTGTCTTTGCCTCAACATAAGAAAGGGATGCAAAGTTTCTTGGGAAAAATAAACTTTGTAAGGAGGTTTAACCCAAACTTTACAACTATGGTAAAGCCTATCACAACCATGCTAAAAAAAACCAAGTTTTTACTTGGACAAAGGAAGGTAAAGGCTGATTTGAAGAAATAAAGCAATAAATTACAACATTCCCACTCTCTTAAATCCAACTTTTTCTAAGGATTTCATTCTTTATACTTTTACTAACCTGGACACAATCTCAACCATGCTTATGCAAAAGAATGATGAGGATGTTGAGAAACCAATTATTTTATTTAGCTAAGGCTTAGAAGACTACAAAGTGAGATGTTATTTTATTAAGAAACAATATTTAACCATCATTAAATGTTTGAAAAATTTTAGGCATATGGTCTCCAACAATAGGATCCATGTCATGGTCTCCTATCCTAACACCAAGGAGTTTTTCCTAAGTAGGGATCTTAATGAGAAGAGAGATCGATGGATCATGAAGGTGATGGAATATGACATTGACATCAAGGTAACCAACCTAGTAAGAGGAAGAGGTTTATGTGAGCACTTAACATCTAAATTTTAAGAACCAAAAGAGTAAGCCTTGGTGAATCAAGTTCAAGACCAACCAACTAATCAAATACAGAATCAAAGTTGGACAAAATACATCATTGGTTTTCTTCAAAATGGTGAGTGTCCCAATGGCTTGAAAAAATATCAAAGAAGGTATTTTAGGCTACAAGCTATTCCTTATTATCTTGTGGATGGCATTATCTTTATTAAGGATGTGAGAAATGTGCTGCTAATATGCATTAACAATGACCAGTTTGATATACTACTAGAAAAGTTCCATAATGGTGCAGATGGTGGTCACTTATCTCCTAAAATAATAGTTTCAAAAATAATGAGAGCTGGTTACTATTGGCCTATTATCTTTAAAGACTATTATCATTGGGTTAAGGATTATCCTCAATGTGCTTTCTTTATTGTCAAACAAAAGCTTGTTTCCCTTTCATTGAATCCTATCCAAGTAGACCAGCCTTTCATGCAATGGGGACTTAACTTCATTGGCATGATCAACGCTCCATCAAGTGCTGGACATAAATGGATATTGACTGCTATAGACTAATCCACAATATGGGTATAAGATATTACTTTGAAGGAAGTAAATGAAAATGAAATCTTGGAGTTCTATGATAACATTATAACAAGGTTTGTAGCTCCTCATGTCATCATCTTATATAATGCACTTGCTTTCATAAGTTCTAAAACTTTTGATTGTGTAGAAAAGAGTGGAGTTCATTTGAGTGCCTCATCCAACTAATACCCTCAAGGTAATGGATTGGCTGAGTCTACCAACAAGAACCTCGTCAAGATAATCAAGAGGACATTAGAAACCAATCAAAGAGCATGACATAATAAGCTGAAGAAAACCTTATGGGTAGACAAAATCACTCCCAAGAAGTCAATTGGTAATTCTCCCTTTGTACTTGTCTATGGGAGAGAATCTAGGCTATCCATATCACAAGAGATCCCTAACTTGAAACTTACACAACAGTTGAAATTACTTGAAAACACTCCCATAGAGATCAAATTGATAGAATTAATATAGCTACAAGAGGGAAGAGATGATACACACAAAGCTTTGGAACACCATCAAATTCTCATGAAGAAGTCCTTTGACAAAAGGGAAAGGGCAAGAGTGTTCAAATAAGGTGACTTGGTATTGAAATGGGATGAAGATAAAGAAAAACTAGGAAAACATACAAAGTTTGATACTTTGTGGAGTGGTCCTTACATCATTATCAAGTGAAAGCAAAGAAACTCCTTTCAGCTATCCAAAATGGATGGAGAAGAGTTACCTATTCTAGTTAATAGAATCCATTTAAATCCTTGCTTTTGACCCTTGATGGCCATGTCTTGTATATACTTTGTTTTAGTGTGTTTCCTTTGTTGTGTTTGTTTTCCCTAAGTGATTTGTAGAAAAGGTGTTTTTTCTTTCCCTTTGTTTAGTGTGCATCTCTACCTTGTGTATGGAATCAACCTAGCTAGTGCATTTTTTAACCAAAGCTTATTCAATTCTCTTTGAAGTGCCTATATGCATGACTTCATGCCCAATGAAAGGATTTATGTGATTGATCTTTGACATAGTAAGCATGTATCCCCTTAGAATTATTGAGAATTTTGATTAAATTTCACCTCAGTACAATTTGTTTAACCATTTTCATGGAGATCTAAACAATAGTTGCAAGAATATGTCATTTTAGAGGTCCAAAATTGCAAGTCAAGGAGGTTAAATTGTTTTGGCTCCATTGTAGTATATGTTGGGTTCTCCACAAATCAAGTCTTGGCCCCTTATAAACATGAATTACATTATCAAGACCAATTTGTCTTCTATAAATGACTCAACTTATAAAAATTTCATGAGTAGAAGTAATTCGGGTTTACGAACCCAAATTGCTCCTTCCAATGCTTTGCAAGTTTTCAATGATGCATTACTTTGGGTTTTCTAAGGAGATTTTATTATGAATTTTATAATCAAAATCAATCAAGAAACCCAAAATGGTCTTGATAATGTTCCCCCTCAAGCATCCCTTCAAATTTTTTTGAAGGGCACTTTGTTTTCCCAAGTGTCCCTTCAAACTTTTTCAAAGGGCACTTTTTAGCTTGAGTATCCCTTAAATTTTTTTTAAGGGAACTTTTCTTCCAAGTGACCCTTCAAAAAATTTATGAAGGGTATTTTTTATCCCAAGTGTCTCTTTAGACTTTCTCAAAGGGCACTTTGTTGTCTAAGTGACCCTTTGGAAAAGTTCCAAAGGGCACTTTTCTTCCTGAGTGACCCTTTAGACTTTTTTGAAAGGCACTTCTACTTTGGATATGCCCTTATAAAAAGTTCCATAGGGCCATTTCCTTTGGAAATTCCCTTTAAATTTTTTTGAAGGGACCCTGTGCCTTTTCCAAGTGTCCTTTGAAACTTTTTTGAAGGACACTTTCCCAAGTGTCTTTTGAGAAAAGTTTTCGAAGTAACTAATAATTGAATTTCAAGAAAAAACCCTAAAATAATTCCTTTGTAAAATTTTTATGAATGAATTACTTTGAGAAAATTGTTCGAAACATAAACCCGACCTGATGGATCCCCATGATGTGTTGTAGGACATCAAGTTTAATGTAGCCAACTAGTCATTGGGATTCAAAGACATGATGTGTCATAGGACATAAAATTTAGGATAGATAATTAGCCATTTATATTTAAATATGACATGTTTTATGACATCAAATTCATGCCTAAAGTCTTCAAACAAGGAGTAAAGCCATTCAGAGAACTTGACAGGGTCTTAAAGCAAAGATATTGCAAATAGGGTTCCCCAAAGAGATTTGCTTATGAATTTTACAAGTAAAAGAAATTAAAAATCCCAAGAAGGAAGAGACAATTATGTTTGAGTTTTCAAAAGATATTTGCTTATGACTTTTACAAGTAGAAGCAATCAAAGAACTTGAAGAAGCAAGTAAAAGTAAAGTCACTTAAAAAACCTGAATGGGTTTACAGTGCAAAACATGGGATCTCTTAAGAAAAATCTAAGGTTCACAGTAGTGATCCAAGCCATTTATTATGGAGGGTCATCTCACCATTTATTTTTCAATGATCTTAGTAATTTCAAGAGGGTGAATCAAAGAGGACAAACTCCAAATAAATGAGAGAATAGCTAGAATTAGTTTCACCAAGATGGTTACTGCAAATAATTTTGGAGGCTTCTATTTTGGTGCCCAAGATCTCTCTCTTCTCTCCATTTTTTTATAAATAAGACCCTTGGTCTCTTTTTTTATCATCAAAATATAGTATAATGAAGCCCTATTGGAATGTTTTGCTATTTTCTTGCCTTTAACCAAAGAAGCATAAGTTTGTTTTCTTTCTAAGTTCTAGACATTTGCCTAGGTATGAAAGAGAAATAGAGTGACATCAATTGATTTTTACCCTTCTATTAATTTTCCTTCATGTTTTTGAGAAAATATTTGATCCAATAGGTCATGTAGATTGCATAATAGCTATATGAGATTTTGTACATATGTAACCTTTTTTTGGACTATACAAGTTATCTTTTCTAGTTATTTACCTCATGTGATCTCATTAATTTTATCTCTACATTAAAATAATTATGTTGGAATATTATAGAGTTTGTGTTATAAAATATATTCTACTATATTGTGCATAAGTATAGGGCATACACGTGGATGTTAATTCTTGGTGTATCACCATCTTAGAATAGGCTTTTCATTTATGCAAACTTTTGACTCTTTTCACTCATACAAACTAGTTCAACAATTTTATTGCACAAAAAATCTAATACAAGGAGCTATACCTTTCAACTTAGAGGTTCATTTCCATTTATAGGCACACTCATAGGCATAGAAATGTCCCAATGTTGCCCAAATCTAGAGGAACCCTGAACAACCCTCTTCTAGGGTCTAAGATTTGGAGACAACAAAAAGGTCATAATACTTATCAAATATTGGCCCTACTATGAAAGCAATATGTATCCCTTTAGATATTAATTTGATCATCTTGTCTTCACACTTTGATCTCCCAAAAATACCATAGACTAGGTCAGTGCATGGCATGACCTCAGGCTTAGTTATGGTCTTATGGAGACCAATTGCATTGATGACCATGATATCAAAATCTAGTTGGATTATATGAGGCATGGTCTTATCCTCTTTAATATTTGTAGCTACTTATACATTGAAATAAGTGTTATTATAGTGCATGTTGCTAGATTCCTATGGCCTCAAGAATAAATTTAGTGCCTTTGAAGATGACTGAAGTACCATACTAGAACAAAAAGTCATCAATCCCAAAGAAACTAATCTTACCTAGAGTAGAGTGACCTGCTTGTGACATCTTCTATAGTACTCTAGCTAGAAATCAACATCTTTTGTATCATTATGTAACTTTCAAGATCTGGTAATGGCGATTGGGAGTTTAGTTTGCAAATGACTTGAGTTTTGTCAAACTATGAGAGTGCATACAACAGAGAAAGAAAATGCATATAGATTTGAAATGCAAATAGCAATAGTATTGATTGTGTATCATTTTGAAATATAAATATGATTAATTCAATGTTTATGGTAATCCTCATTAATTCCATATTTATGGCAAGCTTGTTAACTTTACATATATTTGAAACAACTTAGAACTATTACTTTTGGAAATTAATTGCACTAAAATTCAAATTTATCTTTAATTCATCTTTGATTTACCATAAATTTAATATTTAAAGCTAAATATTTACACGTTTTAACATGTGGCTAACACCTCAGATCTAGTTAGGTACTTTTGGGGCCTAAATATGACTAAGCTACCTAGTCAGCTCAAAATCCAGACACATGGCACCTTTTGATTGCTTTGTAGGCTCTCAAAATATAGATTCACTTGATGACTCTTTTATATCTCACTAAATAAAGTATTTCAATTCATAAAGAGATCTTAGGTGGTGTTATTCAATTTTAATTAGCTATAGGAATACCATGCATCACTCTCATGGGCAATCACAACTTTGCTTTCTAAGTGTCTCCCTCGAAAGGATTTTAAACAACTATCAGTAACTTGGCATTAATTAGGTGGCTCAAGTGGAGATACACATCCTTCTTAGAGGTGATCCTATGGATATTATATATAAACATCATGGGAATGACATGTGGTGTCATCACATGGGACTAGAGGGGACATACATCATTCTTATGGGTTTTTATGTATTATTCTACCAAGTTTCATTCTTGAAAGGTGTCTTAGAAAGTTATATATCATCAAATATGGATCAGATAGATTAGATGGAGCTATATGTCTGCCTTTCAATCTATTATAATATTTGGATGGATGTAATGTGGTGTGGGCATGTGGTGACCTTAGATGAACCCAATGGGAACATGCATCACCTCATAAGGATTTTTAGGTTTGGCTAGTCATCTTTGAGACCTACGGTGGCATCTCATGAGCTTTTTCATTGTGGTGGGATGTGTGGGGATGTGTGCAGCTTGACTTTAATGATCTTTCTCATGAGGGTTAAGATTATGACATCTAACCCCAAGATTTGAATTCCAATGGATAACTTCTTTGCAATCCCTCTAACTAATGCCATGTAACTCACAAACTTGGTATAATTGCTTCAGGTGTCTTAGGTAAGATACGATGAATCCCTAAGGTGTTATCAGTCTGAAAGAGGTGGAAATCTATCCCTTTTAGGTTGTAGTCTAAAATGTGAAATCCCATAAGGTGTAATTAAAACATGACTTTAATTTAATGTATTGCAAATCAAGAGAGAAACTAAGTTAGATTCTTTAGGATGTTAATGCCAATATTAAACACATTTAAATAATTTTAAAGTAAAACTTCATTAAAAAATGACTTACACACAACGTAATGTTGGTTTTAATAAAATCCAGTGAAGCTTACTATGTTTATGCCAATTAGAGAGCTAGGTCAAGCTCCCTTAGCAAGAGACTATCTGCACATCATTAAAACATATGTGGTCAATAATTCATTGCTAGATAAAACTTGAAGAAGAATTTCAATAATTTGAATATTTCTAAGCATCAATCCTTACTACAAAATGAATAATTAAATAGAAACTATAGAACCACAAGTAATGGTAAATTAAATAAAATCCATATGTAGTCAAATGATTTATAATTCTTAGCATCTTGGTCACTTTAGAAAATTGAATAAGAAGGAGGGTCCCCATTCTAAGAATAGGGGAATGTTGATCATCAACAAAATGGAAACCTCTATGGGGAAACATTGTAAAATGTTAGAATCTAGATATTATATTCAAAGATGAAAATTAGTCATCTCATTATGATCTTTAGTCAATACCAAAACTATTTTTCAAAACTAATGAAATCCTACATGCTTGAAATAATTTTTAAACCTTATATCAAATCATACCATGTGTGTGATTTGAGGTTCCTTAACCATTGACACTAGGTTAAAAAATGATAAATTTCAAGTTTCAAGACATCAAATATGAAATTACTTAAGCATTATTTAGATTTAATATAATTATACTTTGCTTAATTTAGGATGGCTTGGGCATTACTTTTCTACCATCCAAGTGTCCATAGCTCTGACAAATATACCTCTGGATTCACTCTAGGCCTTACTCTACTACCATACATGCATCTATATCCCCGATAGAGATTGCCTAAATAACCATCCATGGAATTTGGAACTAGTTTATGATTTCAATTCATTGGTCTATCACTTTTTTATACCTACATTTATAAACCAAAATGGTTGGGAAATAAAATTAGCTAGGTTTAAGGTTTTGTCAAGACATAGTCTAGATGTTATTCACTTTTAGATATCAAGTCCTACCTTGGTAATTTATTTGGTGAATTTAAGTGATAGTATTATGGTCCACATAGATTAAAAATCTATTTCAAGTAAGTTTTAATTCATCTAAACCATAATACAACCTTAAAATGACCTAGGATTTTCATGAGAAAACCAAATTCTAATTAAGCCCTCTCAACTTTTATAAATCAAAACACTTATAGAGGTTTCCAAACTTTGGATGACCAATGTTTAAAACTTGTAATCCCTTCTTCCCATTTTTAGGGATAGACTAACACAAATTAATCCAATGAATTATTTTCTAAAATGACTTATTACTAAGCTACAACACATAATATAAAACAAAAAACAAATGAAAATCAAGAAAGAACACAATAGGAAATCAAAGTAGGAAAGAGAGAAAGAACACAATAGGATAAAAAAGTATGAAACAAATAAATAACACAATAGGAAAGAAAATTGGGAAAGGAAACTACTCTAATCCTACCTAATATAACTCTAAACAAACTTACTATCCTTTATATTTTATGATAGAGAAGTAGAAAAATAATGTTTCATGTACTACCCATTAACTGGCAAGGTTAAGTCATTCCCTTTTAGGTCTTTGAGCCTAAATGTGTTTTCACCTAGTATTTCTACCACTTGATATGGTCTAATCTAGAGAAAAGTGAACTTGTCATGTTGTGCCTTATTTTCATGAGCCTTATCCCATAGTAGGACCAAGTCTAATATATAGAACACTTTAACTTTGGCTTATTTATTGAACCATGTCTTCATAACATCGTAATGCTTCATCTCTAGCATCCTTCATTTAGATGATGTTCAATATTCAAAACTAAACTCTTTTGTCATCTTCCATATATTCATCCATAAACTTATAGGTGGGAAAATTCATTATGATAGAAAAAATAGGTTGTTGTCCATATACTAGTAGGAATAGGGACACCTTGAGTGCCTATTTGTATCTCATTCTATCTACCCATAAAGCATACTTAAGCAATGATTGTCATTCTCTAGATTTCTTGATGGCATTCACAAAGTTTTTGTTGGTAGATTCTATAACTCCATTACCCTAAGGGTATTAGTTTGAAGCAGACTAAATGACTATTCTATTGTCATATGCCCACTCAGTAAATTTGTTTGATGCAAAAAATGGGCCATTGTCTCATACTAAAGATAGGGGCATCCCAAATCAAGTGATGATATTTTATTCTAGGCATTTGATGACGTTAATCACTCTACTATTCTTGGTGGATGTTGCTTCAGTCCACCTAGTGCAATAATCCATGACAATGAGTACAAATTTATGTCCCACTGAGGAGTTAGGATTAATCACTCTTATGAAGTTGAAGCCCCATTATGTAAATGGATTGACTTTAATCACTAATTGAAAAGGCATAGTTACCTTCATCTCTTATCGATCAAACAATTGACATTGATGATATGTTCACACATGAGCATGGGAATTTTTGAATATGGTTGGCCAATAATATCCTAATCTCAATATTTTGTGTGATGTGATATGCTCTAAAGGGTAGCCACTTCCTAGTTTGTCCTAGAAATTGCTCATGATTTTAGTGGCTTCAACTTTAGAGACACATCTTAGATAGATTCCCTCATAATTTTTTCTATAGAGGACTCCCCTCTTAATCATAAAATGAGATGATCTTAGCTTGAGGGCCCTTTTTTCTCCCTTTTAAGGTGTGGGGGACACACTCTATGTAGCAAATAGTGGACAATATCCTTGTACCAATCACCACTAGACACTTAACTCACTTCAACATGTAAAATGTTAATGTGTGGATTAGTATTTGTAATAAGCTAGATTAGACCCTAGCCTCTAATTAACTTAGAAAATTTTATTTTTATGTCATATTCTTGGAGTTTGGTCATCCACTTCCCTCTTCATTCTCCAAGTTAATTTTATCCCAGAATCAAATTGAAAGCTAGATCAAACACTATATCATACCTCTTGTTCCTTAGGATGTAATGTCTAAACTTATTAGTGGCCTTCACCATATTGTAGACTTGATTGTATAGAATATGATATTTAAGCTCCACATTCTTCTAATTGGTGCTCATAAATGCTATAGGGTGATTTTTTTCATCCTCTTTCTTAGTTAAGATAGTGATAATAGTGTGATTAGAATCAAAAGAGTATAGATTAAAATATTTGTTAAAATCAAGACTTTTCAAAATAGGAGCTTGAAAAATAACATCCTTGTTGCCTTGAAAAGCCTTCTTTACTTTAGTAGTCCATTCTATCTTTGAATCTTTCTTCAGCATCAAGTTGAGTCATCTTACAATCTTTGCAAAAATATAGATAAATTTTATTACAAAATTAATCTCGTCGAAGAAATATTTAAAATCTTTTTTACTGTTAGGGATTTATACCTTTGAAATTATGTTAATCCTATCAGGTTCAATAGTCATACATTCCTAGGTGATTACATGTCCTATAATTTTGTCTTCAGTTACATAGAAGATACTTTTCTTAGGGTTTAAGGAAATGCCATACCTCATGCACTTCTCCAACACTTGTTCCAAATGCATCCTGTGATCACCTCTATTTTTAGAAATAATTATTAGATAATCCATGCAAATAATGATGCACTTACCAATTAATCTTTGGAATGCATGGTCCATTGCTCATTGGAAATTCACTACTACATTGATCAACCTAAGTGGCATTCATTTATATGCAAACATTCCCCACTTGGTGGTGAAGGTAGTTTTCATTTTGTCATTATTATTTACTAAGACTTGGTTATAGCCTAAAAACCATCAATAAATGACATCATTATAAACCCACTCACCAACTGAATGACCTCATCTAAGGATGGAAAGGGATAATTATCCTTTTTAGAGGATCTATTCAAGTTTTTGAAATTGGCATAAAGTCTTATTTCTCCATTATTATTTTAGATTGACACCAAATTTACAACCCATGTTGAGTGTCATATGAGGAAGATTATCCTTGCATCTAGTAATTTCTTCACTTCTTTATAAATCAGTGGTTTTAGCATTGGATTCACTAGCCTCTATCTTTTCCTAAAGGGTTTGAAAGCCTCTTTCAAGGGGATAGTGTGAGTAATCATGCTAGTATCAAATATATTAAGATCATCATATGACCAGGAAATGACATATTTTAACTTGGTTAAAATTTTAATGGATTTATTTAGCTCTTCATTGGTGAAAACTAAACCAATGTTAACATTTTAATCATTCTCAGGGTTTCCCAAGTTGACTTCCTTATAATATTTTCGATTGACCTTAGGTTGTTTAGCTTCAGTTATTTGTTTATCTAGGCCAAACATCTTTTCCAAGGAGATCATTCCCTTTAGGATTTGGCTCTATTTGAGTTGGATTACTCACTTTTCATTATCCTTTAAACTTTGTATAGAGATTTTATCCTATTCATCAATAATGTGGGATTTAAAAATGCCATAATTACACATGAAGTCAATTATCTACTTATCATCATCAAAAACTTAGAAGTGATTGATGTTGTTTGGCATAGAGGGGAATTAAATAATTTCCATAGTAAAATCCTACAATTTTAAAGGATCTAGAGGTACCAAGTTGTCTACTATTGAAGATAGAGCATCCTCCAATTAGTTTTCCTCCTTAGGTAGGGAAATAATATTAAATGAGTTAAAATACTCAATCAAATCCCAAGCTCTAAATTTATACTTTCATATACAAGAAATCTTACACTGATATCTTCTCCTGACTTAGCTAAAAACTAATTTTGAATCACCATAGAATAATAATTATGTTACCTCATGTTTGATTGCAAATTGAAGTCCTAAAATAAGAGCTTCATATTTTGCTAAATTATTAGTATAAGCAAACTTTAATCTATAAGAAACTAGATACTACTTTACTTCAAGATTTGTTAAAACAATTCTAGTGTCAGAACCTTCTTTAGCTCATGTACCATAAAAGTATAATGTTTAGGGATCTTTGATTTCTTCTTTTACCTTATCACCTGCAACAACATTAGTGGTTTCCAAAGTGTAAACACCTAAGTCAGAGGATTGGTAGTTTACCTTTTCATTCTTGGTGTTATATTATGTGATCATGTATTTCATTTTGGGTTCTCAGTCAATCATAATTTTATTGAGAATCCTTCACCAAGGTAGCCAAATGTGGTAATAATCAGTGGACATATATCCATTCATGGGTTTAGTCTAATCATAACTCAATAACAATCCATATGCCTCAGGTATATTAATGATTTGAATATTGATGAACTGCTAGATTTAAGATTCATGGGTGATCTACATGTGAATATTTAATAATTTTACCACCACTTTCACTCTTTAATTATCTAATTAGACCACTAAATTCTCTAATTTGACTAGGTTTAATCCCAATTTTTCACAAATTCCTAAAGCCATAATGTTAGTTAAAATACCAAAATCAAACAAGCAATTATGAATATTCTTATAAAAAATCCTTACATTCAATAGAAATGGTGGAACTTCATGCTTATTATTATACATTAACATATTTTCATGAGTTAGTTTAGTTTTAATGGATCTAGGATTTTCATTCAATGATTTCAATAACAAATCACACTGTTTAGTGATTTGAGTGAGTTCATGCAATGTTACGTTTGCCTTGATATTTTTCACATCTTCCACTATATTGTATCCACCTTTTGATGTCATGCAAGTAATTTCTATTGTTGGCTGACCTTTGTTACTTTTGTGGCATAACATTATACCCTTATGGGAGAGTTATTCAAGATCCCCCACTCCCAACCATAATATGGGAATATCTTGAGGATGTGGGTATCCTATAATGGGGTTGAACCTCTAGAAAAGGGTGACTTCCTCTTGGTAGATTGCCTAGACTAATGCTTCTACTATGAAAATGGATAGAGAGGGGGTAAATGGTTACTAAGAGAGTTATATGGGTGATGCACCAAGTTTAAATGGGATCTCACATAAACATGACATAAACAATGATGACACATTAGACAATGCTAGCTCATACAGTCTCATAAACTAGCTAATTTCATAAGTATTTCATGAACTAGGTTTACCAAGCAATGAATGAAGCAAAGAGGAATTCTAAGATTCACACCAAGCTTACACTAATGGTAGAAAGATCATGAGTTCAAGCCTATAACTAAATTGAAAACACCTAAAAATAGGCAAGAAAGAAGGACAATGGACATGGAAGACACTCCTTCATAATTCCATCATGCACAAGTTTACTAAACACAATTCAGAGGCAAGAGATAGATAAATAAAATATGTATTACTTCAAGAGGTATTATATACAAATTTTTGATAGGGTTTTGCCTTGTCAAATGCGAGTCTCCTTTTATTTAAAATGAGAGAGAGTTATTATCAAAAGTGAGAGTCCTCTTTTAATGGGGAAGAAAATGGGAGATATAGGGGGAAAAGGGAGGAGAAAAAGGGAAGCAAGAAAAAAAAATCCATAAATGAGGTTTAACCACTTCTATGGAGTCCCAACCACCTTTTGATTTATTATCACTAATACAACCTCCCAATTAACCATTCATTGGCTCCAAATAGTCTTTAGGTTCCGTCATTACTTGAGAAATGTACTAAAAGATAGAATTTTGTTGTTGAAGATGATAAGTCATGATCTAATAAAAAGGAATAGTCCCTAATGATTTTTGAAATTTCATTAAATGATCCACTTATATTTCTAAACCTCCAAACTCTCCATCTTCTTAATCATCTTATCATACTATGCTTCATCTTGATATGTCCTTTATGTTATTAGATAGTTAATTTGAATTATTTATCTAGTGTCCCTTTAGAACATAATTGTTAGAATCACCATTTTGACCTTACCCCAAACTCTAAATATAGGTCCACTGTAGATGAAAACCAATCACCTTTATTGGTTTTCATATAGTCATAGTCTCAATGAAGATCCATAATCTACCTAGTATCCTAATCATGAATAAGACAAAACATATGTTTAAGAGATTTTGAGAGGTTTAGTTGAGATTTAATGGCATCTTATGATTCTACAGTGTTTTATCTAGTAACCCAAATCATATTTGATCTTCACATTTACGCATTTGCCTACCTAAGTGTAAAAATATTTTGATCTAACATGTCCACCTATGTGGCATGTCTTTAGGCTATTTATTTTATTTTAAAACCTAAGTCTTGTTTCTTTAGACATGTATCTTCATCATATTCCCCCTTGGAACCTGATCAAAATTTCTCTGTCAATCTTCTTGGGAGTCTCCTCAAATTGAACTTCATCATTGCCATTGATGCTTGACCTTATCCTAGATTGTGCCACTTGGCATCCCCACATTAATATTTATCTTGGCTCTAAAAAATGTGACACTTGGCAATATCATATGCCTCTTATGGACCCTAATATCAGTCTCCATATAGATAAAATGATTACACCATGTGGTGGCCTCTCATGCAATTTATCTCATTAAATTTTTGACCTTAATCTGCACCATCGATATGATATTGCATAATTGAACGTGCTCCATTGATCTTTGATCTGCTTGATCAAATGTGCACCAATGATCTTATCATTCACTATGATCATGAAAATTTGTATAAAGGCATTTATTATTATGATCCTCTAACTTTTTGACCTTGATCTTGTTGTTTCTATTTAATTTTCACTTTTTCCTGAAGTGTGAAAAGAAGAAACTAGTTAAGAAGGGAGTGTAGAATAATAACTATTGAATGAGCACATGTTAAATCTAGAATTTGTGAGAACCTCTCTTTTTGTATATAATAATTACCTATATTAATAAATCACCACCATAAAACTTGTTGGTTACATAAGTAGTTGGGTGGATTTCTTAGCGTGAGCTAGATCTTAGAAGAGAAAGTTTTCTAGGGGGATATCAATCCACTTGCTTTTAACACTTAATCTTGTGAATAAAAAGGAAAGATACTTGAATTTAAAATATAAAATAAAATAAATTAAAAACAAGTAAATAACAAAAAATAATTAAATTAAGACAAGAAAGTTAAGTGCTTTTAAAACAATGACTAAATAGAATAATTAATGCTGAAAATTAGTCAAAACAAGACTATAGTTTTGGTTTGGAAATTTAAAAAGGGATTAAAGAAAGGTGGTTTGGTTGGTTGATAAATGGTTAAGGTAAATATTTATATGGGATAAGTTGGTTAATTTTTGATGAGGTAAGAAGGTAATTAGTTAAGATGGCAAAAGGGGAAGAGGATAAGGAGGATAAAAGTAGCAAAGGTGTAAATGGATAAAAGATGGAAAGGGAGCAAATGGATTGAGATAATGAAATGACAAAGGAATAAAATGGATAAGTGGGAATTAAGAGATTAAAAATCCAATGGGATGATAAGATAAAATTCAATAAACAAAAACAAATGTTACCTTTCAGGCTTAAAGAAGAATGTTGTTGTTGAAGATGTCTTGAGCCAATTTCAATAGATCTTCATTACTTTGAATTATTTTTCTCTAAGATGTGGATGACCTAAAAAATGATGACCTCATTCAAATACCTAAAATAAGATGTTAATAACCAAAAACTAACTTCCAACTTTCCCTTGGGTGAAGGAAAGTGGGGTATATATAACATTTGTTGTGAAGAATCATGCCAAAAGAGGGAATAGTAGAAATATGGTTCCATTTTCCATGTGGTACATGAATGAGTAAAAAGATGAATTTTTTGGGTTCTTACCTTGATCATGGGTCTCCCATGTTGGTTTGTGTATCTCTCACCTTGCACATGTATACAAATTTTAATGGGAATCATGCATATGGGTCTAAATGAGGCTAAAGACTTTTCACCACCCTTTCTTGTCTTCATCTAAGCACTTAAAGAGATGCCCCACAAAATATGGTGCCATTTTCTATGTGATGTATGATGTTTCCTACTATTTATATCTCTATTTCTCTTACTTTTAGGCAAAAGGAGAGAAACATTAGATGAGGGGTGTGTACCTAGTAAATATTGTGCTCATTGATGACTGGATGAAGTGAGAGATATTTTTTGGTGAGGAAGGATTACCTGCAATAAGACCACACTAAAACAACTTGTTTTTTAGATGAGTATGAAGGGTGGACTACCTAGTAATGCTAGATCCAAGAAGAAAAAGCTCCTTTGGATGGCTTTTAATCCACTCCCCTAATTATATAAATATTTGATAACAAAAATAAAATACGTTTCCATTCAAATTGACAAGAAAGAAAATGCTTATGCCAAAAAGAAATAAAAGTACATGTTTAATAAAAGATAGCATGGTAGGTTAATACCATGCAAAAGTGGATCAGGGTTAATTTTAGAGGATCTGATTAGAGTCTACAGATAGGCCAAAAATAGAAATAGGGTATGATTGGGTGTGAAAGGGAAGGAAATAATAGTCTATTATTTTCCATAACAATGACCATCGTTGGTTAAGGTGATTGGTGATGGTTTTCCTAACCATCGATGCTTATGTGAATAATGATGGTTGTTATAGCCATTGATGATTATAGTAAATAGCTAAAATTACCTATAAGAGTGTGGTAGAATATTTTAAGTGGGATTGGTGGGAGGTGGTTAATGAGCAGAAGGTTGAATGTGGATTATTAGGGTGAGGGGTAATATGTATATGGTCTGATATGAATATGAAACTTTAGTATAGAAAATAAATGTTAGAAAAACATGAGAATCCATGTATAATGCAAAATAGGTGATATTTTAAATATGAAGGAAATTAGTTAGCATAACAATAATTTAGCCTTCAAAAGTCATGATAATAGAGTTTTGGGGTCTTTGATGCCTGCACAAAGAAAATAAAGGAGCTTAGATGCAAATTTTTAAATCCACAACTCTTCCAAGAGCCTTGTATTTATAGCACAAAGTTGCTAAGTAAGGAGAGAGAAGTTTTATAAGTTAGTGGGGGATGAATTTGCCTACTTTAATTTATCTTTAAAAGTTAATTTTAAATCAAGTTACCATTTTGGAAGATGTTTATCTTAAATAAAGCTAGTAGTGATTTTAAAGCTTAAGGAAAGTTTGGTGACCCCAACCATCGATGGTTATGGCCAAATATCAATGATTACCCTAACTATCAATGGTTTAAGGGCCATGAAAAATTGGGTAGAAATATTATGAATTAAATTATTTATTTGAGGGGTGTTTGATATAGAGAAGTTATAAATGAGTGCTAGTGGACTAGGTAGTCCACTAGATGTAAAGGCGATTAAGGGTTCATAGGTCAAAATGACATTGAAAATTATAATTGTGTAGTTTTTAGGTTTTTAAATTTTTTCCCTTTTTGTTGTGTATCTTTAAGCAAGTTATAGAACAAAAATAGGTAGTTGGTCAAGGTCTAAGATTGGCTATCCTAAGTGTGGGAGGGAAGAGGTGTTCCCCCTCAAACCAAGAGTCGATGAGGGAATACATAAATTAGGTCATGGTTTTATAGAAGGTATAATGGAGGTCATGAAGTGGGAGATGAAAAGGTGTGGGTATATGAAACGTAAATTTTCACACAAAATGTGATCGAATAAGTGCAAGAGTCAAAATCACATAAATATTAAAATTACCAATGTTGAAAATAAGTTTGGGTTCTAGGATAAATGATTAGGTAACTGGTCTCTAGCATTGGTCATAGCTGATTGGGTCATGCATATCAAGCCACCTAAATAATTTGGGTGTGTACTTAGGTATCTAGGGTAGGCAGTGCTCTTGAGAAAAACACCAATAGGTGGGTCACACACAAGGTGGTTCATAATTCAAAAAGGTTAATCATGGAAACAATAGGTCAAGGTAGTCAATAATGACCAAAGCAAGGTCATTTCAAGGTAGGCAAAGAGGTTGGTTCAAACAAAGGAAAATGATGAGGTGGATGTGGGAAAATGGGTTAGCTGGTTGGTTGGGTAGGGGATGGCTAAACTGACTCTTGATGCACTAGGTAAGAGGATTCTACCTACATAGTCTTAAGGGTAGTAGATCCAACATGGAATTTAGGCCAAATATAGTTATTGATGGTTGAGGGAGAGGGTAATTCCCAAAGAGGTCAAAAGGTTGCAAAATTTAGGGTCAAGTTTAGGTTAAAAGGGTATAGAACCCATCCACTGATGGTTAGGGTTGATCGGTGATAGTTGATGTGACCATCAATGATTAGGTAAGAAACCCTAGAAATCATGGTCAAAAAGTGAAAACAAAAAAAATTGATCACATTTTAACTCTATTGACTTTTAACATTTGGCAAGCTTGGCATTTTGTGCTTAGTGAAAATCTTGTCCATGATTGGAGGGTACATGCTGAGTTGGCAAAATCTAACATGTGGTAGAGCATATATCAGATGGATATGGGAGGTAGATGTGGTGAGGTGGCTGAGCATGGATTGAGGCCTTAGAACCACTCATTAAATGATGTAGGGTCATTGTATTTTTGAATTTTGTCATGAATTTGTTTATAATATATGTATTGAATTACATGGGTGGTAGTAGGGTATCATATTGGGTAGTTAATGCCCTAGGTTTTATTTATTTTAGGGGTTAGTTTTGTATGATAAATGATGCAAAGTAATGTTGGGGGTAGGGTGTATTTAAGTGTGTTGGTAGTGTAAGAAATGTGGGAAGAAAGTTTTAAGTTAGATTAGATGTGTTTAGAAGAGGTTTAGGGTTTGAGGGTCATGAATAGTGACCATCAGTGGTTGAACTGACAAATGATGATTGACCCAAGGAAATAAATGCCCTAAGAAGATAGTTGATGGTATTGGTAAACCATCAAAAAATGAAACCAAAGAATGTATTTTTAGAAAAAATGATAAGGGGTTTGGGGTTTGGAGATAGGTAGATGATAAAAGGGAATAGGTAGGGGTAAAAAATTGCTTGTGGTAGTCAAAATGTAGTGTTTTAGATAGATAAAATTATTAGGTTTGTATGGATATGATTTGTGTGTAGGCCCATGAGTGGATCCAATTACATGATCAGGTTACTATAATGTTTATGGAGGTGAAAGATGTGATGACCACAGAGGACTAGTGACATATGGAGGTGGTGGGATTTGGATTGATGTGCCATTACCAGTACTTATCATGAGATGTTTCCATGATAGTCTCCCTCATCAAGAGATGGGATCTGGTGAATAACACATTCTAGTTGCCTATTGGTGAGATGAGCATCTTGTTGGAGGATGTTCATAAGATTACCTGACTACCTATTCGAGGGGATCCTATTTACCATGTAGAGAATGATGATATGGATTAATTTATGGGTTGGTTGTATGGAACAAATAGATCCCATGCATATTTTCATGTAGGTTGTTTCAGTATTAGGCCATTATATGAGAGAGTTCTAGGAGAGAGACATTTATTGATGATGATGTAGCTAACCATGACCTATTTTGCTCTACTAGATTTAGTAGGAGGGAGATTTAACTATGTTTTGCTAGGGGTTCTTATAGAGTTGATGTTTGGAGAGATGGTGTTTGTATGGGGGAAGGTATTATTGGTTTAGATCTATAGATATTTATCAGGCTTTAGATCACATTAGTGTTATGGTATTATCATTAGGTTCATGCTACATTATTTGGCATATAAGCATATATATGTGCTAAGACTATTGGGCCTGCCATTGGATGGTTACTTACTGACAAACTATAGAGTTGAGTTTTATTAGTGGAGGAGGGATGGGGTGATGATAGGGGTTGGTGATGGTGTGAGGAGTATTGATTGGTTTTGAGATACCTTGGAGGGATTGACTCATAGAGATATATTTTGGAGGCCATACATGACTTGGCCTATGTGGGTTGGATGTAGGTACAATACATACTCACTACGGAGCTAGAGATTGGTATATGGTATACATGATGGTGAGACTGATCACATCCAATTTGAAAGGGTGTAGATATAATAATGACTTGTACATGGTATTTCTCTTAATTTTACTCGATATAGGAAGGAGGATGCAAAGTTTTCACTACTAGAGATGCAACCACAAGAGGAGTTAGTTTATGAGGAGCTTCCAAATAGAGTGAGAGATGATTTAGGTGTTACTATGGATCATCTAGCATGGTTTTAGGGTAGATATATTATGGTGGAATTTGTTTGGGGAGATGGAGGGCAGGGGCTTATGGATGTTGACCCAACATGTAGACACAAAAATTATGTCAAACACATGCATAACTCCCTGTGTCAAAACCCCCCTTAAACCCCTTTTCAATAATAATAATTAGCCTCCCTAACCCATGATTTTAGCCCTCACACATTTAATTAATTTATAATATTTAATTAATTTAATTAAAAACCACTCATGCCACCTTACCTGGCCACCTCATCCTAGGACTAATTCTTACCCTCTAAGTCACCTCAAGACTTAGTCCCCTTATCCTAGCTAACCATGACTTGTTATCACCCCAAAAATACATTCTTAACCAATTAAATCCTTCTTAACCTCCTATTTCTACCATTTCCTAATGGATACCACACTTGGCATGAGAAAAAATAGAAAATAGGACAAAAATAGCCCTTTTACCTATTCTCATGCCATCGACGTCAGTAAACCCATGGCCGATGTCGATGGGATCATCAATGTTGGTTACCTAAGACAAACTCCAAAGAAATGTTTAAGATATAAGAAATAAAAAACTCATTTTTTTTTGCATATAGGCTTTTGGTATCCAAATTTCCACATCTTGGCTTACTGTTATCTTGTAGGAGTCAATCTAGATCAGGAACAAAGATCTTAAGAAATAGCATCACATGATTTTTTTCTCTATTCAAGGCATTGGTTTGGAAAGCCTTATAGGATCTATCTATTTGGAACTTATCATTCAATCACCTCTTCAGCTAAGTACATCACTTATTTTGTAAGTCTTTAAGTAATTACTTTATAACTAATTTATATCTATTATTTATTAATTTACACATTCCTGGTCAAACCCCCATGAAGGAGTTATAAATATTCCCCATTTATTTATCCTTGTTATAACATACCAAACCTCTAACCAAATCCATCTAAATAATACTCTCTCTTTCACAACTCTCCCCAACCTTTTAGACCTGACCAAAACCATTTCCCAAACCTAGAAAAGCCTTCTATAGGATCTTAGAAAATTATTACCCCTACCAACATTAGTTTCCAAACTGATATTGATCACACTTTCTCACTAACCTCGGCATCCTAACCGATGTCGATAATTATGGATTTTCAGTAATCTTTCTAAAACTTGCCTAGATAACTTCCAAAATACAAACTAAATATACCACCTACACTCTGTCACTCTCTGCTACACTCAAGTTGTGAATAATAGTAACATTATCTCTATTTTAATCTCTCTTTTCCTCTTTCTTTGTTATTTATTAATCTTTTGTTTCTGAAAAGTGGACTGTCATTTCTAAGTTTGACACTTCTTGAAACAAGCGCATAGCTTGGCAGCCCACTCATATATCTACTAATAGATATTTTGTGGTAATGCTTTCTTAATTATAGGTAGTCCTCCCTAGCCAAATATGAGTGCTCACAATGTTTGGATAAGGTGCAAAAACCAATTTGGGTTCATTCTAATCACTTATCCCTATCCTTCTTCTCTATTTTTCATTAGACTTGAAATAGACACAATTTTAGCAAAACATTTTTGGCATGCCCATTGGGACCCTAAAATTTTCCTTGGATTCATTGCCTGTTTTAAGCATTCATATAGGTTAATTATAGTGAAAATTTCATTTATTTCACTTTCTCCTTCTTTTCTCCCTCAAAGTGAAATATTCAACATTTTATTTTCTATTGAAGGGCAATAAACTAAAATTTCTCCTTCCTTACTACTTTAATTTTCTCTTTGCCTCGAAAATCAATTTATCATTTCTCTTACAAGTTAAAAAAATCTCTTCTTTATTTATTTCTTGCATGAACATTAGGATAGTGAATTTCAATCTCTACTCCTATTTCATCATTATTTTCATTTGAATCTAAACATTTCAGATTTGGTTTTAAAAATTACTACACTTCATTATTTGTTTGTTGCATATTAGATTACCTAGTTAATTACAAGAACTATGAATTAATTGTAGTGCACCTATGTTACACAACCCAATCACACTCATAAAAACAAACATCTAAACTCACTTGAGACAAGGCCCATTAAGATTTCACCACCTATTGGATTACCTTACCCTACCTGACTATCTTACTTGGATTTCACCACCAAGGGGAGAACCCACTTCATTATCTGGTAGAGTATAAACTCTAGGTAGAAGGTATATTTTGGCTAAGTAGCCTAACTTGGCTTTAGGTTTGTGAATTCTAGGGAGAAAGCTCATATAACAAGCCATGTATATAGTCTAACACAAATTTCCTTTTGAGTACTAAAACTAACTTGAAACTAGCTCTAGATTGTTATATATTACCTTCATTAACCAAATTCTCTTCTCATTATCTGATTAAGGATAAGCCAACATGAGACTAAAATTAATCTCTAAGAGTTAATAATTAGTGGATGTATATTCTTTTTCTACTTTTTTATTGCCTTCTATATTTTGGAGTTGGTAAGGACATTTTTCCATTGATTCACAAAATCAACACTATTTTTAATACTCAGGTTATATAACCTATTATATCAATTTTTCTAAGTGTTATTTCTTCTTACACATACCTCTTGCATCCTCTATTTTACCTAGATTCTACCTCTAGGTTTCTAAACATTGGATTTTCCATCTCCTAGGATCTCACAGTGATCAACATCAGTTAATTTCATTGATGTCGGTAGACTTTATCTTATCAACATTGGTTAATTACATTGATGTCGACAAACTTTGACTACCAACATCAGTCAAGCAACTAACGTTAGAGATTGTGTAATTTTAATTTATTAAAAAACAAGATAAAATAACCTACTTATCTATACCCAAATCTAGTTTTTCCTTATTCTATCACTAATATAGAGTATTAAGACTATTTATACTTCTTCTTGCATGGTATTGATGCAAGCCCAATCCAAAATTCTCACTGATTACATAAGCTAGCATCTACTTCCACCTTCCCCTCTTGTTGTTGATTCTATCATGGAGCATACTTTAGATATAGAGTATAATCCCAGCCCCAACCGAATTCCTATTGTTCTTAAAGGAGATCAAGATTTTACTAAATTTCTTGATCATAATGTGGCATCCCTTCAACATTACCTTGCCATCAGCTGAACCCACAATTCTTCAGGTGACCCACTATATGGTATGCCAACCTATCTAATGGAGACATCTTCAGTTTCAACTATCTCTACTATTTTCCCCATGGTTACTCAAACCACCACTTTAACAAGTAACCTAACCATAAACGATGTCCAAATTTACCTTTACCAACTACCCAATCCCACCTAAACCCTAACATGACTTCCCTACTTTCACAACCACAAGCAGTTGAGTCAAGTCTCACACCATTTTAGAATTTGGTGGTACCTATTCCATCTACTCTCAAACCTATAATTACTTGATTTATGACTCACCCTTCATCTAGTATAACCATGCCAATAACCTAGCCTATAATAATAACATCTAACCAAAGCATAGTGTCTAACCCAATGGGACAAGACCCTTTTTTTTCCACCCCTAGCCTATGACTCATTATCCTTATGTATCACCAACACAACCTCAACAAGCTATGTCATATGTTCCCTCTACTTCCTATCAGGTTCCCTATAACTTAGGAGGTATCTCCCAAAACAATTCCACTCTTGACCTCATTAAGATGCTGATGGAAATGAAGTCTAATCTAGAGACATCTGTTTTGGGTTCAAAGAATGTGTTATCTTATGATCAGATATGAAATGAACCCATCCATCCTTCTGTGCTTTTCTCCCTTATCCAAGCCAATGGGAACTCCCCAAATTTACTTTTTTATAGAGTAAAGAGGACCCACAACATCATTTGTGAGCATTTAGACATGCTTGTTATTTAATAGGGCATGATGATTCATTATTATTTTATACTTTCCCTATGTCTCTTTTAGGTGATGCCCTAATTTGGTAAAACTCTATAAATTAGCAATCCATTTTCTCATTTACCCTACTCACACAAATATTCCTAAACCATTTCTCTATTAACATTTTTAAAAAGGTTTATATTACAAACCTTTATTTTATTAGACAATTTGATGATGAGTCTATCACAAATTTTGTCGCTCACTGGAGAGGCTTGATCAATAAACTCTCTTTCTCCTTACCCAAAATTGAGCTTATTGAGCTCTTCTTGAGGTCATGTGCTAAGCACATTTTATCCACACTTTGAGTATAAACTTTATGCACATTTGATGAGGACTTTACAATGGCACAAAAACTCTAGATTTGGGCTATAGATGAAGGCAGAGTCAAGTTGTGTACTAAGAACACCAATTCCAAATCAAATGACTCCTCTTCTTCTAAAACATCTCCTTATAACCAAAAATTTAAATGCTCTACCAATGTGGTGGTCATTACATTAGCTTCTTCCACAACCACAAACCATCCTAATTCTTCAATTTCCTAAAATCTGACCAAGCAATTCCAACAATAGTATGAACAAAGACAATACACTCCCATTTGGGAGTCATATACTTCCATTTTGGAAAAATATTATAACAAGGTGTCATAACCCTTCCTCAAATCAAACATCCTATATAGTTTGACCCCTCCCGTCCTATTCCAACTTGGTACAAGGAGGATGAGTTTTGTGGCTACCATCGAGTTAAAGGCCACAATTCGAATAACTATAAAACATTCAAGAACATTGTTCAAAACATGCTTGATAAGGGTGATCTCATCATGGATAATCCTAATGTGCCCACTAATCAAAATATGGATGTGTCCAAATATAACTTTACTAACCATTCACCAAATTAAAATATTTCTTAGAACATGACTAACTCATGTGATCATAATATCCATATAGTTAATATGGTCTTTCCTTTGCCTCTAGTTCAACCTCTCCCACAAGAAGAGGCACCCATTTTATCAACTCCTCCCCCATAGTTAGTGGCATTTGTTTTTCCCATTCTTCTTCCTTAGATAGAAGAGCCTATTTCACCCATTCCACTCCCATGTGAGGAAGAGCATCCTTTACCACTCCTTTTACCATTAGAGGAGCATGTATTTCTAGTTCCTTTTGCACCAATGTTACATATCCTCTTACCACTTGAAGACCATGCCTTACCCATTCCATAACCACATGTTGAGGGGAACATCATACCTATGTTATACCCTTTTAAATAACCCTCTTCATCTACCTCTCCTCCACCGATAGATAGTAATACCCCATCCACTCCATCTTTGCACCTAGAAGAGTCAGTGGTATCTACTCCTACATTAGATGCGAGACTTATTGTACCTACCCCAATTCTACCACTTTTAAAACTTATTTTACCTATGAAGGATCATAATTTACCTATTCCTTTCCCACATGTTAAAGGATAAATTATACCTATGCTCTACCCCCTTGAGGAATCCTCTTCACCTACATCTCCTCTACCCATGGAAGACTATGCCTCTTCTCCTGTCTCTGTCAAAGAATACCTTGTTGCAACTCTTTCTCATCTTTGGCCCGAAGTAGTAGAGACCAAAAATTTCCCTCTCTCTCAATCACCTCAGCCTTATAAAGAAGTAACTATAAGGCCTACATCAACTTCATCTAAATGCTTCTCATGATTGGTGAAAAGTTTAGAATTTCTTAACTCCATGAATATATATCACATGACATTTTAGGATCAACTTAAAACTCCTTATCCTACATAATGAGTGTCAAAATTTACCACCAACCCTCTCACTACCCTTTAACCCAAGGTATTTGACAAAGCTAGAGATTTTTCACAAAAATCACTAGAAGCTCATCTATCTATGTCAGAACCCTCACCCTCATAGGCATCTACAACATTAAAGTAGATTAGGTCTTTATGAATATGCCCCATCTCTAATCTAATTCATCCATAGGTGAAATTAGATCTAAATATTCAACCATAAGTTATATCTTTTAGCCTAAACTATATAAAAATGTTAAGCTTCCTAGATCTCACCAATCCTTCCCTTTCCAACCCTCAACTTTACCATCAATTTTGGGACCGCACCCCTCTACTTTAGTTGGAGTATCACTGATCTAAGTGAAATAAAAGGAAAATTTACCTCCAATACTACATCTACCACATAGTAGGCCTTTCACATCTAATACCATGATACCTAACACCAATAAAGTGTTAGAAAAACATGTAACTCCATCGCTACCAAACAAGGCACCACACAACATCACATATGCAACTCCTAAATAAAAGAAGGTATCCACTCCTATTACCACAATAAGTTCTATCCCACTCACAAGTTATCAGAGATTTTTCCTATGTCATTTTTTATAATCTTCCATAATAACTCTTCCTCCCATTAAGCCTTATATCCCTCTTGGACTGAAGCCATCTTAGTTTGATGATACACAAGTGTGTCTATATAATCATTTACCTAGACACAATATTTAGAGTTTTAAAGATCTCACAATAGTCATTCAACAACACTTTGATGTCAACACTCTATTTTTTGATACTCTTGTTAACCTTCCTATTATTCCACCTCTAGCATCCACAATGCCTCATATTATTATACCTAAATTCAAACCCAAAGATGTTGTCATACCCCCTTTACCACCTCCTTCACCTATTTTTTAGATCAATATAGTTAATGTGGCCATGCGGTCATAAAACAAAAAGGATAAAGGTAAGGAAAAAATCACTACTCCTTGGGCTCATCCCTTTTCCAAAGACACTCCTCCTTTGAATCCCAAGATTTCCATCTTGGGTGTCCAAAAACCAACATCTTCAAATGTTATTCAAAGCTCAATGGTGAAACAACTTTACCAAACTCCTATGAAAATTTCCTTATATGAGTTAATATAAAACTCACCCCAACATCATAAAGCTTTGATTATTGCCTTAAAAGTGGTTGAGATACAACCTGATGATCCCTAACCTATTGTAGCTTTGGTTATCTCTCTTACTTTTGTCTCCCTAATTACCTTTAGTAATTCAAAAATTCCACCTCAACACCCTAAAGATTAGGATTTTTCCATTTGTATTACAACATATATTGATTAAACTCATGTTAAAAGAGTCATGATAAATGGGGGAGCTAGTATTAATATTATTTCTAACCATGCCTATAAACAACTAGCTCTTATTGACAATTACATGTCTCAAACCGAAGCAGTGATCTGCTCCTTTAATGATACCATAGCTACTACGGTGAGCACTATTGTCTTACATATCCATGTAGGTCCTCACATAATTCTTAAGATCTTCTATGTTGTATAAGGAGATTTCCAATATAACATATTACTTGGATGACCTTGGATACATGATATGGCATGTGTATCCTCAAATTTGCACCATTGTGTCAAGTTTGATCATAATGGGCAAGTCCATGTTATACCCACCGATCCATCTCCATTTAAAACATGAAACATAACTTATAGTCCCAATGATGTTATCATTATATTAAAGACATCATCTTCTCCACATGATACTTTTGAAGCCTCCACAAGCTCCACTACCTTGATTACATAGATACCGACAACACAAATTCTCAACAAAAATACCATGGAGAAAAATTTTAAACATTTATCACTTGAAAAATATCATTTTTTGATGCTCAACATGTTTCATACTCCAAAAGAGTATGTAAATATTTATATGCACCTAAATTATGAGCCTTATATTGGGATGGTCATCCCTTATGTCCCCCCTAACCTTCAAACTAATTTCATATATGGGGGAATTGATTAGGTTCCCATTATTAGCAATCCATCCTCTTCACCACAACCATTTACCTATGTATTATCTTTCTTGAGCAAGCCTAGTTTCACTTACACCTATCTTTATAGGTGTGCCTAAAAAGGATTTATTTTGGGTCATTACGAGCAGGGTGTTCATATTCCCATTGAATATCCCAATAGAAAAACCATTGAAAATGACAAAAAGAGGCATGGAGTGGGTTATGAAAAACCAACTAAACTCACTAAAACCTCCCATGTACCAATTATTGAAGATACAATCTCTCTTTATTCACCTTCTTCCCCACCATCACTTATTAAATCAGAGGTATCTATATCTCCTAATTTTTTTTCAATAAATTCCATCGATTTGGGGCCTCTCACCTATCACCAAGGTAAGGAAATAAGGTCCCTTCCTCTCATTCATCCTAAAATTATTAATGAAGACTCTCCCACTATTAACATCATCCAATGTCAGGATGATGATACTATTCTCACATACATGGGTGTAGATGATTCTTATATCTAATGATTACTCCCATCCAAAACATAAGTTATGTTAAATGAATCAACCATTGACATTAATTTTCCCTCTCACAATAACCCTCACATCTTCAATATTGACCAATCTTTGTATTCCTTTGAGCAAGCTAATTATACCACATTTATTGGTAGCCATAACAAAGACTTCACTTGGTCTTATAATGACATGCCTGGTATTGACCCCTCTATCATCACCCATAACATTTTCACCAATCGAGATGCTAAACTTGTTAAGTAGAAGCTTCACAAAATGTATTCTTGTATTTCTCTCCTTGTCAAAGAAGAGCTCTCATGCCTCCTTTCTATTAACTTTATCCAACCCATCGACATCCCACAATGGTTTTCTAATTTGTTCCTATCACAAAAGTGAGTGGAGGAATCTACATTTGCACTGATTATCATGACCTAAACCTCACTTGTCTAAAAGATGACTTCCCATTGCCAAGTATCAACCAACTTATTGATCTAATAGCTAGCCTTGAGATGCTATCAATTATGGATGGGTTCTTAGGATATAATCAAATCCTAGTTTCTCCTAAGGATCAACACAAGACAAATTTCATTACCCCATGGGGGAATTTTTGTTATTGGGTCATGCCTTTTGGTCTGAAGAACACCGGTGCCACCTATTAATGTGCTATGAATTACATCTTCTATGATCTCCTACACAAAATTATGGAAGACTATGTGGATGACTTAATAAAAAATTCTAAACTTTTCCAAGATCACTTGACGATTCTCAAAATCATATTTACTCATCTCCTCCAATATAAAATTTGACTAAACCCAAAGAAATGTGTCTTTAGTGTCCTTTCGGGTAAGCTCTTAGGATTTATCATTTCTCTCCATGGTATTGAAGTCGACCTTGCTAAGGTTCAAGTAATACTAGAGATGCCTCCACCTACTAATCTCAAACAACTCTATATCTTTCAAGGAAAATTTTAGTTGATCCACTGCTTCATCTCCTAATTGTCAGATCATTGCCAACCCTTTCACCTTCTCCTCAAAAAAGATGTCTCCTTCCATTGGAATATAGATTGCTAGGAATATTTTGATGCACTCAAATAATATTTCCATTCCCCACTAATATTTATTCCACCTAAGGAAAATCACCCTCGCAACCTTTACATCTCTGCAATAGACCATTCTCTGGGTGCAACGATTTCACATCAAGATGATCAACATCAAGAATAGGTGGTTTACTACATAAGCCACACACTTAGTGACTATGAGATTTGATATATCCATACAAAAAAACTTTATCTCGCATTTGTATTTTCATCCTCCAAGCTTTGCCATTACCTCTTAAATCATAAAACCTACATGGTCACCCATATTGATCCCCTCAAATACATGCATTCCAAGCCATATCATAACCAACATGTAGCTCGATGGCTCATGATCCTTGCTAAATTTGACTTAGGGTTTATTCAACAAAAGTCTATCAAGGGGAAAATGATCGATGACCAATTAGCTACAACCCCTTTACCTGATAACCAAATTTTAAACCTCGAATTCCCTGATGAATCCATCATAATGATCTCCACCAATGACATCTCCTATCAAATTATGATGTTCTTTGACAGGTCTAAATTTCAATACGGTGGGGGTGTAGGGATCATTCTTATTCCTCTAGATGGCAAGCCTATGCCTTTGTCATTTAAACTAGATTTTAAATGTACTAATAATATGGCTGAATATGAGGCTTTAATCTTAGGGATTTAAATAGCTATCTTCTTGGGTATCAAATCAATAACTATTTTTGGTGATTCTCAGCTAGTGGTTAATTAGGTTAATGGTTCCTACCTATGTAAAAATGAAAATTTATAGAGGTATAAACATTATATACATATGTTATTGTGATCCCATACATAAGGCACACTAGAACAAACACATTGCAGACTTTGTCATTATCACTTAACTTGTATTATTTTCTTCCACTTTAAATCTTGGGTGTTGAGTCTTATCTATTAAAAATTATTCTTTGATCTACAAACAAGTTTGTTGACACAATGTCTTCACTTGCTTCACACATACCCTCTTCAACCTCTTCCTCAAAAATCTATGTCACCATGCATCACTTAACATTACCCTCTTATATATCAACTAACATCCTTTTTATCAAAAATTTAACATAAAACCCACATGACTTATGGTACAATCAACTCATTGATTATCTTTCATTTTCTATTACCCCTTTTGATCTCTCCAATAATAGAAGACATGCCTTCATAAAAGATACCACTCATTACACTATGCTAGGGGGACTTCTCTACAAGTGAGTTTTTGATGGTATCCTCCTTAGATGCATTACTAGTACTACAACTCCCTTCACTATTAAGAAAGTCCATGATGAGATTTGTGGTAGATATTTTAATGGTCACATAGTTGCCAAGCGTATCTTTTAACTTGGATATTATTGGATAACACTCCATCAAGATTGTGTTGATTACATTCAGTGTTGCATCAAATCTCAACAACACGCTAAACTCCTTCACATTATAATTCATGTATTACAAGTTGCTAAATATTTCTATCCCTTTTCCTAATGGGGCTTGGATCTAATCAATGAGTTTAACCCTCATTCATCCCTTCACCACTATTCTATCATTACTACCACTGAATATTTCCCCAAGTGGGTTAAGGCCATTCCTCTCATCTCCACTAAGGCTAATTTTTTTTTTGAATTTATCAACCATCACATCATCTATCATTTTGGTGTCCCACATAAAATTATAATAGATAACAACAAATCTTTAAAAAAAAAGATTGTCTAAAGTCTTTGTGATACCTTTGGAATCAAATTAAGCTTCTCATCACCATACTATCCACAAGCAAATAGATAGACATAAGCTTCTAACAAAACATTGACCCAAATTATCATCAAGGTAGTCAATGATGCAGGAAAGGATTGGCACACACACATTCCCTTTGCTTTGTGGGATTACCACACTAGCATTTGAACCCCTATGGGTGATATGCCTTTTTCCTTGGTCTATGGGATAGAGGTCATTTTGCCTCTTGAGGTTTTGATTCCTTCTCTTTGCATTTCTCTAAAAGACATACTTAATAATGATTACTTTCTCCAAGAACATTTGGCTCAACTCAAGTTACTTGATGAGCATCATCTCATAGCCCTAAAAAAGCTCTAAATCTATCAAGATCATATTAAACATGCTTACAAAAAAAACCTCAAGGAGTGAGATTAAAATATTAGAGATCTCATCTTAAAAGAAAATCAACATGTGATGAACATGGAAAAAATAAAAAAAGGTAAGTTTTCTCTTAATTGTCTTGGATCCTACATCATAACTCACAAGTATGGCTCCAAAACTTATCACTTATCTTCTCTTGAAGGAAATCTAGAACTTGAGCCTTTAAATGCCTTATACCTATGACCATTCTTTTGTTAGCCAAGTAACACTTCACCTTATGTTTAACTTGAGCTCATCCCTTGAGCGCCCTTATTACATTAATCTCCCTTCCTCTTAAGCCTTAATCCTACACACTTAGTTAACCTATGGAGTGCTATTTTTTTCCCTCTATAGTCTTTTCCATAACTAAAAAAGGGATATGTAGACAAGTTATAATATCTTAGGTAATGATTCTCAATGTAGAATAATCTCTTGAAGGATAGTTGCATAACTTCTCTTTGACACTATAAATATACTACTCCCTTAAAGGATAACTATTAAAACTAAAAAAAAAATGCTTATATCACTCCCTTGAAAGATGGCTAGGCCAAGCTTTGTTATCAAGAGAAATAAAAACAAAAAGCTTCTCATATTAATCAGCTTCATACGGCCTCAACACAAAAAAAATCCCATTGTAGGCTTCCCACATTGATAAGATTACACAAAAAAAAATCCTTAAGTCATGGACTTGCCTATAGTATCTCTCGAGTCACCCATAGTAGGGAAATATCATCCCCACTTCAAAGGTTGTGCTACCCAAACACTTTCACTCATTTTACCCTTTTCCTCTCATACTCTTTTAAGGGACTTTGAACTCTCTTAACACAAGGTGAACATGATGCTTCTCTGACAAACAAAATGGTCAAATGATGTAAAACATGAAAGAGGCTCATATTCTTGAGCCTATTTATATTATGATTATAGTCTTTACTAGTACACAAGCATTCTACTTATTTATTTTCCATCCCAATCACATGTCAATCTCTCTACTGAGATGAAAAATTCATACAAATAATAACATAAATAACCTATCCATTTTAAGCATACACCATCACAAATATGGAAAAATGCCAAGATGAAGCTAACAAATCAACTATGCATATACCATCACACATATGAGAAATGCTAGTCTAACTTAACTAACATACTCAACATTAACATAACATTAAATAACTATCCACATCAACACCATCATCACTATCAAAATAAATTCATCTCAAAATCACAATAACACATCTCATATATATATATATATATATATATATATATATATATATATATATATATATATATATATATATATATATATATATATATATATATACATCAACAGATCATAACAATATGATCTCTCCCTCAAAATATACATCTCTCATATTTAGCTCATAGGCTAGTGTGTATACAATATATATAACAATCAAAAAATATATAATTTAGAGTCCTCGAGGCTATCCACATGGTCATGAAGAAGTATTGTCATCACCACTCTCTGCCTATTTACATCTACATGAGCTAGAAGTTGTGGCATGTGTCACTAATCTATCCTAATTTATAAACTTAGAATACCTTTGAATCTATCATAAATCCTTGATGGCACTCTCGTAATAATAAATCTCATCAAGGGAAGTGTTGTACCTCACTAGAGATATAGTCTACGGTGGTCCCATCGTACGTATTGAAGGCCTGACCTATACTAGTCCTTGTGGTGGGGGAAGAGGAATAGCTTGACCCATTACTCTCAAACTATCCCTCTCTATGATCAGTGTAGTAACTTGACCCTATAATACCCCAACCTAGCCCTATAATTCCCTAACTTGGCCTTGCAATGTCACCACTTATCCCTATAAAACCAATACATGTGTCTGAAATGCATCTCAAGCCTATACTACCATATCTTGGGCCTCTACTACTACATCCTATGCATGTATCTATACATCTTAGGCCTATATAGTTTCATCTCTCTCATCACTTCTTTTAAATCTAGTGGTGGCCTCCTCACCTAAACCATAGGATGCAAGCCTATCCACCATGCAAGATACACCGCTATGCATCTAGGATCTACTACACTTGGCCCTACTAGAAGCTCCTAAAAATCTAGCCCATCTATCTCCTAGGGTATGGGTAGGGGTGCCTCTATGTCATCCCTTCTATATTAAGGGAAGGTAGGAGGTACATCATATATAAAACTTAATTTTCTCCTAACCCATGCTATGGGTATCATCTCTAGCTCACCAACTCATCTCCCTCTAACCCATAATGTGCTCTATAAGCCAACAAGATACTCTATCGATCCTCATAATGTAAGGTATGTCAATTAGGGTCTCCACATAATATCTATAGGGATCAATCCCTCTATCATGCACCTATAATGATCAATATCTCACACTATGCTATCTACTTGGCTCTAGGCCATACCATCCCTCCACTATTTGAAACCAACCATGAAACTAGCTGTAATCATGGTAGGTAATCCTAATGGTCATATCACCATGATATGATCATATGAAAAATAATGTAATAAATTCCTAACACACAAACTATATCATCATTATAGTCTCATCCCCCATAACTCTTTCTATAACTATGCGAGAAAAGATGGTCCCCATGTGAATACAATCTTTTACTCAACCATCTATGTTAGAACACCTATAAATGCAATAGGAAATCTCCCACCATCTACATCTAGTAGTTCATACACTATAATCCCTAGATGCTCAATTAATGTTTTTCCTCATCAATAATGTACAGTGGCTTACAGGCAAAGCTCATTAAGTGATAGGTTTGCTTTGCTAACATGCTCTTCAAATAATGTCACCATATGAATATCATGCTCCTCTCTCAAACATGAGAAGATCTCTTCACCCTGGAGTGGTAACCATACAATCCTTTACACATCCTCTTATGTCACTATCAACTCTTTAGTTGGCAAATGAAAGGTGTTGGTGGTGTGATCCCACCTCTCAATCAATGATATCATCAAACTCACATCTTGTGTGACTATACAATATCATCTTACTTACCTTAAACCTATGGCTACCATGTGATCCAACTCATCTAAGGTGACATCCCTCCTCATCCATGTTAGTAACATAGGTACGTGATCTTTTAGCATCAAATCTTACCTTGCCTGCATCCATACACACACACCTCAAGTCACATACTTTTTAATATAACCTGCCAACATTTTTTTGACCTTCTCTCTAAGAGAACTACATTGGTTTGAGGCACTCAACCAGGATATATAGGTAAAACTTAGTTTAAATGGGGTCTTCTAATGTTAGCTCATCCATATACCCACTTAACTATCTAACCTACTCTCCCATCTCCACCCTAGGCCCAACTACCTATCACAACTCTAGGCCTCACAACTTATATCCCTGACCTTCAACCCTATGACCTATATTTTAAACCCTTAGGCCCCCTAACCTATTTTAACCTATCCTTTCTTAACCATTTCCCCTAACACACTTTTAATCATACCTTAGATTTTTTTCCCTATGCACTGAGAGAACTACATTGTCCTGAGGCCCTTAACCGGGTTATATAGGTAACACTCAGTTGACATGGGGTCCTTTAAGGTTAGCTCATCCATTAGGTTCATTGACTACTTCAATTAGGGATCCAAATTGACATTTTCTCTTATTTTAGGTTCTTTAAGGTCACTAACATTGGTTTTTTATTTTGACATCAACACTTTATGTTGATCGATGTTGGTAGACCCCACCAACATTGACACCCTATCGATAGACATCGGTCAACCCCACTGATGTTGTTAATTGGTTCATCCCTAAGGCTAAATGACCCATCTCCCAACTTTAAATTTTAACCTCAAAACTACATGAAAACCCTTCTAAATTCATTTACACCTACCCTAACCTCATATCCTACCACTCTGATAGAATTCTTTCCCCCCAAGCTTCAAATTTAGCCTAAAAAACCAAATTAACAAACTTAACTTCAAAATCAACTCAAAGGGAATCTTACCTCATCTCTCTTTCTCCTTTAGGCTAAAATAGCTAGCACTTATGGTGGCATGCCTTTAGTTGGGTCCCCTCCTAGATTTGCTATCTCACTAACACTCAGAGATCTTTTTCTCTCTAATAAAATGTTGTAAATGAGTTTTGGTGGGCCATCACACCCATTTTTGTCAAGTTTGGTTACCCACCAATATCAACATCCTTGACCTAAGCCACTGATGTTGGCACTATTTCCTATCGACATCAGTGATATAACTAACATAAGCACCTTTGAATTAGAGTTTCTATCGATAAACCAAAATCCTTTGGACTCTACCCCTAATTTGAGGTAACTTGAAGATCGTGTATATCTCCTTAACCATAAAAACCAACCTAGAGATCACCTATATCTCCCCAACCATGACAAAAAACCTTGGAGATCACTTAAATCTCCACCCATAATGACTTTGACTAGAGATCATTAATATCTCCTTGATCATTAACCCTTTTAAACAAACCTTGCATTATTTGTCTTAACCACTTAAGCTATCCTATTATAGTTGGCTATTTTACACATGCATGTATATTAGGTGTTTTGGATGGTGACCAATCTAGTCCTATCACTTATAACCTTTTGTGTTTCCCAGGGGCACTATCTACCTCAATAACTGACACACATGGACCATTAGAGCTACAATTTGATTGTTTTGACCTTATCAACTATCACTTATAAGCTTTGATTTGGCTATTTCTATCTGAGTCCTCCTCCACCTGACCTATTATTATTATTTACTATAGATTGTAGTAGTATATGTGAAAGCAGTGATACCACATTCTCATCCACTCACCCAATTCACTTCTTATCAAACTGGTACCCATTTTTAGTTTTTCCTCCATCAGTTCCTATTTTGAGGGGGGATACCTCATCCAATACCTAGAGCATCTAATTCCTATTTTTTTCTTGCAACTTGTTAGTACAAATTACAAGACAAAAAGGGGAAAATGTTGATACCAAAATTATGTCACACACATGCCTAACTCCCTATGTTGAAACCCCCCTTGAGCCCCTTTTCAATAATAATAATTAGCCTCCCTAACCCATGCTTTTACCCTTCACACAATTAATTTAAAATATTTAATTAAGTTAATTAAAAACCACTTATGCCACCTTACCTGGCCACCTCATCCTAAGACTAATTATCATCCTCTGAGTCACCTCAAGACTTCGTCTCCTTATCTTAACTAACCTTGACTTGTTCTCACCCCAAAAATAAATTCCTAACCAACTACATCCTTTTTAACCTCCTATTTATACTATTTCCTAATAGATACCACATTTGGCATGAGAAAGAAAAGAAAACAAGCTAAAAATAGTCCTTTTACCTATTCTCATGCCACCAACATTAGTCAACCCATAACCAATATCAGTGGGATCGATGACATTAGTTACTTAAGACAAACTCCAAACTAATGTTCAGGTCAACATAAATTAATAAACTCATTTTTTTCATACAAGCTTTTGGCATCCAAATTTCCACATCTTGGTTTACTATTATCTTGCAAGAGTCAATCTAGATCAGGAACCAAGCTCTTGAGAACCACTTATTTTCTCTATTTAAGGCATTGGCTCGGCAAGCCTTATAGGAGCCATCCATTTGATACTTATTATTCAATCACCTCTTCAGCTAAGTACATCACTTATTTTGTAAATCTTTAAGTAGTTACTTTATAACCACTTTATATCTATTATTTATTAGTTTATACATTCCTGATCGAACCCATGTGAAGGAGTTATAAATCTTCCCTACTTATTTCCCCTAGTTCCAACACACCAAACCTCTAACTAGATCCATCCAAATAATACTCTCTTTCTCACAACTCTCCCCAACCTTCCAGACCTAACCAAAACCATTTACTAGACACAAAAAATCCTTCTATAGGATCTTGGGAAATTATTTCCCCTACTGACATCAGTTTCCCAATTGATATTGGTCACACTTGCTCACCAACCTCGGCAACCTAACTAATATTGGAAACTATGGATTTTTAGTAATCTTTCTAAAACCTACCTAGACAACTTCCAAAATACAAACTGAATATACCACCTGCACTCTATCAATATATATTGCACTTAGGTTGTGAACAATGGTAACATTAACTCTCTTTTACTCTCTCTTTTCTTCTCTCTTTGTTATTTATTACTCTTCTATTTCTCAAAAGTGGACTATCATCTCTAAAAAAGTTTGACACTTCCTAGAACAAATATGTAGCTTGGTAGCCCACTCATATATCCTAACATATATTTTTATGGTAGTGATTTATTTCTTGTAGGTAGTCCTCCCTAGCCAAAGAGGAGTGATCACAATGTCTGGGTATGGTATGCAAACCAATCTAGGTTTATTCTAATCACTTATTCCTATCCTTCTTTATTTTTCTTTAGACTTGAAATAGACACAATTTTATTGAAACACAGTAGGGGGACTAACATAGGGTGATCCACATGCATCAATGACATTGGTGGTAATACAAGCCTAGATTACCATGTTACAAGGGTAGATTACCACTCTTCAAGGTCATCTAAGAGGAGTGATAATGCAGATAGATTAGGCTTAGGCATAGGTCACCACTTTACAGGGTCAGGTGGCCATTTTATAGGGGTAGGTTACCATAGTGATAGGAGAGTGGGATGAGGTGAGGGCCTCACTTGAAATAGTGACATAGAAGAGAGACTCTTTGTAGTGGGTCAGTAGAGAAATGATGGCACCTCTAGATTTTGTTACATAGGCTAGATATCTAATGGCCATACAAGAGTTGTATTACTATGAGGTAATTGTGCTATCATAATTTCCTAATGAGCTGAGGTGGGGAGAGTATTAAGTTGGTTTGGATGGTGGAGCAATGACTACAACCCCATGTTAGTGGCCTATGGTAGTAGGTCATTTGATAGGGCCTCCACCTAGGATAGGTATATGTATTAAGATAGACATAGGTATAGGTATAGGTGTAGGTGCAAGTATAGATGTGGATGGGACTAGTGGCAGTGGTGCCCTAGGATCATGATACACATGGTCATGATGTTTTTGTTTATGATTATGATACCGACCTGCATGATGAAGATGTGAAATATATACGAGTGAGATATATTTACATGTGTAGACACTTACGCACACACACACACACACACACACACATGATTTAGATGATTGAGATGTTTTTATGTTGCTATGTTTTTATGAGATGAATGATTATGTGTTCAGGATGACTAATGTTAATTTTAGATTTTATAGATGATGATTATGTATGAGACTTATGATGTCAATGATTATCTTGCATAGTATAGGCATGTGATGATATATGAAGATTTGATTTCGATTATAATATGATGTTATTATTATTTTCATGTGATGGAAATATATGATTATAATGTTAGAGATTATTGTTTGATGTGGATTTTATGATATGTTTGTTTATTATGGATTATGATGTTTTGGTATGTTGTAATTAACTTATAATGTTTTGAGAAAGAATGATAAGAGATAACATCCCTGTGAACCAATATAAATAGAAAGAGGCATGCTGGGTTTATTGGCAAGGAACTTGTGGAACAAAGGTTACATAGGATCTTAATGAAAATAAACCTCTAATAAACTTCACATGAGGACATTTCTAGTGATAAGGTATCATTATAAACACAATGTTGCCAAGTGAGCTCATAGTTTGTTGATTTATAGAGGGTAAAAAGGAGATGATAGGTAAATAGAGAGAAAAAGGGATAAGAAAGGAACCTAATGTGGATTTAATTACCCTTTTTATAAGTGACCTAAGAATTAGAATAAACAATTCCATGTCTTTACAAGGTGTAGACTAATTGATGCAGGAAGTCTACAAACATATATTATATTATGAGAGAATTGATTGCAGCCCTTTGGTGGGATAATATGGTCATGTATTGCTTATTTTTATAAGAGAGGTTAATTTGATCAATGCAAGAATCTTTAAGTTCTTTGATTGAGTTGATTTTGGATTTTATGAATAGATTATTTTTTGACATTTTGGCTTAGCCATCCTTCGAGGGAGTGGTCTAAGTATGAATAAATGTTTGATTGATGTCCTTAAAGGGATCAATCTATCTATCAAGATCATATATAGTATCCATCTTTTGAGGGAGTGGTTTATCTTTTAAGAAAATGGACCCATAAAATATGTTATATCCCATAGAGAATACTCAAATGTGTTCTTAGACATATACCCATCTATCCAAGCTTAGAGGTTGACCTTATTAGGGTAAGATGTTTACCATAAAAGGTGGTTGATAGGTAAGAAAAAGTGATTTTTGGGAAACAAATGATCATTGGATTTCATTTAGTTAAAGATTAAAGGTATCTATGAGAACCATGCCACAGGTAGAGTCATGGTACCCATATTTAAGATTGGGATAAAACTATGATGGATAATCACATGGTTCTGTTGTAATTAAATACCCCCAAGAGGATTAGGGTAATAGGATAAGGGAGGGGTGAACCCCATAAAACTAAGAGGTGAGCTTAAGTTAGACCATAGGGTAATTTTATATCTCTCTTAATAGTATAAAGGACATAGATGTGAAGCATTGAGAGGCTCAGGTTCTGGTTAGCCTTCAAAAGAGGATAAATGATAAGTTCCTGATCCATACATATGGGTGATGATATAGGGCCCAAACCAATTGAAAGAAAATTGTCCTTTTTTACTTTTCTCCATGTTTGTTACATGTTGTTTTTATTTAAGGATGAGGTCTCCAATATTGAACTCCCATTCTTTTATATGTTTATGATAAGCATGGGTGATAAATTATTAGTAGATGCAAAGATGGTTAAGGGTAGCAAGGTGATGTTCATCTAGTAATCCAGGGCATGTGAGGCATTCTTGATGATAGTATTCTTTAGAAATGATGTTAGGTAAGGATATACGAAGAGAGGGAATCTAAACTTTGATAGGTAAAATAGCCTCTATGCCAAAGACTAGGGAAAAAAGTGTAACACCTATTGTGGTTTGGATACTAGTGTATTAGGCCCATAAAGTGAATAATATTACAATCTCATCCTAAAGCATTTATGACTTTGGTTAGCATCTTGATGAGAGTTTTATTGGAATATTTTACCTGTCTATTTGCTTACAGATGATAGGGCAAGGAATGACTTAGATTGATGCCAAAAGTGTCACAAAGGGTTTGAAATTTATTATTTTTAATGATTTTCCGTTATCAATGATGATTTAATAAGGGACACACAAATGATAAATGATGTGGTGATTGATAAAATCAATATTTTTTTTTGGCTTTGATCAAGATGAGGGGGATGGATTCTACCCATTTAGTGAAATATTTAGTAGTGGTGATGATAAATTGGTGTCATTAAGATGAGTGAGGATTGATTTATCCAATGAGATCAAGCCCCCATTGTGAAAAGGGATAATAATCTTTGGATACCTGAAGTCCATAAGTGGGCATGTGATGTAAGTTAGCATGTTGTTGACACTTGACACACTTATTTACATAGTCATAACAATCCTAATTGAGGGTAGGATAATAATAACCTAGGCATCAGATTATTTTGGTGACATCAAGGCCAATAAAATGTCCCCCATAGACTCCATCATGAGTTTCCCTAATGGCATGGGAAATCTTATCACTACGCAAATAATAGAGAAGGCTATCAAAGCCACATTTATATAGGATTCCCCATAGTATGGTATAATGAGAGGTACCCTAAATGAAGTATTTTTGGGCATTCTTAGAGAGGTCAAGTGGGATGGTGCTAAGGTTAAAGTAGTTAAAATTTTGGTCATACTAGATATTGGAAGGGGATGCCTCTACAATATAAATGGTAGGAAGGGCTAAACTGATATATGAGGGTCTAATGAAATAATGTATGGTGACAAATAGTTTGGAGTCAACAAGTTGAATGTGGATTTGAGATGCAAGGGAGGCCATTGTATCTATGTATTTGTTAGTAGATCGAGGTACTAACTAGATCTAGTAAGATTTGAAATATGCTAAGAGTTTGTCAATGAGAAAATTATACTTTTTCAAAATATCATTTTTACATTTATAGGACCCATTTATTTGATTAATCATGAGTTGAGAATAATTGAAGATAGAGATGATTTTGATTCCTAAGGCAAGATCAGTTTGGAGACTAATGACCAAAGCTTCGTATTCTACTATGTTGTTAGTACATTCAAAGTCAAGTTTGAAGGAAAGTGGGAAAGGTTCACCATGAAGGAGAATGAGAATTATGATTGTACCCCCACCATGTTGGAATTTATAGCCATCAAAAAACATGGTCATTTGGTAAGGGGGTTATTCCTAAGAAAGAGTTGTAATAGATTCATCTAGAAAGGTCAATGGAATGGGTTGGTTATTTAGGAGGGGGGTTTTATCCAATTGGTCAGTAATTACCTACCCTTTAATGGATTTTTGGTGAAGAAAATCAAGATCAAACTCAACTAGAATCATGATCCACTTAGCCATACACTAATTTTGGTATGGCTTGGAGTGCATGTACTTGAGTGGGTTGGTGTTGGTAATAACATATGTTTTGTTATTAAGAAGGTAATGACATAGTTTATGATGAAAATAAAAGCAAGACAAAGCTTTTCAAGGTGGGTATATCACGTCTCATACTTCATAAGTGTGTAGCTAATATAATAAATGGATTTCTCTTTGTTTTTTTCATTTCAACGAGTTAGTATTGCACCTAAAGAGTGATCAGTGGTGGAGATGTAAAGGTAGAAAGGTTGGTCATTCCTAGGTGGGATAAGAACTGGTGGAGAAAGTAGGTACTCCTTAAGTGAGTCAAAGGCTTTTTGACAATATTTGGTCCATCTAAAGGAGGTATCTTTATTTAGGAGATGGTGAAAGGGATAGCATCTATCTGATAATTGGGAGATGAAGCAAGGGATAGATTGGATTTTTCCCTATAGACTATGAAGTTGTTTAAGGTTTGTTGGAGGAGGCATTTATAGGATGGAAATAATAAATCCAATGAGTTTTCCAAAAAGAAACCCAAAAATACATTTCATGGGAATGAACCAGACATGAAATTGGATTAATTGATAAAAAATTATAGCAAGAATAGCTAGATTGTCCTCATGGTGTTTGGATTTCCCAAGGAGATCATCCACATAATCTTCTACAATCTTATAGATAAGATCATGGAAGATATAGGTCAAGGATCATTGATAAGTTGTGCCTACATTTTAAACTAAAAGGCATGACCTGATAATAGAAGGTTTCCCAAGGAGTAATGAATGCATTTTTATGTTGATTTGAGGGGGTGACCAGGATTTAATAACATCTCGTGGCCTATGGTAAGATCAACTAATTGGTCAATGTTAGGTAAAATAAAGTCATATTTGGGGCATGCAAGGTTAAGGTCACAAAAATCCACATAAATATGGAGTACCCTAGTGGGTTTGGTAATGTGAATAATATTAGAGACCCACTTTGAATAGTCAATGGGTTGAATGAAGTTGATGGGTATAAGACATTGAAGTTCTTCTTTGATGAGAAGAGCTATGCGAGGGTGCATTTTGTGAATCTTTTTCCATACTGAATTAGCCTCTAGATAAGTAAAAATGTTATGGAATGTGATAGAAGGGTCAATCTTAGGCATGTCTTGATAAGACCATGTGAATGTCATGCTATGGTCTTGAAGGAAGGCAAGATAATCTCACTACTTATTTGAGTTTAAATATTGGTCAATATTAATGATATGAGGGTCCTCCTAAGTCCCCAAGTTAACATTGATAGTTGATTTATTTAGTATGGTTTGGTTTTTATGAGGGAGATATTTATGGATAAAAGGATCTCCTACACCAAGGTAAGTGAGGATAGAATCATCATCTTGACATTGAATGGTATGAATCATGGGTAAATCATGGTTAATAGTTTTGGGATGGATGAGGAGAAGGGTTTTGGTTTGGCCACCTTGTTGATAGGTCAGTGAGCCTAGACTAATGGTATGATATAAAAAATTTGGATGGGATGATGTCAGATTCTTTGAATTAGGAAGATGAACTAGGTTAGGATGGAATCTCTTCTTTGGGGATAATAATATGTTTTGGTGAGGTGGGTTATTCTGGTGGTTCAAACTCGAGCCCATAGAACTCATGAGGTTTTTGAGTTTTGATAACAAGAAATTTTTGAGGTCCTTGTTAGTAAAGTCCCATACCAAATCATTTCCAAATGTAATGATGAAGAAAGGTTTTAGCAAAAGATGGATTGCTTAGATAAGAAAAATTAGAAGTAGAAGGTTGAATATATGGAGTGGTGATAGGAGTGAGGAGTGGTCGATTAAGTCCCCCATAGAAAAAATATGTTCAATTGTTGGGAAGTCCAAAGAGGATGATGGTTCCTATGTTGGGATCATATGAAGGGTCATTTTGAAAGTTCCCATATTCATGCAGAGTGAGAAGAGCATCCAAAGTTAAAAGTTGATATTACCCAAGGGGGAGACATTAGAAATATTGTGCCAAGGAGACTTCAATGGGAATCTAGGAAGAGGATATAGATACACTGGTTGAGGTTGCATCATTATTTATGGTAGAAGCATCATGGGTCATGGTTGGTGGTATGTGTTGGTTGAATATTTTGTCTATTAGCGTACTGGTAAACAAAATATTTCTTATCAGCCAAAGTAGGAAGATTAGTCATCCTAATGTGCAAGTTTATCACATTAGAAGGATACTACTCTCTCCTCTCATCAAGGGGAGGTTCCCTGTGGATATGCTATGTATATGTATAAATAGAAAATAATACTTAGGGATAAGATCAGATATCCATCTCTCTTTCTTCAAAGATGATGTATACAAAACAAAGAAAAAACTCAAGGGAATGATAGACAACTCTCCTCTTCTTTCAGGAAAAACTATTCAGCCAGCCACATGAATACTCTTGGAAATAAAAGTAGAATGTAACTAGGAGTATGGTAACCAAAAAATTGAGACAGAGCACAAAGTCTCTACCTAAAATGCTTAAGAGTAATATACGAAGGGTAATGAAAGTTCAAAGTCTTTTCAAAGTCCTTTACATAGCAATAAAAAGAAAACACACTGAAGGTAGCTATGGGGGCACAAAGTCTCTCCACAGTTGATTCTTCAGGACACCTTCCTGACTAATTTTACTAATCCTACTTGTTAAATTAATGGAACAGAAAAGATATCACAGCACACAGTCTAAAAAAGTCCCTTGCTTTCTTGTTCCATTAAAAGAATATGATTAACAGACTAAGCACAAAGTCTCAAGGATGCCTTTCAATTTGGGCAGAGTTTTGTTCAGATTGTTAAAAAAGAGATCCATTTACAATGAAAGAAAGTCCCTTAAATAGCCACTTCAAGAAGGACTCAGGAACAATAATACATCATGATGCATTGGGAACTATTAGGAAGATAGGCTAGAACTTTGGGACATTTTACCCATTTGATCTTCTCAATGTAGATAAACAAGTTGTGCATTTGAAAGATTGCAACTTTCAATGTCCACCTGGCAGTCTAATCTTGTCTTCATCATTCCTCCTTTCCTGGTTAATTGAATCGGGCCATGAATTCATTCATTGTTCTATCTTTCCTCGCTTTTAGCTGGTTTTGGTCTTGAATTCTAGGAATGCATTCAGGTCTATAAATTCAAAGGATCAACGGCTATTTCACTGTCTTTAAAATTGATGTTTACATGCCTGTCAATGTGATTTCAACATCTAGTTCACTATCCTAAATTTGATGTCTTTGGGGGTGTCACCCCTTGGTCTTATTTTGGCTTTTGAATTTACCCTTTCAGGCCTTAAGATGTGATCCTTGAATGGGTTATAAAGGGCCCTTTACTTTGGCCGTCGAGAGTCCCCCGCAAGGGCACTTGCCCTTCAGGGTCCTTCGACAGCCCTTTGCCTTGGCAGTTCCCACAGACAAATACTTCCCTGGGCCTTCTCCTGTGAAGGTTCCCTATGGACATTTTCCTTGAGTGTTTTCTCCCATGAACATTCTCTGCAAAAATTTTCCCTAGGTGTTTTCTCCCACAGGTAATTTCCACAGACATTTGTTTCGTGAGAAATTCCCATGGACAATTTGCTCGGGGAAAATTCCCGTGGAAAAAAGTCTGCAAAAATTTGTTCCGCAAAGTCTTTGACTGGTCTTAAGACTTTGCCTGCATTTGATTAGAATTATTTTAGAATTTTTGTCTGAAGGAATTCCTTTAGACAAATGTTTGGGGAAAATTCCTTAACCAATTTTAAATGCCTTAAATTTTTTGAAAGAATTACCTTTTGGGCTTGTTTGAAAATGACCCTTTCAAAGGGTACGTTTATGGATTAAGTGTCCTCCACAAGGGCACTTGTCCTTTGAGAAGTCTCCTTTTGCATTGAACCACCCCTTTAAACTTTGACATTGAACTAATTGGTTGAACCAAAAATAGATCAAGCCGATGGTTCAATGAATTAAACAAGCCAATGAACTAAACATTGAACCAAACATAATGAACTTGACTTTCAACCAATAGGAACTTTGATGTTGAAACAAAAGATTGAACCAATCTGTTGAACTAGTTCAACGGTTCAATGAAGCACGTCGAGCCCCTTTGAACCAAAATCTGATGAACCGTCTAATAATCCAAGTGGTTGAACTGAGTGAATGAACCTGTTGTTGAACCTATTCATTGAACCAAGACATTGAACCAAGTTTTGGCTCAATAGTTCAAACAAAGCTTTGAAAAATGTCTTTGAACCTATTATTGAACCTGTAGATGTTGAACCAAAGGATGAACTAAAAGAATGAACTAACTGAGTGAAAATAAAGAGTTGAACCACTTGGTTGAACCGAGCCATTGAACTCTTCCTTTGATTGAACCTGCCATTGAACCTTGAACCCATTGAAACTTTGAACCAAAATGGTTCAATGGTTCAACGGTTCAATGGTTCAAGTCTCTTTTTGCACTCAGATGCTTGCCGATGAAGATTTTAAACTGAACCAAAGCTCTGAACCAATTTTGAAAAATGACTAATTGTTGAAAACTAATTCTTTTGATTGAAACCACTTGTAAAAACCTTTGAACCTACATAAATGAACCTGCCTATAGAATCTGAAGATACAAAGTCTGTAGAAATCAACATGTAAAATCCATTAAACTTGACTTGAAAAGTCTATATATTTTTTGAGAAGCTTTGAAAATGAGGAATCTAAATGTCTAAGACAAATTTTTGAAAATGGAAGATATAATTTTGGTTTGTAGGACCAAAATAGTTTAAATGTTGTCCCAAAAATGACTGCTACTTTTGGGAGACAACAACTGGCTCCAGTTGGGGAACTTCTATCAATTGCAAAATGAATTGAAAGGAGTAGAATTCAGAATTTCTAGTGTCTTCAAGTGTTCCATTGGGCTTCAAAGTCATGCTACCTAGAAATGAAAGGCATCAAAAAGAAAATAAACAAAACAAAACAACACTAAAACTATACAAATATACATGTATACAGAGGCAATGATCTGATACTTCAAGAGTTGAAGTGTTTCAGATGCTGCCCATTATGGGGCAAAGAAAAGAGTGTGCCATCTTGGTATTTCAATAGAAAGCTATTTTCACCCATATCTTGATGAATTATGAATGGGCCTCTCCAAAGGGAGTCAAACTTTCCATGCATCCCTTTTGGTTCTCTTCTTTTATCCCACAACAATACTTGATCCCCAATCTAGAAATCATGATTTTTGGCCTTCTAATCAAAGAGTTTATTTACCAGACTTTGATGAACAGCAATTCTATCCACCACCATGGTTCTCTATTCCTCCAAATGAGTCAGGCACATGATTCTTTTGTCAAGAGAACTCTCATATGTCTGATCTTCAATGGCCTTCACACAAGGCTGGTAACTCTAAGGTGATTGGTATCTCAGCATTAATACTGTAAATAAGTTGAAAAGGAGACATACCAATCACCCTCTTTGGTGTGATCTTGTTTGCCCACAAAGCATCTACCAATGCTTTATGCCATGTCCTTTGATTATCATCTGCTAACTTTTTTATAATAGTTACTAAATTATTATTTTTAGACTCAGCTTGTCCGTTCCCTTGTGGAAAATAATCAAAAGAATGAGAGATCATAATTCCATAATGAAAATATAATTACGTAATTTCTTGAGAGGTGAAACAAGTTACATTATTCGTAACAATTTTGAGTGGAACTCCAAACCTAGAAATGATATTTTCTTTGAGGAAGTTGCATACAACTTCTGAAGTATCATGCTTAGTTGGAATTGCTTCTACCCACTTGGTGAAATAATCAGTTGCTATAAGGACATAATCATGTCCAGCACTTGAAGATGGGTTTATTATTCCAATAAAATCAAGTCCCCATTGCTGGAAAGGTTCCTCTATGATTACTAGCTTGAGAGGCAGGGCAACCAACTTGGGTCTTCCGACAAATTGTTGGCAAAGTTCACATTTCCTCACCCACTTATGTGCATCTTGGAAAAGAGTCAGCTAGTAATACCTGGCTCAAAAAATTTTGTGAGCAGTCATAGGGGCAAAAAATTGTCCTCCATAGGCTAGATTATGGAAAGATTTCAAAAGATGGGTTTATTTCTCCTTGTCTACATAGCGTAGGAATACTCCATCTATGTTTCTCTTGTACAGGCCATTATTCCAAAGGACAAAATTGGCAGCTTTCAACTTGATATTCCTCCTTTCTTTGTAAGATAAATGAGCAGGACATTCACCATAAGTCAAAAAATAGGCAATATCTGAGTACCATTCATTGGTAGTGGAGACAAAAAGGACTGTTGGTGCATCTTCCACTTCAGCTTCTTCACACTGTATATCTTCTAGCTTATTGTCAGCCATTAATTGACAAAGGCCTTTACCTCTGACCAGCTTTATCGGCTTGATATCCAAATCAAATTCTTAGATATTTGCAATCTAATTACCTCTCTTTATACCAAACTCCTCCTGAGTTAATATAGACTTAACTGTACCATCAGGAATTAAAGCAGTAGTATGTGAATTCAGAATATAGAAGTGAAAGTGTTTGACTACTTTTACCAATGCATACACATGTTTCTCTATATTTGAATACTTCATTTCATGGGTTTTGAGAGGGCAACTCATGAAAGAGATAGGGGATTCCATACCTTCTTTGTCTTGTTGGACAAGAATCACTAAAAGAGTATGCTCAGATGCATAGCTGTATATAATAAAATCTTTGTGGTAATCTGGACAAACCAAGGTAGGGGCATGAGCAATGGTGACTGTGATATATTGAAACGCTGATTTACCTTCTTTATTCTAGCTAAAGGTAGTTTTCTCTTTCATCATATTCATAATGTGTCTTGTCTTCTCAACAAATTCAGGTATAAATCTTTGTAAGAAATTCACTTTTCTGAAGAAAGAGTGAACAACATTTTTACTTGTAGGCAAATTCAGCTCTTGAATATACTTGACTCTATCTAGGTCAATCTTTATGCCTTCTTTAGACACAATGTGTACAAGGAGTTTCCCCTCTATCACTCCAAAAATAAACTTCTTAGGATTCAAGGAAATAACATTCTATCGGCAGTGCTCCAACACTTGTTGTAAGTGGCGTACATGATCAAATCAACATTTGAAAACATAGTTAAGTCATCAAGATATACCACTATGAATTTGCCAATCTCATCTTTGAAGGCCATGTCCATAGCTCTCTAAAAGGTAGCACCAACATTTATTAAGCCAAAAGGCATTCTTTTATATACAAATGTACCCCAAGGCATGATGAATGCAGTCTTGTGTTGGTTAGCTTCAACAACTTCAACTTGATTATAGCCTGAAAAGCCATCCAACATTGATAATATTTCTGATCCTGTTACTATTTGAAGCACTTGGTCCATGATTGGCAAAGGGTAATTATCTTTCAAAGATGACTAATTCAGATTCCAAAAATCTACAAAAATGTGGATTTCACCATTTTTCTTCCTTACAGGCACTATGTTTACAATCCATATAGAATGATGGATTGGGAAAATAATTCTAGCATTTAACATTTTCTATATCTCAGACATAATAGTACTAAAATTTTTGGATTGTATCATCTAGAATTCTACTTGTAGGGTGTTGAATCAGCCTTGAGAGGAATATGATGGTATATTTCATTAAGTCTAAGAGACTTCAGGTCTTCATATGAATATGCTAAGACATCAATGTATTGATAGAGTAAAGAGGTGAATTTGAATCTTTCTTCAGGTGTGCAACACTTACCAATGTTGACCATCTTGGGATTTTCTTTGTTGGTCAGATTTATTTGGTCAAATCCCTGAGGGAAATTTGAATCTATTTGTTGTTATTTGATGAATCTATCATGCTTGTCAAATAGCTTTTTAAGAGAAACCAGGCCTTTGGGAATTTTGTTCCCTTTCAGCTATAGAAATTCTTCATTCATATCTAAACTAGATTCAGAAATAGATTCAGACTTCTAAGATTCACTACCTTCAAAATACAGTTGTTCAAAATTGTCTTTTTATTCCAAGAAAGCAATGATCTGATGATCATCATTGAATATTTGATAATGATCAACATTGTTAGGAACACTTGGTCTATAGACCAACTCAATGGTATATTTGTCTTCTTTAAAATCAGAATGAGGAGTTAAAAGAGTTCCTGAAATAGCAAGTGCATCAACTCTATCATTGGACTCTCTTGGAATGGCAAAAATATTGAAAGTATCAAAGCTTTCAATTTGATCCCAAACCAGGTTATAGTAGTGGCGTAACCTCTCATTCTTGGTCTGATATAAATTTTTCACTTGATAGACCACTAATTCAGCATCCCCTTTAGCATGAAGAGACTTGATGCCTCTTTCTTGAGTAGCCTTCATGCCCAGCAACAACGATTCATATTCAGCTATATTGTTTGTGTTGCTAAATTGTAATTTATAGGATGAAGGAAACATATCTCCTTGAAGAGATATCAAGACAATTCCAGCTCTCAAACCAGTAGAGGAACAACTACCATCAAATTCTAGAGTCCAAATCTCATTAGATACTGACTTTATTTTAGACTTTCCCTCATCAGAGATAGAGGGCCCTTCTTCATCTATATATAAAAAGTAGTTACCCATACCTGTGGATTCAAAAAAAAATTGAGATTTAGGAGTTGACGTCTTGGTAACTACATACTTTGCTTCCTTTTTAAGAAGTAATCTTTTCATCACACCTTGGACAGGGATCCTTGCCTCAAATAGATCCATGTTTAGTTCTCCTCCCACGTCCTTACAAAAATTCTATCCAAGCAAAATGCCATAAGATGCTAGGATGTCAGCCACCAAGATAGTCATCTTAATCCTCTTGTTTGGAAAGGTTGTGAATGCAAATTGGGCATCTTTGATTTTCCCTAGTAATGGTACTTGCTTATTCTCCATGGAGAAACATCTCCCAAACATTTTGGTCAATGTGACCAAGAGACTTAGTGACTTTAGCATGCATGACATTGTCAGATGTGCCTGAGTCTATTATATAGTTACTCAGCTTGTGACCATTGATTAACAAGGAAACATAAAATGGTTATATTTTTATAGGAGCAGCTGGAGGAGTAAAGACTAGATTATTTATAATAGGTGTATTCTTTGGAGAATCAAGAATTACTTTTTTTGCCTTTTGTCCTACAGGGATGGTCTAATTTTTAACATATTGAACCAACTTGTTTAGTTAATCCAGATTAGACTTCAAGTATTCAAATTCAGACATCTATATTTTTGTCTTTTTGACATAATTAATTATGTCAAATGGCTAAATTGAGCTAGGTACAGAGAAAGGTACTTCAACTTTCTAAGTTTTAGGAGGGATGGGAGATGGGCTGGTTTGTGAATTGGGAGTAGAAGGTGAAGGTGAAACAAATGTATTTACCTTTTGAGTAATGACCAAATCTTTTGGATGAAAAGGTAGATTAGTTCCATGCTTGACAATTGTGATTGTTGGCTGTGGTTGCTCTTCTATCTTCTCTTTATCAGTCTGCTAGACTGATTGATTTTTAGACCTGGTAAACACTGCATATGATCCATTTGAAGCTTCTCCTTTGCTTTGGAGTTCATCTTGGTGATTTAGGAAACCAATGTGGGAGTCACCAAATGATTCTTCTTGACTATCGTCAATGATATTAGCATCATTTTCTTGATTTAAGTCAGGCTAATAAGAGAATTTTGATTCTACTTCAAGATATCTCATTGCTGAATTTGTTGGAGGAGCTTCCAAGGCAAGCAAGTTTCCCTTGTGGGGGAGGAAGGAGATTTTGTTGTCCTTGGTTTCTAGAAACATTGCCCTGATATGACTGATTTGGGAATGTCCTTCTATATGTAGGAGCAGAAGACATTCCTTGAGCCATTTGCTTTTTGAGAGCAAGAAACTCATTTGCCAATTTTTGCACCATTGGATCTGTGGTTCTTGTAGACACAAATTTAGAAAATGATTAAGCTCTATTTCTATTTGGATCTCTTCTTATTTTCCTTGCTAAGATGAGATCATCTTCTACTTTAGTGGCCAAAAGTTGAGTTGCAACAAGGTCTATTTGGCTAGCACGTCTCAAGAGAAAACTGACTTCAGGTAGCTAAGAATTAATGAAAAATCATTTGAGATTCTTAGCTATAGGTCTAGCAATTACAAGGATTCTATTTCTCAATTTATCAAATTTAGCTATGAAGTCTCTCATAGGCTCATAAGGCTCTTTCTTCATCTGTGTAAGTTGAGCCAGAAGTGTATGTGCATCTTTTGCAAGTTTGAATCTAGATTCAAACTTAGCTTTAAGAGTATTCCAATCAGTCATAAATCGAGCCTGTAAATGGTAAAACCAATCTACAATAGCACCTTGTAGTGTTTCAACAAAAAGCCTGACTGCTACGTCTTCAAACTCTACTATGATTACTCCATAAGCTATACTGAATGTTGCAATATGTTCATCTGGATGAACTTTGCCATCACCATAGAATTTAGGGAAATTCTTCCTAGAACTATGTGGGAGCTCATGTAGAGGAGTAAGATTGAGAGGACCAAAAACATTACCCTAGGGGCCTTGAACTGCCATTATAAGATTCTAAAAAGGAGGGATAACAAATCTCAATGGGGTAATTATAGACACAATTTTATCAACAAAAGAAGTAGATACTTCATCTAGTAATGGGGATCTGGCTTTAGTAGGAGGGAAGCTCTTGGTTCATTAGAGATGAGATGGTGAAGGAAAAAGATCAAAATCACTTTGTTGTACTAGCTCAAACACAGGATCAACAATACCTTTAGCCCTTTGGCTTTGTGTATACCTTGGATCTACCAGATTGTGAAACAAAAATGGGAAAGAATTGACTTTGCTTCAGTTTAGAGCTTGAGGCTTTAAACTATGCATTCTTTCCCAGTTGGTGTGGAGGTGAATGGAATGGATAGACTATAAATGGATAATGGGTAAATCCCCAATGGAGTCACCAAATTTTTTTGGTTGAATATTTTGTCTATCAGTGTACTAGTAAACAAAATAGGTCTTATCAGCCAAAGTAGGAAGATTACTCATTCTAATGTGCAAGTTTATCATATCAGAAGGATACTGCTCTCTCCTCTCATCAAGGGGAGGTTACCTATGGATATGCTATGTATATGTATAAATAGAAAATAATACTCAGGGATAGGACCAGACATCCATCTCTCTTTCTTCAGAGATGATGTATACAAAACAAAGGAAAAACTCAAGGGAATGACAGACAACTCTCCTCTTCTTTTAGAAAAACTATTCAGCTAGCCACAAGAATACTCCTAGAAATAAAAATAGAATGTAACTGGGAGTATGGTAACCAACAAATCGAGACAGAGCACAAATTCTCTACCTAAAATGCTTAAAAGTAATATACGAAGGGCAATGAAAGCTCAAAGTATTTTCAAATTCCTTTACATAGCAATAAAAATAAAACACACTAAAGGTAGCTATGGGGACACAAAGTCTCTCCATAGTTGATTCTTCAGGACACCTTCCTAACTAATTTTACTAATCCTGCTTGTTAAATTAATGGAACAAAAAAGATATCACAGCACAAAGTCTTAAAAAGTCCCTTGATTTCTTATTCCATTAACAAAATATGATTAATAGACTGAGCACAAAGTCTCAAGGATGTCTCTCTCAATTTGGGCAGAGATTCATTCAGATTGTCAAAAAAGAGATCTATTTACAATGAAAGAAAGTCCCTTATATAGCCACTTCAAAAAGGACTTAGGAACAGTAATACATCATGATGCATTGGGAACTGTTAGGAAGATAGGCTAGAGCTTTGGGGCATTTTACCCATTTGATCTTCTCAATGTAGATAAACAAGCTGTGCATTTGAAAGATTGCAACTTTCAATGTCCACCTGGCGGTCTAATCTTGTATTCATCATTCCTCCTTTCCTAGTTAATTGAATCGGGCCATGAATTCATTCATTGTTATGTCTTTCCTCACTTTCAGCTAGTTTTGGTCTTGAATTCTAGGAATGCATTCAGGTCTATAAATTCAAAGGATCAACATCTATTTCACTGTCTTTAAAATTGACATTTACGTGCCCATCAATGTGATTTCAACGGCTAGTTCACTATCCTGAATTTGACGTCTTTGGGGGTGTCACCCCTTGGTCTTCTTTTGGCTTACGAATTTACCCATTTGGCCCTTAATAAGTGATCCTTGAATGGGTCATAAAGGGCCCTTTACTTTGGCCACCAAGAGTCCCCCACAAGGGCACCTGCCCTTTAGGGTCCTTCGACAGCCCTTTGCCTTGGCAGTTCCTATGAACAAATATTTCCCTGAGCCTTCTCCTATGAACGTTCCCCACAAACATTTTCCTTGGGTGTTTTCTCCTGTGAAAGTTATCTATAGACATTTTTCCCCAGTGTTTTATCCCGTGGGTAATTTTCACAGACATTTGTTCTGCGGGAAATTCCCACGGACAATTTGTCTAGGGAAAATTCTCATGGACAAAACTCCACAAAAATTTGTTCCGTGAAGTCTTTGACTGGTCTTCAAACTTTTCCTGCATTTGCTTAGAATTATTTTTGAATTTTTGTTTGAAGGAATTCCTTCAGACAAAAGTTTGGGGAAAATTCCTTAGCCAATTTTAAATGCCTTAAACATTCTGAAAGAATTACCTTTTAGGCTTGTTTGAAAATGACCCTTCCAAAGGGTGCTTTTATGGATTAAGTGTCCTCCGCAAGGGCACTTGTCCTTTGAGAAGTCTCCTTTTGCATTGAACCACCCCTTTGAACTTTGACATTGAACCAATTGGTTGAACCAAAAATGGTTCAAGCCGATGGTTCAATGAATTAAATAAGCCAATGAACTAAACATTGAACCAAACATAATGAACTTGCCTTTGAACCAATAGGAACTTTGATGTTGAACCAAAATATTGAACCAATCTATTGCACCGGTTCAATGGTTCAATGAAGCGCACTGAGCCCCTTTAAACCAAAAGCTGATGAACCATCCAATGAGCCAAGTGGTTGAACTAAGTGAATGAACCTACTGTTGAACCTATTCGTTGAACCAAGTTTTGGTTCAACGGTTCAAACAAAACTTTGAAAAATGTCTTTGAACCTACTGTTGAACCTGTAGACATTGAACCAAAGGATGAACTAAAAGAATGAACCAACTGAGTGAAAATAAAGAGTTGAACCACTTGGTTAAATTGAGCCATTAAACTATTCCTTTGGTTGAACCTGCCATTGAACCTTGATCCCATTGAAACTTTGAACTAAAATGGTTCAATGGTTCAACAATTCAATGGTTCAAGTCTCTTTTTGCACTCAGATGCTTGCCGATGAAGATTTTTAACTGAACCAAAGCTCTAAACCAATTCTAGAAAATGACTAATGCTTGTCGATGAAGATTTTCAATTAAACCAAAGCTCTAAACCAATTTTGGAAAATGACTAAGTGTTGAAAACTGATTCTTTTGACTGAAACTGCTTGCAAAAAACTTTGAACCTGCATAAATGAACCTGCCTATAGAATCTAAAGATACAAAGTCCGTAGAAATCAACATGTAAAATCCATTGAACTTGACTTTCAAAGTCTGTAGATTTTTTGAGAAGCTTTGAAAATGAGGAATCTGAATGTCTAAGACAAATTTTTTAAAATGGAAGATACAATTTTGGTTGGTAGGACCAAAATAGTTCAAATGTTGTCCCAAAAATGACTATTACTTTTGGGAGACAACAGTATGGTTATGGTAATAGGGTTGGTTTATTATGTAGGAGATGAATGTGGAAGAAAGACATCATTAGGCCAATATGTCATGTTAACATATGTAAAAGGATTGGTATCAACCTTGATGGTTATAACCTATCCTTCATTTTTGAATTTAAGACAATGGTGTAAAGTAGAGGGGATAAAACTCATAGCTCAATTCCAAGGGAGTCCAAGTAAAATGTTATATTGGAACTCACCCTCTATAACATAAAATAGTTTGGGAATAGTGTGAGGCCCCAACTATATTTTAAGGACTATGGTCCCAAACATTGAAGGAGCAAAGAACCACTATGATTTTGGCCATGAAGTTCTTTGGTAAACATAGTTGATGAAAAGTATAGGAAGAGATTATGTTGATACTAGATCCTTCATCAATCATCACCCTTTTGACATGTGTGTGATTAATGTATGTGATGAAAAAGAGAGGAGGATTAGATTCTTTAGAGTTTGCTAGAGGTATCTCAGAATCTTGGAAGGTAATAATGGCTAAATGTTAGAGGGCTCCAATAAAGGATATAAGAGGTTGAGGGTCATCTGATTGAACCTCTATGGATTATAGGGCCTGTATTAGTGTTTAACAATGATGAGGGGATGTGTTGATTAACTCATAAAGACTTATCTTGATCAAAATTTGGTAGAGTTACTTCAACATGGTTCATTGAATTGATTTAGAAGGGCTAGTCAGAGGGGCACCAAAGAGGGACACTTTGGGCCTTGGTGATGGCATAGGTTAAGGTGTCAGTGTTGGGGATTGGTTGGAAGGTTAGGAGTATAAAGGATATGTCCATGAAATAGATGTATTGGTTCTTTCTTTACCCCTTTATTAAACCCAAGATTGGGTAACCATGTAGATGGTATAAACAATGGGCTTAGTTGGACTAGGTGGTGGTTTCAGTTCTTCCCCCTCACTTTCAAATGAAAGTGTGGAAGTAGGTGTTGGTTGGATTAGTTGAGTTATTAGTTGGGTTGGTAAGGTAGGTGAAAGTAGTTCATTAGATAATAGATCATCATCATATAAGTGGTAAATAAGAGAATGGAGAGATTTTTAGTTCTCTATGTCATGTCCTAGCATTCTATGGTAAACATAGATCTGAGTATCATCAAAACAAGAGGGTTTGGTATTGGAGGGAGTTAATGTCCTAATAGGTGTAAGTTTAATGGTGGATGTTTGTAACAACATCTATAAAATAATGGAGTAAGATTCATTTAGAGGTGTTGTGGGTGTTACAATGCTTGTTGAGGAAATAGGAACCTTCTTAGGCATGGTCTTAACCTTAGAGATGGTAGGTGGTTGGGCATATTTGGTACATGGTTTGGGTTGGATTGGCTTAGATATGATTGGGTTACCAGTGGATGGTTTCAAAGTAGAGGATGGGGGTTGATAATAGGTGGAAAAGTGGATGGGGATAAACTATCTAAGAATGATAAAACATTTGATGGCCTGGGTGGTGGAGAAGTAGGCATAGAAAAGGGCATTTGTTTAAATGAATTAGATTAAGTGATTGGGATGGTAGAAGGGTGGGGTCCCAAAATAGATGGAAAATGAGAAGGGGATGGCAAAGGTCAAGCTCAAGGATGATCTTTAAGTAACTTCACCCTTTGATCTATCTTGGTTGGTGTTTTTTTAGGTAGACTAGAGGGGGTTAGGTCCAATTTGATAGGTAGATGGGTGATGCTAGGTTTGGGAAGGATACCTAAAGTCTGGGTTGGTTTAGCAAGAAAATTATGAGATGATCTAGGTGGAAGTGGTTTATATGTCTCTTTTATGTCTTGGTAATAAATAATGTTTGATGTTAGGGTGATAATAGGTTTAAGGGTGGATGCTAATGAGGTTAAGGGTTCAGCTCTAGCTTGGTATGGGAGCCCAAAATTGTGATAAAAATTGGCTCTATCTAGGCTAGGTTATGAGACAAATTCTACATTTTGAACTAATCAAGAAAAGGGCTTATAAATGGATTTGCATCCTTGATCAGTCATTTAAAATGTTAAGCCATTGAGTGAATAAGAGGGAATGGTTCCTTCATCTTTAATTTATTTAGAAGGCCCCAATATGATGGTTGCTTGTGGAGTGATCAAGGGAGGAGATGGTTGTTTTATCAAGGGTGTAGGTATGGTCATGACTCCTTCCTTTACTAGGGTGTCCAAAGGAGAAGAAGGGACTTCCACCATTTCATTTGATGGGGTAGAAGAAGAGGTGGTTAAAACAATATCTATTTCTATGAAAGGAGAAGTAGGCATGGGTATGGTTTGATCAAGTGTAGATGCTAGGGCTATAGATCCTTCTATAAGAGGTGAGTTTGCTTCTTTCATAGGTGAGGTTGGTAGAGGAGCAATAGAAATGTGAGGCTCATCCCCCATGGGATAATTTATGATGACATTAATTATATGTGCCTCATTAGATGAAGAGGTCTCAAAATTATTGTCATGGGGTTGGGTAGGTGGAGGATGGTTATGAAAAGGTTTGTAAAAAATATTCAGAGAATGGTTGGGAGGTGCATTAGGGTTGTCAAATGACAATTCACCATTATCAATTAGGTTTTGTATAAGACTTTTAAAAGTGTTACACTAATTTATGTCATGTCCAATGACCTGATGGAAAGCACAATGGTCATTTTCATTATACCACCTAGGCACAAGGTGAGAAGGGTCAAATTCTTTGGGTGGATTGATTGGTAGAAGTTGAATAAGGTTAGCTTGAGTAGTTTGTCCAGTATAGAGGCATAACATTATCCTATAGATGTAAATTATTTAGGGGGGCATAGTTTTTGTTTTGATTTGGTGGATATGCAGGGTTATAAGGAGTGGTTTGATAGGGTTTATTAATAGATGGAGGTGGGGTAGCTTTCAACACCATTAATTTAGCATAAAATTTGGCTTTAGAATTGAATTAGTTGGTTATCTTGGTGGAAGAGGGCTCATTGGGTTTGAATCTATAATTATTATTTTGTAATTTCAATTTACCCTCATATAGCGCTCAGTTCTCAAGTATGCATGCCATTGTGAATGCAACATCAAATGTTCTAAATGCTTGCACTTGAATGGTGGGAGTGATGTGTTTTGTGTAACCCCTAGATAAAAGCTTAATGATTTATATTTGGGGTAGTGAAAAGTATGTTCGATTAATGAGACCTCACCATAGTGCAATAAAGTCAAAAATTGATTCATCATCGAACTACCTAATGGAATAGAGGTCAGTTATGGAGACCTTGGATATATTAAGAAAAAAATGTTCTAAGAAAATTTGGGTGACTTAAGAGAATGAAAAGATAAAATGTCTAAGAAGGGCACTGTACCAATCTAAGGTAGGCCTTGATAAAGACATAGAGAAGGTTTAGATAATGAGGGCATCATCATATGTGATCAAGTAACAATAATGGTGAAATGCCCTCAAATGTTGTTGAGGATCATCCTTACCTTGAAACTTAGAGAATTTGGGGAGTTCCCATTGAGGAGGATAGGAATGAATTGGGATAGAAGGGTTGATAGGTTCATTATATATTTGGTTGTAGGATAAAAGGTTATTGGACCTAGAGATAGATGACTTGAGTTGGGTCATCTTGTCCATGAGCATCCTTATTAGGTTGTGTTGGGGTTGGGTAGCCGCATAATTTGGTGGTAAGCTTTGTTGAGGCTGAGTTAAAGTTATGAGTTGGTATGCGACAAGAGGTATAAAGGTGGGCACATATTGGTATGTGGTGACCTGAGGTTGGGATAGTTTTCCAACAATATTGATAGGCATTAAGGGTTAGGTGGAAGGTGAAATATATCTCAATGGGTTGGGAATATATTGATACAGTGTTATGGGGGCTTGCAGGGGAACAAATAATGAATAGTTTGGGGGTATATTTGGGTTAGTTAATGGAGGCATAGTTTGGGTTGGGAATTCTAAAGTTCCTATAGGTTGTTGATGGGTACTTACCCTAGTGATAATGGGGGAAGGTGTTTGTGGTATGGAGAGTACCAAGTTTTGAAGTGGGGTAGAGGTTTGGACATTAGTTGAGGTTGTGGGAATGATATAAATGGGTGTGGAAGACACTATACTATAAAAAGGGGTAGAAGTGATAAGGGGTATAGTTGAGCTGAAATTATAGGTATTGGTTGGGTCAATAGGTGTCTAGGTGGTGGTGGTAGATGAACCAATGATAGAAGATGAAGCTTGGCTAACATAATGTTGAGATGATGTAACACCAATCATGAGGTGGTGTGGCATACCATAGTGTGGATACATGGGAGGAACCAAAACTATAGACACTAAACTTATATCATATACATGTGCATAACTCCTTATGTCAAAACACCCCTTTAGCCCATTTTTCAATAATAATGATTAGCCTCCCTAACCCATGATTTTACCCCTCACATATTTAATTAATTTAAAATACTTAATTAAGTTAATTAAAAACCCTTTTTCCACCTTATTAGGCCACCTCATCATAATAATGATTCTCAACTGATGAGTCACCTCAAGACTTAGTCCCCTTATCTTAACTACCCAAGACTTATTCTCACCTCAAAATTAAATTCCTAACCAACTACATCTATCTTAGCCTCTAATTTCTACCTTTTTATAATGGGTGCCACACTTGGCATGAGGATCAATAAAAAATTGGCCAAAAATAGTAGTTTTACCACTTCTAAGGTTGTCAACATCGATCAACCCATGGCTGACATTAGTAGGATTGCCAATGTTAGTTATATAATCGAAATTCCAACCTTATGTTTAGGTCAATAGAAATAAATAAAACTCATTATTATTTGCATCCAAGCTCTCAACATTCAAATTTAATCATCTTGGCTTATTTTTATGTTAGGTTAGTCAATCTAGATGAGGAACCAAGCAATTGAGGAGGACCACTAGCATCTGCTTATTTTCTCTATTTAGGGCATAGGTTCAGACTACCTAATAGGAGCCATCCATCTAGCACTTATCATTAAATCACCACTATAGCTAAGTATATCACTTATTATGTAGGTATTTTAAGAATTTACTTTGCTATCACTTTATATCTACTATTCATTATTTTACACATTCCTAACTAAATCTCTATGAGGGAGTTATAAAGCTTCCCTACTTTCCCCTTGACTTGACACACAAAACCTTTGACCAGATCCATCTAAACCATCTCTCTCACACACACACAACTCTCTCCAACATCTTAGACCTAACCACAACCATTCCCTAAACCCAAAAAAGCCTTTTACAAGCTCTTAAGCAATTATTTCACCCATCGACCTTGACAGCCTAATCGACATCGGTCACCTTAACCCACCAACCTCATTAGCATAACTGATATCAATCACTTCCTTACTGACATCGATGACTATGGATTTCCTAACCTTTCCAAAACCCACCCAAACACCTTCTAAAATATAAATAAAATTTACCATCTACACCTTGTCACTTTTTACTGTACTCAGGTTGTGAATAAGGGTAATATTATCTCTTTCACTCTATATTTACCTCTATTTTAGTTGTTTATTACTCTTTTATCTCTCAAAAGTGGGTTGTCATCTCTAATGAAGTTTCACACTTCTTGGAACAAGTGTGTAGCTTGGCAGCGCACTCATTTATCTACTAACAAACATTTTATGGTAGTGTTTTCTTACTTGTAGGTAGTACTCCCCAGCTAAAGAGGAGGACTCACAATGTTTGGATACAGTGTGGAAACCAATCCAAGTTCATTCTAATCACTTATCCCTATCATTCTTCTCTAATTTTCTTTAAACTTGAAACAGACAAATTTTAGTGAAACATTTTTGGCACACCTAGTGGGACCCTAGAGTTTTCCTTGGGTTCATTAATTATTTTAAGTATTCATATAGGTGAATTATAGTAAAAATTTCATTTTTTGCATTTTCCTCCTCTTTTCTCTCTTAAAATGAAAAAATTCAACACTTTATTTTCTGTTTAAGGATAATAAAATGAAATTCTTTCTTTTCTCTTTGCCTCTAAAAGCAATTTATCATTTTTATTACAAGTCAAAAAGAATCTCTTCTTTACTTCTTGCATGCACATTAGGATAGTGAATTTCATTCTCTACTCCTATTTCATCTTTATTTTAATTCTAATCTAAACATTTCAAATTTGGGTTTAAAACTTACTTCATTTCATTGTTTGTTTGTTTCATGTTAGCTCACCTAGTTAATTACAAGTGTTATGAATGAATTATAGTGCACCTATGTTACACAACCATATCAAACTCAGAAAAACAAACATCTAAACTCATCTGAGAAAACACCCATTGAGATTTCATCACTTGGTGGATCACCTTACCCTATCTGGCTATCTTACTTGGATTTCACCACTAAGGGGAGAACCCACTCCATTTTCTAGTGGAGTATAAACTCTAGGTAGAAGGTATATTTGGTCTAAGTGGCCTAGCTTGGCTCTAGGTCTATGAAGTGCAAAGAGCATTCTCCTATAACAAGCCACATACCTAGTCTAACACAAATGTCTTCTTGAGCACTAAAATGAACCTGAAACTAGCTCTAGATTGCTTTTTAGTACCTTTAATAACTGTTGACCAAATTTTGCCCACAGGCAAAATTTTTGGTCCCCTTCTTCCCTTGCTATTTAATGCCAATAATTTTCAAGTTTCACAAGTTCATGCTTTGGTTCTTTGGCTTGGTTCAACACTTTGGTTCAGCCTCTTGGTTCATCAGCACTTGGTTTATCCATCTTTAAGTTTAGACAGGTCACTAGTTCATCACTTGGTTCATCGGCCTCATTCATTGGTGCACATGGTTAAATTACTTGAACCGTTGAACCTTTTTGGTTCAATGGCTTGGTTCAAAGGGTATGCCCAGTTGGCCGAAGGGTAGTCCAATGTTCAAATGCCCTTGTAGAGGGTAGGCACTTCAAACAAAGAAAAAAACTAGGTAAGTTCAAAATTTGTTTAGGTTCAAATTTGTTTAAGTCCCAAATTCCTTCAAACTTTTTGTCCGAAGGAATTCCTTTGGACAAAAAGTCTGAAGGAATTCAGGCTGCACTTCAAAGCAAAGGAAAAGGCCCAGGAAAAATCATTTGCAGACAAAAAGTCTACGGGAAATCATCCGCAAACAAAATGTTTGCGAGAAAACATCTGCGAACAAAAGTCTGCAAGGAAATTGTCTGCGGACAAAAGGTCCACTGGAACCCAGGAGGCATCCAAAGGCAAAGAATGACCCACCAAAGGCCCCCAAAGGGTAGGTGCCCTTGTGGGGAACTCTTAACCAAATACAAAGGGCACTTTCGAGAGCTGGAGGGTCACCTTCCCTTAGGGAGGGTGCCAAGAAGAGACAAAAGGCAAAGGAGTGCCCACAGAGAAGGCTGAGGAAGACCAAACAAAGCCACAAAAAATCTAGCGAAGGACCCAATGACATTTTGATCGAGACAAGGACATCCATGAGGCCATCAAAATTAACAAAGCAAATTAGCTATTATTTTTCAAACCAATGATGGCCGTGTGAACGTTAAAATTAGTGCAACAAAATAGTCGTTTGCTTTTAAAGTTAGAGAGCGCTAACCATGGAAGCCTAGAATGCAGTGACCCACCAGAAGTTTGCCCTTGAGGGTTGAAGGAGCTAGAAGAGACAAAATAGAGAAAAAACAAAGTCCCAAGCATGGAGTAGACAGATGGTCCAAGTGGCGAAGGGAAGTGCCGATTCAAGAAGTGACTGCAGCAGGTGAAATAGTGCCAGCGAATTGACCATTAGAGGATGCAAATAACTAGCAGTGCAACTGGTTTTCTCCATTTCACATTAATGAGTAGACAAACCATGTAATCACCTTGAAGAAGCAGCCTTACAAATAGACAAAGGGTGTAACTCATTAATGTTTTGACTAGCCTGCTCTTCCCAATGAGGGGACGCGAATGAGCCACTTGTAAAAAAGGGGCACCAAAGGGCCTCCTTTTCTTCTCCTATATATTGAGGAATTATAATTTTGAGAAATATCTTCCACATTTGTAAGGTGTAGCCCTGGAAAAATTTCACCTGAATCAATAAATGCATTTTTTACCTCTATCTTGGATAAACATTTTCTAAGTATGTCTTGAGTGTTTGTTTGTGTTCAGTCATTATTTCTTGATGCTTTCATAGGTTCAACACCAACATATCTATTGTCTACAAGGTGCCATATCTACAACTAATAGGAGGAGATTTGTATTTGGAAGTACATGAGCAAAAGAAATTACTTACAGTGTGCATTTCACAACACCTTAGTGAATCTCTATTTTTTATGTTTTCATGAAAGCCTCCCTGCTAGTTTTTTGCAGCCTGGTCCTTCTGCCAAGTGTGAAGTGTATGTATGTATTTGTCTAATTTTAAGTATGGATGTGATAAGGTTGAATTATTTTGGTGCATCAACTCTTTAGAGTAGTTTGTTTTCCTACATCTTTCTCCCTTTTCATCCCCCCCAATATGTGTGTGTGTGTGTGTGTGTGTGTGTGTGTTAGCACTTGATGGAATAAACATGATGCATCAAAGGGAGCTAGTCCTTATCTAGATACTCTCCCCTCTAGCTTCACCAGTCCCACAAGTGAGAGGGGAGTTTCTATTATTGTGTGAAGAAGGCAGGAGCTTAGCCTCTTGCTAAGGGTGCAATCTTTTGTGTCAACAGTTTTTGGCACGCCCAGTGGGACACAGTTTGAAAACTCAGTAAGGTTTTGGGATTGATTCTGGTCCTATTACAACAAATCAAAGATTTCCAACATTTGGAAACTCCACTAGTAAGAGCTTTAGTTTTCCAATTAAGACTAGTTTCTTAGCTTTTTATGCCTAAAGTCACCACAAGGTCTGCTTCTAAAGGGGTTCCTTTCTATTTCGTTGGGTTGCCTTTGAACCCGGTAAAAAGACTAAGTTTTGAGAGGACCCATCCTTATTCAACAATCCACCCTCCTAAACCTATTGTAAGGGATGCATACGCAACAGAGCTATTGTTACAGCCCATCCAGCCATGTCATTACCTTTTACAGCTTTTCGTGGTTAGAGCCCCTTAAACCTCCCACATTATGATCCAATTTTGGGAATAGCCCTAAAAAATGTGCCTTCTTTTAATGGAGAGGGACCCATTATAGTCATCGATCACATTAGGAATATTGCTAACCTCTACAATATTCACAATGTAATAGAGGAAAATATCACCATCATATTGCTAGCATTGTCTCTCAAAGGCAAGGCTCTTGACTAGTACGAAACTTTGCCTATAAATTCAATACATTCTTGGAATGAATTGGGTACTCAGTTGACAAATAATTTTGGGTAAAAGAGTGATGGCCTCTCACTTGCTAAGTAACTGATGACCATAAAGAGAGCTCCACACGAGTATATGCAAGATTTCAACATACGATATCAAAAGACATGGGATAGAATTCCCATCCTGGTAAGGCCAACCCCCAGCTATGCTTTCTTATATTATTTAAGAGCATTAAATAGTGATATTGTTGTGATGATACAATCCATGGGAGGGCATATACTTCTTGCTGCTTATGACATAGCCATAGCAGCTAAAAATTGCTTGGTACAGGCTGGGAAAATAGCCCCTAGACCTCACATGCCACTTTTCCCAAAAATGTTGCCTCTAATCTAGACCATTGCTCCCACATTAGCCCCTCTACCTAGCATTGAGAAACCAGCTCTTTTTCCATCCAATGAGCTTCACAAAGTTAAGAGTCTATTGTAGAGCATGTCAAATGAACTTGTAGCTCTTAAAAGGCAGCAAGCTCAAAGCAACAGACTAAATTAGGGATACCAACATTATGGTCAAGCCACCAGACCCCCTTTCTAAAACTATAACCAAGGACAAGGTCAACTTACTCAGACCAGACCATTTCAAAACTACAACCTAGGCCCCCATTCATCATCTAAAGTCATGGTGCCTATCCAGAATAACCTAGTATAAGAGCAACCAAGTTATTCGACCATGGGATATGGTCAAGAATAGGCTATTTACACAAATGAGATGATGAGTTATTTCTAGAATGTAGACAATCAGGTAGCCACTCATTCCCAAATTTTTGAGGCTCCAATTCAACCCAACACTAGTAGCAATCAGGCTAAGCTAGATTTTACCCTCATGAATCATCTAGAAGGGGGATTTTATTTAGTGAATTATGTGGGTGCTGTAGACAATCAGGCTAATTATGTTGCAGCTAACACAAGATTCAAGAGAAGAGTAATGGGAGAAGCCTAGGCTACAACTCAAATGGTAGTAGCACCTTCTCCATCACACTCCAATTCAAAGGCCCTAAACTTTAGATAGTTGTTTGTACCTTTAGCCCCTCAGCCTGTAGCTCAGGTTGGAATCATCCCCAAAGAAAGATTGAAGGGAGGCAGTCCCCAAGTCAATATAGTGGACCAGATGAAGAAGATACATATAAACATCTCTTTATGGGATTCATTGTCTCTTCCAAGACAAAAGGATGTATTGAAGAAGGAATTGCATGAGCTGGATCGACAAGCTATCCCAACAAGAATTGATAATGTCTTGATGATGAATGGATAGCCTTCTACTTCAGGTCAGGTAAAGAAGGAAGAGAAAATTCCCCCTTTCTATGTATCCTTGGTCATAGGGGATTTCTTGGTACACAACTGCATCATTGACAGTGGGGCTAGTACCTCAGTGATGCCCAAGTGCATAGCTGACAAGATGGGACTAAAATATGAAGAGATGAACAAAGGAGTCCTACAGCTAGATGGGACACCTACAAAAATAGTTGGGATTTTGAAGGGTTTAGGCTTGACATTGCATGCTTACCTAACCTTTTTAATCCCCCATGATATAGTGGTAGTGGATGTTCCTCCTTATTTTTCAATTTGCTTGTCCAGGGACTTCACATCAAAGATAGGTGGCTATCTAGCAGTGAATTGGTCATATCTGGTTTTTAGAACCAAGTATGGGACCAAGGTAAAAATTAAATCTAAGCCACTCTACAAGGACCATCTAGAACCATATTCACCCAAGGCAACAAATATTATTTACACCATTATCGACCCAGAAGAGTCCCAGACAGACCAATCTCCATCCTCTGCCCTTGAAGGAGTTGCAGACCTACTCTTGGATGAGTGGGGAAATGATAACTTCAAACATGATCCTTACAAGTTCATAGAGGAGGTAGACCTTGGAGTCTACTGCATGCATGAAGAGGGTGCCTTCATACCAAATATAATGAAGGTAGGCCAAGAAGACCTAGGCCTATGGTAGTCATATTTTGATAGTTCCAAAAGTAGGCTAGGAGCTGGTGGTGGGGCAATGTTAGTCTTCCCTTCAAAGGATAGGTACTTTTCAGCTTTTTATTTCCAATTCTCTTGCACAAGCAATGTTCCAGAATATGAGTCCCTTATCCATGGTCTAGAATGGGCAAGAAAAAGAGGGATCAAGGAGTTGCGAGTTTTGGGAGACAACGAGTTGATTGTAAATCAGGTGAAAGGCTAGAATCTAACCAAGAATTCCTTGCTGAAATCCTAAAAGCATAGGGTTTTTGACTGGTGGAATATTTCCTTGCTTTCAATATCACTTCCATTCCCAGAGAGTAGAACAAACAAGAGAATAGGCTAGCAACAATTGGTCCTCAATTTGATGTTTCAAGGGAAATAAGTCAAAATTGTGGTTCACGCCACTTGAAGGTGGTAGTTCGACCCTCTGTCCCTGACAACATTACAAATTGGTAGGTTTTTGAAAATGACCAGCAAATAGCTTTCTTCTTGAAGGAGGAAGCTGAGTTCACAACACAGAACTAGGTGAAGTTGTAGTAGCAATATGACAACCAGATTGTTTAATTAAAGAACAATAAGCTCCCTAAAGGTTTGGTCACACTTGAGAGCATCTTCAATGGAGATGACCAATTGAGAAACAACAAGGCATGCATCACAACTAAGGAGGAGAATTATGAAAGGGTTGAGATCTTCAAAGACAAGCTTCTTGCACTTGGAAAAGTCTGCATGATTTAAGAAAGGTGGAATTTCATTTTGTTATGTCAGGAGTTTTCCAACATTTTTGCATGGGATTATAGTGATTTGAAGGGCTTTGACCCAAGACTCACCTAGCACACCATCAAATTAGAAGAAGGCACTACGCCAATCATGCAGAAGCAAAGACCTGTTAACCTAACGATTGAGCCCCTCATGTAGAGAGAACTGGCTAAATTGATTGAGTCTAGAATTATATTTCCAATCAAACACTCCTCTTAGCTAGCCAATCTTGTTCCTATTAGAAAGAAGAATGGGGAGATCAAGCTATGTGTCAACTTTAGAGTCCTTAATAAAGTCTCTTTAAAAGACCATTATCCCCTCCCAAACATGGAGTGGATCCTTCAGAAGGTAACATGCAGCGAGCGTTTCTCCCTCCTGGATGGTTATTTAGGGTATAATTAGATTCTAGTGCAAGGCTGTGACCAGCACAAAATGGCCTTCACCACTAAATAGGGAATGTTTGCCTACAAGAAGATGCCATTTAGGCTATCTAATTCTAGTGATACCTTTCAGTGAGCCATGGACATGGCTTTTGGAGGCTTGATAAATAACAATGTGCTGGTATACCTCGATGATGTGATGGTGTTCTCCAAAGAAGCAAGCCAACACATGTAACACCTTAGGTAGATTTTTGAAAGGTGTAGGGAGTTTGGCATCTCTCTTAATCCAAAGAAATGTGTGTTTTTTGTTCATGAGGGGAAACTCCTTGGCCACATCGTGTCTAAGGAGGGCTTATCCATTGACCTTCAAAGAGTTTGTTCTATCCTAGAGATGTCCCTACCTAAGCACATGAAAGGCCTGCAAAGCTTCTTTGGTAGGATAAATTTCATTCAAAGATTCATTCCAAATTTCACAGAGATAGTCAAGCCACTGACCTCTATGATGAGGAAGGGTGAGGAGTTCAAGTGGACAACACAAATAAAGGATATATTTGAAGCCATCAAGTAGGCCATAACCTAGGCTCCTACTTTGATCAGCCCTGACTTCAACAAAGACTTCAACCTCTACACTTTTATCAATGAAGAGGTGATCTCCGCCATGCTTACCCAAGCAAATGGTGATGACCTCGAGCAACCACTTACTTTTTTTAGCTAAGGGTTAGAGGATTTTGAAGTCAGATACATGTATGTAGAGAAGTAAGTCCTGGTAATAGTGTGGAGCCTAAAGAAATTTAGGCATATGTTGTCAAACAAAAAGATTCACCTCATGGTCCCACATCCTGGTGTCAAGGATTTATTGAACAATCAAGACCTAAATGAGAAGAGAGCAAGGTGGATCACCAAAGTGATGGAGTATGATGTAGACATCAAGATTACAAAGTTGGTAAGGGGAAGAGGCATGTGCGAACAGCTTGCTACAGACTTCAAGCATAAAAGGGAAGACAACTTACTAATTCATGATGTAGCCACTACAGAGGAACCCGCTATCATAAAGGATTGGATGTTGGACCTGAGGCATTTCCTTCTCACTAGTGAGTGCCCACAGGGTCTTGATAAGACCGAAAGAAGGTACTTCAGGCTCCAGTCTCTCCCTTATGTCCTAGTTGATAAAGTATTGTTTAGGAAGGATCTCTCTAGGGTCCTTCTAAGATGCATTGACCTAACCCAAGCTGATAAGGTACTATCTGAGTTCCATGATGGGCCATCAGGTAGTCATTTTGCTCCTAGAGCTACTATAACAAGGATAATGAGAGCTAGGTATTTCTGGCCCACTCTTTTCAGGGACACCCATGCCTAGGTAAGAAAGTGCCAAAAGTGTGCACTTTTTGATGGGAAATAATGGTTGGCTACCATGCCTCTACAACCTATTTAGGTGGAGCAACCATTCATGCAGTGGGGCCTAGATTTCATAGGGATGATCAATCCTCCCTCCAGTGCTAGACACAAGTGGGTCCTGACTACCATAGACTATTTCACAAGGTGGGTGGAGGCTATTTCTCTAAAAGAGGCAAATGAAAGTGTGGTCCTAGAGTTTTATGAGGACTTGGTAATAAGATTTGGGGTCTCAACCACCATAATCTCAGATAACACCTTGGCTTTTTTGGGAACCAAAACAATTGAATGGGCACTAAGGTATGGTATATAACTCAGCACTTCATCTAATTATTACCCATAGGGAAATGGGCTGGCTAAGTCCACCAACAAAAAATTGATCAGAATCATAAAGAGGACCATGGAGGAAAATCAAAGGACTTGGCATGCCAAGCTGAAGATAGATCTGTGGGCCGATCGAATCACTCTGAAGAGAGCAATTATAAATTATCCATATATACTCATATATGGAAGGGAAGCTAGGCTTCCCATCTCACTTGAATTGCTAGCATTAGACCTTGCTCACCAGCTACAATTAGAAGAAGGAACCATCATGGAGGTCAGACTGTGTGAGCTGATGCAGCTCCAAGAGATAAGGGACTAGGCTATGGCTTCTATGACCAATCGCCAACAACAAATAAAGAGACACTTCGACAAGAAATCTTTGCCAAAAGATTTATCTGAAGGAGACATTGTCTTGAAATGGGATGAAGACTGAGATAAGCCTAGAAAGCATGCAAAATTTGATGCCATATGGAGTGGCCCATACATAATCACTCAGTGCAAGTAGCATAATGCATTCTAACTCTCTAGGTTGGATGGTGAAGAACTGCATATCCTAGTTAATGGAATACATCTGAAGCATTGCCACGGAGTCTCCTTTCATTTGTATATATTTTTCCCTTTTTTTCTTTCCCTATTTTCCCTAAGTGTTGTTGCACAAGTAGTAGTTTTCTTAGTCTTATGTGTGTTTTCATTTCCTTGAGAGGTAGATCTGCGTGACTTGTTCTAGATTTATCAAAGCTATTGCCAATTTTTCAAGTTACCATCTGACTCTGTGCCCAATGGACTGCACGACAACTAGTCTCTAAGCATAACAGGAATGCTTCCCCTGGGAGTCACCAATTTATTGACCAAATTTTGCCCATAGGCAAAATTTTTAGTCCCCTTCTTCCATTGTTATTCAATGCCAATCATTTTTAGGTTGCACAAGTTCATGCCTTGGTTCTTCAGCTTGGTTTAACACTTTGGTTCAGCTTCTTGGTTCATCGACACTTGGTTAATGCATCTTCAAGTTTAGATAGGTCACCAGTTCATCACTTGGTTCAACGGCCTCATTCATTGGCATGCATGGTTGAACTACTTGAACTGTTTAACCTTTTGGGTTCAAAGGCTTGGTTTAAAGGGTATGCCCAGTTGGCCAAAGGGTAGTCTAATGTTAAAATTCCCTTGCAAAGGGTAGGCACTTCAAAAAAAGAAAAAAACTAGTTAAGTTCAAAATTTATTTAGGTTCAAATTTGTTTAAGTCCTGAATTCCTTCAGAGTTTTTGTCTGAAGGAATTCCTTCAAACAAAAAGTTTGAAGGAATTCAGGCCATGCTTCAAAGCAAAGGCAAAGACCCAGGTGAAATCATCCATAGACAAAAAGTCTGCAGGAAATCATCCACAGACAAAATGTCTGTGGGAAAACATTCATGGACAAAAGTCCGTGGGGAAATTGTCTGCAAACAAAAGGTCCACGAGAACCTGGGAGGCATCCAAAGGGAAAGAACGACCTGTCGAAGGCCCCTGAAGGGCAAGTGCCCTTGTGGGGGACTCTTGGCCAAATACAAAGGACACTTTTGAGAGCTGGAGGGTCACTTTCCCTTAGGGAGGGTGTCAGGAAGAGATAAAAGGCAAAGGAGTGCCCGCAGAGAAGGTTGAGGAAGACCAAGCAAAGCTGCAAAAAAGCCAGTGAAGGACCCAATGACATTTTGACTGGGATGAGGATGTCTTAGAGGCCATCAAAATTAACAAATAAAATTAGCCATTGGTTTTAAAACCAATGACGGCTATGTGAACATCAAAATTAGCATAATGAAATAGTCATATGCTTTCAAAGTAAGAGAGCGCTAACCATGGAAGCCTAGAACGCAGCGACCCGCTAGAAGTTCACCCCTGAGGGCCGAAGGAGCTAGAAGAGACAAAATATAGAAATGACAAAGTCCCAAGCATGGAGAAGATAGATGGTCCAAGTGGAAAAGGGAAGCACCAATTTAAGAAGTGACTCTAGCAGGTGAAACAGTGCCAGTGAATTGACCATTAGAGGATGCAAACAGCTAGCAATGCAACTAGTTTTCTCCATTTCACATTAATGAGTAGACAAAATATGTAATCACCTTAAAGAAGTGGCCTCACAAATAGACAAAGGGTGTAACTCATTAATGTTTTTACCATCCTACTCTTCCCAATGAGGGGACACAAATGAGCCACTTATAAAAAAGGGGCACCAAAGGGCCTCCTTTTCTTCTCCTATATATTGAGGACTTGTCATTTTGAGAAATATCTTCCACATTTGTAAGGCGTAGCCTTGGAAAAATTTCACCTAAATCAATAAACACATTTTTTACCTCTATCTTGGATAGAAATTTTTTGAGCATGTCTTGAGTGTTTGTTTGTGTTCAGTCATTGTTTCTTGATGCTTTCATAGGTTCAACACTAGCATATCTATTGTCTATAAGGCACCATATCTATAGTTGATAAGAGGAGAGCTATATTTAGAAGTATAGGAGCAGAAGAAATTACTTACAGTGTGTATTTCATAGCACCTTGGTGAATCTCTATTTTTTGTGTTTTCATGAAAACCTCCCTGCCAGTTTTTTGTAGCCTGGTCCTTCTGCCAAGTGTGAAGTGTATGTATGTATTTGTCTAATTTTAAGTGTGGATGTGAGAAGGTTGACTTATTTTGGTGCATCACCTCTTTAGAGTGGTTTTTTTCCTGCATCTTTCTCCCTTTTCATCCCCCCAATATATATCTGTTTGTGTGTGTGTGTGTGTGTGTGTGTTAGCACTTGTTGGAATGAACATGATGCATCAAAGGGAGCTAGTCCTTATCTAGAGACTCTCCCCTCTAGCTTCGCCAATCCCATAGGTGAGAGGTTATTTCTATTGTTGCGTGAAGAAGGCAGGAGCTCGGCCTCTTACCAAGGGTGCAATATTTTACGTCAACAATAACCAAATTCTCTTTTCACTATGTGATTAAGGCATAAGTCAACACTAGACTAAAATTAATCTCTAGGAGTTAATAATTAGTGGTTGTATGTTACTTTTTTGCTTTTATATTGCCTTCTATATTTTGGAGTTGGTAAGGATGTTTTCCTATTGATTCACAAAATCAACACTATTTCTAATACTCAATTTGTATAACCTGTTATCTCAAGTTTTTAAAGTGTTCTTCCTTCTTACACAGACCTATTACATCCACTATTTTACCTAGTTTTAACTTCTAGGTTTCTAAAACATTAGATTTTACATCTCCCAAGTTATCACAATGATCAACATCAGTTAGGTATAATGTCATCAGTAGAATTTAGCTACTGATATTAATTAATCCCACTGATGTCAGAAAACTTTTTCTACCAACATTGGTTAGGTGATTGATGTCGATGACTATGTAATTTTCTTTTGCTCTAAATATCAAGCTAAAACAACACACTTACCTATACCCAAATTTACTTTTTCCTTATTTTGTCACTAATACAGAGTAATAATACTATTTATACTTCTTTTTGTATGGTATTTATGTAAGCTCAAGCCAAAATTACTTCCCATTATGCAAGTTGGCAACCACTTCCACCTTCCCCTCTTGTTGTTGAGTGTATCACTGAGCATACTTTAGATACAGAGCATACTCCCAGCCACAACCAAATTCCCATTTTTCCTAAAGGATATTAATATTTTGCTAAATTTTTTGATCATAATGCGGTATCCCTTCAACATTACCTTTCCATGAGCTGAACCTACAATTCTTTAGGTGACCCAGTCTATGGTATGCCAACCTCTCTAATGGAGACAAATTTAGTTTCAGTTGCCTCCATTATTTTCCCCATGGTTACTCAAACCACCTCTTCAACAAGTAACCCAACTATAAACAATTTCCAAAGTTTAGCATCGCCAACTACCCAATCCCACCTAAACTCTAGCGTGACTTCCCTACTTTCACAACCATAACTAGTTCAATCAAGTCACACCCTATTTCAAAATTTAGTGGTACCTATTCCATCTACCCTTGGGATTATAATTACTCGAGTTATGACTCACCCTTCATCTAGTCTAACCATGCCAATAACCCAACCTATAATAACAACATCCAACCAAAACATAGTTTTTAACCCAATGGGACAAGCCCCTTTTCTTTCCACCCCTCAGCCTATGACTCATTATACTTATGTTGTCCAAACACAACCTTAAAAATCTATGTCATATGCTCCCTCTACTTCATATTAGGTTCCCTGTAACTTATGAGGTATATCCTAGACTAATTCCCCCTCTAGACCTCATCAAGATGCTGATGGATAAGATGTCTAATCTAGAGACATCCATTTTTGGTTCAAAAAATGTGTTATCTTATAATCAAATATGCATTGAACCCATCCATCCTTCTATTCCTATCCACCCTTATCCAATCCAATGGGAACTCCCTAAATATACTCATTTATAGAGTAAAGAGGACCCACAATAGCATTTTTGAGCATTTAGGCATGCGTTTTGTTTAATAAGGTGTGATGATGCGTTACTACTTCACACTTTCCCTATATCTCTTTTGGGTGCTACCTTGGATTGGTATATCTCTATACCACAAAACTCCCTTTTATCATTTACCCAACTCACACAAATATACCTCAACCATTTCTTTATTAACATTTATAAAAATGTTTCTATTATAGACCTTTATTCTATTAGACAATTTGATGACAAGCCTATCATAAATTTTATCACTCGTTAGAGAGGCTTGATAAATCAACTCTACTTCTCCTTACCCCAACCTAAGCTTATTAATCTCTTCTCAAGGGCATGTGCTAAGCAAATCTCATCCACACTCTGGGTATAAAATTTTTGCACATTTTATGAGGCCTTTACAATGGCATAGAAACTCAATATTCACACTATAGATGAAGGCAGATTTAAGTTGCATAGTAAGAACCCCAATTCCAAATAAAATGACTACTCCTCTTCTAAAAATTCTCCTTCTAACCAAAAATCTAAAGGCTCCACCAATGTGGTGGTCATTGAATCAACTTTTTCCACAACCATAAATCAACCTAATTCTTTAACTTCCTAAAATCCGACCAAGTAATTCTAACAACAATATGAACAAAGACAATACACTCCCATTGGGGAGTCATAGACATAAATTTTGGAAAAATATATTAAAACAAGGTGTCATAACCCTTCCTCAAATCAAACCTCCTATATAGTTTGACCCCTCTCATTCTATCCCAACTTGGTAATTAAAGATGAGTTTTGCAGTTACCATCGAGTTAAAGGCCACAATTCTAATAACTGTAAGATATTCAATAATATTGTTCAAGACATGCTTGATATGGGTGATTTCATCTTGGATAATCCTAATTCACCCCATAATAAAAGTATGGATGTGTTGAAACACCCTTTTCATAACCATTCACCCAATCAAAATATTTTTCAAACCATGACTAACTCAGGTGATCATAATATCCATACGATTAATATGGTCTTTCCTTTACCTCTAGTTCAATCTTCCCCTCAATAAGAAACACCTATTTTATTTACTCCTTACCCATAATCAATGTCATTTGTTTTTCCCATTATTCCTCCTTAAGTAGAAGAGCCTATTTCACTTGTTTCACTAGTACGTGAGGAAGAGCCTCCATTACCACTTCTTTTACCACTAGAAGAGCTAGTATTTCCAGTTCCTTTTGTGCCAATATTGTCTATTCTTTTGCCCATGAAATACCATACCTTACATATTCCATAACCACATGTTGAAGGGAACATCATTCCTATATTATACCCTCTTGAGTAACCTCCTTTTCCTATTTCTCTTCCATCGATAGAGAGTAGTACCACATCCACTCCACCTTTGCACCTTGAAGAGTCAGTTTTAACCACTCCTACATTAGATGAGAGACCTATTGTGCCTAATCCAATTTTACCACACTTACCCCTCTTTTTGCCTATGGAGGATCATACTTTACCCATTCCTTTCCCACATTTTGAGGAAGTAATAATACCTATGCTTTATCCCCTTGAGGAACCTTCTTCGCCTACCTCTCCTCCACCCATGGTAGACCATGCCTCTTATCCCATCTCTATTGAAGAAGACCCCATTATGGTTCTTTCTCATCTTTTACTTGAATTAGTAGAGACCAAAAATTTCCATCTTTCCCAAACACCTCACCCTTCTAAATACATAACAATAAGGCCTACGTCAACTTCATCTAAACCCTTTTCATGGTTGGTGAAAAGTCTAGAATTTCTTGACTCCATGAAGCTAGATCATGTGACATTTTGGGACCAGCTTAAAACTCATTATCCAACAAAATTAATGTCAACCTTTACTACCAACCCTCTCACTACCCTTTACCCCAATGTCTTTGACAAATCTAGAGCTTCTTCACCAAAATCACCTAAAGTTTAACCATCTATGTCAGAACCCTCACCCTCATAGAAATCTACCACATAAAAGTAGATTAGGCCTTTAGGTGTATGCCCCATTTCTAATTTAGTTCATCCACAAGTGAGCTTAGATTTAACTCCTAAACCAAAATTTGGATTTTCATGACTTGAATTATATAAAAATGTTAAGCTTCCTAGATCTTGTTGACCCTTCCCTCTTTGACCCTCAAATTTACCATCAATTTTGGGACCACACCCCTCTACTTTAGTTAGAGTATTACAAAAGGTTAAGTTACCTCCACTCCTACATTTTCCATTTGGTAGGCCTTTCTCATCTGACACCAAGATACCTAACACCAATAAATTTTCAACAAAACATGTAACTCCACCACAACCAAACAAGGCACCATGCTAAATTACTCCCATGACTCATAAACAAAGGAATGTGTTCACTCCTATTAGCACAAGTCCAAGTCCACTTATAGGATCTTAGAGCTTTTTATTATGTTAGTTATTGGAATATTCTATAATAAATCTTCCTCCCATTAATCCTAATATTCCTCTTGGGATGAATCCATCTTGGTTTGATGATACACAAGTGTGTTTATATCATCATTCACCTAGACATGATATTAAGAGTTGTAAATCCCTAAAAATAGTCATTCGACAACACTTTGATGTCGATAATCTCTTTGATTATACTCCTATTAACCTCTCAATTATTCCAACTTTGGCATCTATAATGCCTCCTATTGTTCCACCTAAATTCAAACCCAAAGATGTGGTCATACCCCCTTTGCCACCTCCTTCACCCATATTTCAGATCAACATAGTTAATGTGGCCACACGTTCAAAAAGCCAAAAGGATAAAGGTAAGGAAAAGGTAGTTGTTCTTTGAGCTCATCCCTTCACCAAAGACACTCCCCTTCCTATTATTAAGATTACCATCTTGGGTGTCCCTAAACCAACATCTTTAGACATTATTCAAAGCTTGATGGTGAAACAACTTCACCAAACTCTTGTGAACATGTCTTTATATGAGTTAATCCAAAACTCATCCCAATATCATCAAGATTTGATTAGTGCCTTACAAGTGATTGAGGTACAACCTAATGATCCCCAACCTCTTACAGCTTTGGTCAGCTCCCTTAATTCCATCTCCTTGATTTCTTTTAGTAATTTGGAAATTCCACTTCAATGCCCTAAAGATCAGGACTCTACCCTTTTTATTACCATATATATTGATAAAACTCATGTTAAGAGAGTCATGATTGATGGGGGAGTTAGTATTAATATTATTTCCACCCATGCTTATAAACAACTGGCTCTTCCTGATAATTACATGTCTCAAACTGATGTGGTACTCCATTCCTTTAAAGATACCATAGCTACTATAGTGGGCATTGTTGTCTTACATATCCGTGTAGGTCCCCACATAATTATTAAGAACTTATATGTTATATAAGGAGAGTTCCAATATAATATACTACTTGGATGACTCTGGATACATGCTATGGCATGTGTACCCTTAACTTTGCACCACTGTGTCAATTTTGAACATGATGGGAAAGTACATGTTATACCTACTGACCCACCTCTATTTAAAACATGGAACATGACTTATAGTCCTAATGATGTTCTCATTCCATTGAAAACATCATCTTCTCTACATGATAATTTTGAAGCTTCCACAAGCTCCACTCTATCAGTTACATAGATATTAACAACACAAATACCTGACAAGGATCCCATAGAGGAAACTTTTCAACCTTTGTCACTTGATGAATATCATTTATTGACACATGACATGTTCTATACTCCAAAAGAGTATGGAAATCCTCACATGAACCCAAATTCTGGTCCTCACATTGGGATGGTCATCCCTTATGGCCCCCCTAACCTTTGAACTAATTTCACATATGGGGGAATTGATTAGGCTCCTACTATCAGTAATGCATCTTCTTCACCATAATCATTTACTTGTGACTTCTCTTTCCTGAGTAACCCTAGATTCACTCACACCTATCTCTATAGGTGTGCTTAGAAAGGATTTGGTTTGGGTCATTATGAACAAGGTGCCCATACACTTATTGAATATCCCACTAACTAAACAATTGAAAATGCCAAAATAAGGCATGGAGTGGGGTTTGAAAAACTAGCTAAACTCATTAAAAGTTCCCATGAACTAATTATTAAAGAGCTAGTTTCTCCTTCTTCACCTTCTTATCCACCATCACCTATAGAATTAGAGGTATCTATACCTCTTAATTTTTTTTCAATAAATACTATCCATTTGGGGCTTCTCACCTATCACCAGGGTAAGGAAACAAGGTCCCTTCCTCTTGTTTATCTTAAAATAATTAATGAATACTCTTCCACTATTAACTCTATCCAATGTCAAAATGATGATGTAATTATCACATATATGGGTATAGATGATTCCTATATCTAATGATCACTCTCATTTGAAACATAAGCTATGTTAAATGAATCAACTATTGACATCAATCTACCCTCTCATGATAACCCTTACATCCTCAATATTGGGAAATCTTTAGATTCCTCTAAGAAAGCTGATTATGCCACATTTATTAATGACCATAGCAAATCCTTCACTTGGTCTTATAATGACACGCCTGGTATTGACCCCTCTGTCATCACCCATAACATTATCACCAATCAAGATGTTAAACCTATTAAGTATAAGCTTTGAAAGATGCATCCTCATATTTCTCTCGTTTTCAAATAAGATCTCCAATGCCTCCTTTATATTAACTTTATCCAACTCATCAAATACCTATAATGGATTTCCAATATTGTTCCTATCACAAAAATGACTAGGGGAATCCACATGTGTATTGAGTATCATGAATTAAACCTCGCTTGTCCAAAAGATGACTTCCATTTCCAAGTATCAACCAACTTGTTGATCTAATAGACAACCATGAGATGCTATCACTTATGGATGATTTCTCTCGATATAATCAAATCTTGGTTGTTCTTGAAGATCAACATAAAACAACCTTCACTACTCTATGGGGGACTTTTTATTATTAGGTCATGGCTTTTAGTCTGAAGAACATTGGTGCCACTTATCAATACACTATGACTTACATCTTCCATGATCTCATACACAAGATCATGAAATATTACGTGGATGACTTACTTGACAAGTCTAAACTTTTCCAAGAGCACTTGACTATTCTCAAAACCATATTTACTCATCTCCTCTAATATAATGTCTGACTAAACCCAAATAAATGTGTCTTTGGTATTATTTTTTTAAGGTTTTAGGTTTTATCATTTCTCTTCATGGTATTGAGGTTGACCCAGCTAAGGTTAGAGAAATCCTAGAGATGCCTCTACCTACTAATATTAAATAACTTTGCATTCTATAAGGCAAACTTTAGTTAATTCACTGCTTCATCTCTTAGTTGTCAGATCATTGCCAACCTTTTCACCATCTCCTTAAAAAAGATGTTTCCTTCCAATGGAATACAAATTTCCAAGGAGCTTTTGATGCACTCAAACAATACCTCCTTTCCCCACCAATTCTTATTCAACCTAAGGAAAACCAGCCTTTCTACCTATACATCTCTACAATAGACCATTCTTTAGTTGTTATGATTGCACATCGAGATGACCAACATTGAGAACATGCAGTTTACTACATACTCCACATGTTTATTGATTATGAGACTTGATATACCCATATTGAAAAACTTTACCTCGTGTTGGTATTTTTCACCTCCAACATTTTCCATTATCTCCTAAATCATAAAACCTATGTGGTCACCCATATTAATCCCCTTAAATAAATGCATTTTAATCCATATCAAAACCAATGTGTAGCTTAGTGCCTTTATTTCCTTGATGAATTTGACTTAAAGTTTATTCAAAAAAAGTCTATTAAGGGGGAAAAAATCATTAACTAGTTAGCTTCCACCCCATTACTTGACAACCAACCTTCAAACCTCGAATTCCATGATGAATCCATCACAACACTCTCCACAAATGACATAACCTATTAGATGATGATGTTCTTTGATGGATCTAAATATCAATATGATGGGGGTGTGGGATTCATTCTTATTCCTCTAGATGGTGAGCCTATGCCTTTGTCATTTAAACTAGATTTTGAATGTACTAACAATATGGCTAAATATGAGGCTTTAATCTTAGGGATTCAAATATCTCTCTTCTTGTGTATCAAATCCATAATTATTTTTGATGATTCTCAACTAGTTTTTAACTAGGTTAATGGTTCCTACCTATGCAAAAATGAAATTCTACAGCAGTATAAATATCATGTAGATACGCTCTTAGGATCATTTAAATCTTATCTCTTATAAAATATTCCTTGATCTACAAATAAGTTTGCTAACACAATGGCTTCACTTGTTTTACACATACCCTCTTCATCCTCTTCCTCAAAAATCTATCATTATGCATCGCTTAACATTACCTTCTTATGTATCAACTAACATCCACTTCATCAGAAATGTCACATCTAACCCACATTACTTATGGTACAAGAAACTCATGGATTACCTTTCCTTATATATTACCCCTTTTAATCTCTCCAATAATGGGAGATGTGCCTTCATAAAATGTGTCACTCATTACACTATGCTAGGGGGACTTACCTATAAGAGAGGTTTTGATGGTCTCCTTCTTAGATGCCTCACTAGTATTGAGACTCCCTTTGCTATTAAGGAATTCCATGATGGGATTTATGGTGGACATTTCAATGGTCATGTAGTTGCTAAGTGTATCCTTCGACTTGGCTATTATTGGCCCACTCTCCATTAAGACTATACTAATTACATTCAAAATTGTATCAAGTGTCAATAACATGCTAACGTCCTTCATGTTCTGAGTCATGCATTACAAGTCACCAAAGACTTTTGTCCCTTCTCCCAATAGGGCTTGGATCTAATCAGGGAGATTAACCCTCATTCCTCCTTCCATCATCATTCTATCAATACTACCACTAAATACTTCACCAAGTGGGTCAAGGCCATTCCTCTCATTTCTACCAAGGCTAAATTTTTTTTTGAGTTTATCAACCATCACATCATCTATCATTTTGGTGTCCCTCATTAAATTATAATAGGTAATGGAAAATCTTTTAAAATCAAAACTATCCAAAGTCTTTGTGATACATTCAAAACTAAATTAATCTTCTCATCACCCTACTATCCATAAGAAAATAGATAGATAGAAGCTTCTAACAAAACATTGACCAAAATTCTCATGATGGTAGCCAATGACACATACACATTCCTTTTACTTTATGGGCTTACCATACTAGCATTCAAAACCCTATGGGTGCTTCACCTTTTTCCTTGGTATATGGAATGGAGGCTATTTTTCTTCTTGAGGATTAGATTCCTTCTCTTTTCATTTCTTTAAAATATATACTAACAATGAATTTTTCCAAGAACGTTTGGCTTAACTCAAATTTCTTGATGAGCATCATCTTATAGCCCTCAACCACCTTCAAATCTACCAAGAGTGTATCAATTGCACTTATATTAAAAACTTCAATGAGCAAGATTTCAATATTGGAAATCTCATCTTAAAGGAAAATCAACATGTGATGAACATGGAGAAAAGCAAATTGGGTAAATTTGCTCTTAATTGGCTTGGACCCTATATCATAACTCACAAGTATAACTCAAGAACTTATCACTTATCTTCTCTTAAGGGAAGGCCAAAACCCAAACCTCTAAATGCCTTACACCTATGACCATTTTTATTTTGATAAGCATCACTTCACCATGTGTTTAACTTGAGCTCATCCCTTGAGCATACTCACTCCTTCATCTCCCTTTCTCTTTACCCTTACTCCTACACACTTAACTTATAAAGTGCTATGGTTTTTCCCTCAAAGTGGAAAACTCGTAAGTCTCTATAGTCTTGTCCATGACTAAAAGCAAAAACAAACAAATAAACAAACAAACAAACAAACAAATGGGATATGTGACAAGTTATAATCTCTAAGGTCATATTTCTCAATGTAGACTACTCCCTTGAAGGACAACTATGTAAATTCTCTTTGCTAATATCAATAGCCTACTCCCTTGAAGGACAACTATTTAAAAATAGAAAATAAATGCTTAGACCACTGCCTTAAAGGATGGCTAGGCTAAGCTTTGTTCTCAAAGAGGAATAAAAATGAAAAACTTATCATATTGATCATCTTTATACAACCTCTACACATACACAATCTCATTTTAGGCTTCTTGCATTGATCAAATTACACACACAAAAAAAAGAGAAGCTTTAAGTCATGGACTTGCCTATAGTAGTTCTCAAGTCACCCACAATAGGGGCATATCATTCCTACTTCAAAGGTTATGCTACCTCAAACACTTTCAATCATTTACCCTTTGTTCTCTCATACTCTTTCAATGGAATTTGAACTCACTTAACATAAAGTGAACACGATTCTTCTCTAACACACAAAATGGTCCAATGTTATAAGGCATGAATGAGGCCTATATTCCTAATCCTATGATTATGGTCATTGCTAGTACATGATCATTTTCCCCCTTTGTTTTCCCACTCAAATCACATGACAATCCCTCAATTGAGATGAAAATGTCATACTAATACTACCCAACCTACTCAATTTATTTTATGCATACACCATAATAAATATGGAAAAGTGCTGAAATAAACTAACATAACCAACCTATTCATTTTAAGCATACACCATCACAAAATATGGAAAAATGCTAAGATGAAACTAATAAACCAACTATGCATATACCAACACATATATGGGAAAGGCTAGTTTAATTAAACTAACATGATTAGCATTAACATCAAAATTAATATAAAATTAAATAATAAACATCAACATGATCACAATCATAATAAACACATCTCAAAATCATAATAAATAAACATCTCATATATATACACTACATCAATGCATCATCAAAATATCATCTCTCATCTCCAAATATGCATCCCTCATCTTTAGCTCATAAGCCAATTTACATATAACAAATATAATGAGAAAAATCTAGCACTCAAAGTCTTTGAGGATATCCATATGGTCATGATGAAGTAGTATTATCACCACTCTCAACCCATCTACATCTATGTGAGCTAGAAGCTATAACACATGACACAGATCTCTCCTATTCCCTGAACTCAAAATACCTTTGGATCTATGGGAACTCCCTAGTGGCCCTCTGATAATATGCAATCTAATCTAGGGAAGTATTATATATAGCTAGAGATATAGTCTGTGGTAGTCCCATTGAACCTACTGATAGCTTAGGATGTACTGGTCCCTATGGTGGTGGAGGAGGAGTAGCCTGACCTTCTGCTCTCAAACTATCCCTTCCCATTATTAATGTAGTAACCTGACCTTGTAGCACCCTAAATTATCCCTATAGTGACCCAACCTAACCCTATAATACCCCAACCTAGCCATACAAAATCTCCACCTATCCTTATAAGGCTAATACCTATGTTTACATGGCATCTCTCACCTGCACTACTACATCCTTTGCTTCTATGACTACATCTCTCTCCCTCAACACACCCTACAAATCTAGTGGTGGCTTCCTAACCTCAACTATGGGATGTAAACCATCCCACCAAGCCATATATGCCATTGTACACCCTAGGTCAATTATGCTTGACCTTATTGGTAGCTATTTAAAATTTGGCCCATCTATCTCTTGAGGTAAAGGTAGGGGTGCCTATATATCATCCCTCCTATATCAAGGGAAGGTATGTGGAACATCAAGTAGTAGGCCAAATTGCCTCTTAACCCATGCCATGGGTACCATCTCTATCTCATCATCTTATCTCCCCCTAACCCATAGTGAGCTCTATAAGACAATAATCTATTATGCCTACCCTTTGAATATGGTTTATATCAGGTAGGGTCTCCATAAAATATTTGTCAAGATAAAACCTCAATCATGTGCCTATAATAAGTAATGTCACACATTATGTTGTTTATTTAGGTATGTGACATACCATCCCTCCACCATTTTAACCCAACTTTGAAGCCATCTAGGATCATGGTAGATAACCCTAATGGTCATATAACCATGATATGCTTCTACGCCCAGTAGTGTATTAAATGGTCAACACGTAAACTATACTACTATCATTATCTCAAACCCCATATCTCTCTATATAACTGAGCTAAAAACACTAGTCCCCATGCAAAAATAGTCTACTACTCAATCATTTATGCCATTACACCCATCAATGCAATCATAAATCTACCACCATCTACATCTGGTAGTGCATACACTATAATCCCTATCATCATCAAGATGCTTAGTCAATGCTACTCCTCATCATCCATATACAATAGCTCATAGGCAAAACTCATTGAATGATATGCCACCTCAGTAACATGCTCATTGTATAAGGCCACAATGTGTATATCATGCTCCTCTCTCAAGCATGAGAAGAGCTCCTCACCCTAGAGTGGAAACCATAATATCCTATACACATCATCCTAGGTCACTATCAACTCTCTTGTCATTAGATATAAGGTGTTGGTGGTGTGATCCCACCTCTTGATTAGTGCTATCATAAGGGTCACATCTCAAGAGACTCTATAATATCATCACACTCTTCCTAACCCCAACACTACCATATGCTCCCACTCATCTAGGGTGACATCCCTCCTCATCTATGTTAGTAGTCTTAGTAGGTGATCCCATAATGTCAAATCTAACCTCACCTACATACATATGCACACAACTCAAGTCACATAATTTTTAACATTTTCTATCCCCTCATCTCTAAATTAGCCTAAAAACACAAAATAACTAAATCAAGTTTCAAAATGACTCATAGAGACTCTTACCTCATCTCTCCATCTCCTTCAAGCTAGCACAATTGGCTCTTGTGGTATCATGACTCCCATTGGTTCCCCTTATTTAATTTCCATCTTAGTCACTCTCATAGCTCTTTTTCTCTCTAATGAAAAGTTATAAATAAGTTTGGTCGACTGCCAAACCCCCTTTTGTCAGGTTTAGTTAACCACTGATGTCATCATCTTTACCCTAGTCCACTGACATCAACACTTAAATCAACTGACATTGGAAACATTTCCCTAAACCACTAATGTCAAAAACTTTGTTGATTTTAGCATTAATTATTACTAATATCGATAATGTCATTAATGTTGGCACTATTGAATTAATGTTTTCCCCAGCAAGCAAACCTAACTTTTTAGACTTTGCCCATACTTTGGGGTAATTTAGAGATCAAGTATATCTCCCTAACCACTACCACCAACCTATAAATCACATATATCTCCCTAACCATGACAAATTCCCTTAGATATCACTTAAATCTCCACCCATGATGACTTTTCTTAGAGATCATGAATATCTTCTCACTCATTGACCCTTTTACACCAACCTTGCATTGCTTGCCTTGATCGCTTATGCTTATCTGCTATAGTTGGATATTGTACACATGCATATATAGTAGGTGTTTTGGATGGTAACCAAGCTCATCCTATCACTTATAACCCTTTTTTATTTCCTAGGGGCACTTCCTATCTCGGATACCTGGTACACATAGACCATTAGAGCTACAACTGTGATTTTTTTTGACCTTCTCAGCTATCACTTACAAGCTGTGCTTTGGTTATTTCTATCTGAGTCCTCCTCAAACTTACCTATTCTTGAATTTTTCAACTATAACTCATAATAATATAGGCACTATTATCATACCATATTCTCCTCTACTTACCTAATTCACTTCTTATCAAACTGGTACCCGATTCTAGTTTCTCCTCCATCAATTCCCATTTTGAGGAGGGATACCTCATCCAATAACTCAATCATCTAACTCTAATTTTTTTCTTTCAACCTATCAGTGAAAATTATAAGGCAAAAAGGGGAAAATGTAGACACTAAAATTACATCACATACATGTACATAACTCCCTATGTCAAAACCCCCCTTTAGCCCATTTTTCAATAATAACAATTAACCTCCCTAACCCATGCTTTTACCCCTCACATATTTAAATAATTTAAAATACTTAATTAATTTAATTAAAAACCCCTTTTACCACCTTATCGGGCCACCTCATCCTAAGACTGATTCTCACCTGATGAGTCACCTTAAGACTTAGTCCCCTTATCGTAACTACCCAAGACTTATTCTCACCTCAAAACTGAATTCCTAACCAACTAAGTCTATCTTAGCCTCTTATTTTTACTATTTTTTAATGGGCACCACACTTGGCAAAATGAGAAATAGAAAACTAGCCAAAAATAGTAGTTTTACCACTTTTAAGGCCACCGATATTGGTCAGCCCATAGCTAGCATCAGTGGGATCGTCAACATCAGTTATATAATCCAAATTCCAACCTTATGTTTAAGTCAATAGAAATCAATAAAACTCATTCTTATTTACATCCAAGCTCTTGGCATTCAACTTTCATCATCCTAGATTATTGTTATCTTGTGTCAATCAATCTAGATCAGGAACCAAGCTCTTAAGGAGAACTAACAACATCCACTTGTTTTCTCTATTTAAGGTATCAGTTTAGACTACCTAATAGGATCCATCTATCTGGCACTTAACATTTAATCACCACTATAACTAAGTATATCACTTATTTTTTAGGTCTTTTAAGCATTTACTTTGCTATTACTTTATATCTACTATTCATTATTTTACACATTCTTGACTAAACCCCCATGAGGAAGTTATAAATCTTCCATGCTTGTTTTCCCTTAACCTAAACACCAAACCTCTAACTAGATCCATCTAAACCATCTCTCTCTCTCTCTCTCTCTCTCTCTCTCTCTCTCTCTCTCTCACTCTCTCTCTCTCACTCACACACACACACACACACACACACACACACACACACACACACACACACACACACACACACACACACACACACACACACACACACACACACACACACACACACACACACACACACACACACACACACACACACACAAAACTCTCTCCAACCTCCTAGACCTAACCAAAACCATTCACCAGATGCAGAAAAGCCTTCTATAAGATCTTAAGTAATTATTTCCCCTACTGAGCTTAGTATCCTGACTAACATTGGTCACCTTCACCCAGTGACCTTGGTAGCATAACCGATATTGGTCACTTCCTTACTGACATCTATAACTATGGATTTCCTAACCTTTTCAAAACCTATCTAAACACCTTCTAAAATACAAAAAAAATATACCACCTACACCCTGTCACTTTCTACTATACTCAAGTTGTGAATAATGGTAATATTATCTCTCTTTCACTCTCTCTTTACCTCTCTTTTAGTTATTTATTACTCTTTTGTCTCTCAAAAGTGGACTATCATCTTTAAGGAAGTTTCACACTTCCTAGAACAAGTACATAGCTTGGTAGCCCACTCATTTATCTACTAACAAATATTTTATGGTAGTGCTTTATTACTTATAGGTAATCCTCCCCAGCCAAAGAGGAGTACTCACAATGTTTGGATATGATGCAAAAACCAATCCAAGTTCATTCTAATAACTTATCCCTATCATTATTCTCTATTTTTATTTAAACTTGACGTAGACAAATTTTAGTGAAACATTTCTTGGATACCTCATCCAATACCTCAAGCATATAACTCTGATTTTTGTCTTGCAACTTGTTATTGTAGATTACAAGACAAAATGGGTAAATTTGACACTAAAATTACATCACATACACATGTGTAACTCCCTCTGTCAAAACTCCCCTTTAGCCCAATTTTCAATAATAACAATTAGCCTCCCTAACCCATGCTTTTACTCCTCACATATTTAATTAATTTAAAAATACTTAATTAAGTTAATTAAAAACCCATTTTGCCACCTTATCAGGCCACCTCATCCTAAGACTAATTCTCACCTGATGAGTCACCTTAAGACTTAGTCCCCTTATCCTAACTACCCAAGACTTATTCTCACCTCAAAAATAAAGTGCTAACCAACTACATCTATCTTAGCCTCTATTTTTACCATTTTATAATGGGTGCCACACTTGGTATGAGGAGAAATATAAAACTAACCAAAAATAGTATTTCTACCACTTTTAAGGCCACTAACATTGATCAACCCATGATCAATGTTAGTGAGATCATTGATATTGGTTATATAAGGCAAATTCCAACCTTATGTTGAGGTTAGCAAAAATAAAGAAAACTCATTCTTATTTTCATCCAAGCTCATGGTATTCAACTTTCATCATCTTGGCTTACTATTATCTTATGTCAATCAATCCAAATTAGGAACCAAGATCTTGTGGAAGACCAATAACATCCACTTGTTCTCTCTATTTAGGGCATTAGTTTAGACTACCTAGTAGGAGTCATCCATTTGGCACTTATCATTTAGTCACCACTATAACCAAGTATATCACTTATTCTATAGGTATTTTAAGCATTTACTTTTCCATCTCTTTATATCTACTATTCATTATTTTACACATTCCTAACCAAACCCTTGTGAGGGAGTTATAAAGCTTTCCTACTTATTTCCCCTTGACCTGACACACCAAACCTCTAACTAGATCCATCTAAACCATCTCTCTCTCTCTCTCTCAAAACTCTTTCCAACCTCCTAGACCTGACCAAAACCATTCCCCAGACCTGAAAAATCCTTTTACAAGCTCTTAAGCAATTATTGCCCGAATCAACCTCAACAGCCTAACTAGCATCAGTCACCTTCACCCACCGACCTTAGTTTCATAATCGATACTGATCACTTCCTTACTGATGTTGGTGACTATGGATTTATTAACCTTTCCAAAACCCACCTAGACACCTTCTAAAATACAAACAAAATATACCACCTACACCCTTTCACTTTCTAATACACTCAGGTTGTGAATAATGGTAATATTATATCTCTTTCACTCTCTCTTTACCTCTCTTTTATTTGTTTATTACTATTTTCTCTCTCAAAAGTGGACTATCATCTCTAAGGAAGTTTCACACTTCTTGGAACAAGAACATAGCTTGGCATCCCACTCATTTATCTACTAACAAAATTTTTGTGGTAGTGCTTTCTTACATACAGGGAGTCCTCCCCAGCTAAAGAGGAGTCCTCACAATGTCTAGATATGGTGCACAAACCAATATGGGTTCATTCTAATCACTTATCCCTATCATTCTTCTCTACTTTTCTCTAAACTTGAAATAGACAAATTTTAATGAAATAGAAGCCATCAAAATATGGTAGATTAAGGCATTAAGATAGTGTTACAAATCAACTGGGTTGTTGTATAGAAAAGTGGAAAAATCTAGATCACCTTCAAGAATCATGGGAGGTGTCATAGGTGAGGGGGAATGGTGTGGTGAAGCATGGGGTGATCTATCAACATCTGAGGTGTAATCCACGGATGAGGATGAAGAAGAAGATGGTGGTTGGTTATTTTGATTCCTCACTTGTCTATTTAAGACCATATGAGAAATTGGAAATGGATAATCAACCTCTCACCTCAAATAATGAGCAAATAAAGAAAATCCCAAATAAAGTAAAGCACACACTAAAAGCATAATTAATCCTAGGATTTGTTTTAAATCACTTTTGGCTTATGCCTTAAAGAGTGTGAAAGGGGAAATTGGCTTGTAAGTTGGGTACTAGAAGAGCTATCCAAGGATGGTTTTGGGTTAAGTTTTGTAACTCAAAGAATCTGCACTAGATCAAGGATGTGACCTAGTACTGGGGGCTTTGTCCTCACACTTCACAAACCTAAAGCTAGTCCATGCTACTTAGCCAATATATATCATTTATCTATATTTTATACTCTACCAAAGAATGGATTGGGTTCTCCTCTTAGTGATGAAATCTAAGTGGGATCACTGGGTAGGGTAAGGTGATCCAAAGGGTGATGAAATCCCAATGGGTCTTATCTCAAGTAATTTTTAATGTTTATTTTGTGCAATTGGTTTTGTAGTGTAACATATATATGATATAATTAATTCATATTTAATTTAACTAATCTAGGTGAGCTAATCATTAAGTAGGCAAAATTATGGATGCACTAAATTTTAATCCAAAAGAAAAATTTTGATGACATTGTATGCAAACAAGAAATAACTAAAGATGTCACTAATGCAAGATGAAAAATGCAACCTATCCCTAAGATTATTTAAAAAAAAAGATTTTTAGGAAGGAAAAGAGATAACATTTATATATTTTGAAATTTAGAAATAATAGAAATGAAAGAACATGAATTTTCACTAATGCAACTATAGGCGTAAAGAGAACTACAAACCCAGAAAGGGTCCCACTGGGTGTGACAAAATGTTTCCTAATATTTTTAACTCTATTTTTCTTACTTTTAGGGAAAAATAAAGAAATAATAGATGAGGGGTGTATACTTGGTAAACATTTCATTTATTGATGACCAAATGAAGTGAGAGCTCCTTTTTGTCAAGGAAGGACTACCTGCAATAAAACCACACTAAAATAACTTTTTTGTTAGATGAGTATGAAAGGTGGACTACCTAGCAATGCTAGATCCAAGAAGCAAAACATCCTTTAGATGGATGTCAATCCACTCCCATAATGATAAAAATATTTGATAAATGAAATAAAATATGTTTTCATTCATATTGACAAGAAAGAAAATACTTATGCTAGAAAGAAATAAAAGTACATATTCAATAAAAGATAGCATGGCAGGTCAATACCATGTAAAAGTGGATCAAGGTCAGGTTCAAAGGATTTGAGTAGAGTCTATAAATAGGCCAAACATTGAAATAGGGTCTAATTAGGTGTGAAATGGAAGGAAATAATAGTTTATTATTTTCCCTGATAGTGACCATTGGTGGTTAAGGTGATCAATGATGGTTATTTTAATTGATGATGGTTAGGTGACTAGTGATGGTTGTTATAAACATTGATGGTTATAGTAACCAGATAAAGTTACCTATATGAGTGTGGTAGAATATTTGAAGTGGGATTGGTGGGAGGTCACTGATGAGTAGAAGGTAGAGTGTGGATTATTAGGGTGAGAGGTAATATACAGATAGTGTAATCTCAACAAAAAACTTTAGTATAAAAAGGAAATGATAAAAATAACATAAGAATACTTGTATAATGCCAAATAGGTGATAGTTGAAATATGAAGGAGATTGGGTAGAATAACAATAATTTAGCCTTTAAAAGTCATATAGATATAGTTTTTGGATCTTGGATGCCTAGACCAAGAAAATAGAGCCTAGATGTAAATTTTTGGATCCACAACTCTTCTAAGAGCCTTGTATTTGTATCACAAAGTTGGTAAGTAAGGAGAAATAAATTTGATAAGTTGGTAGGGGATGTAGTTACCTACTTTAATTTATCTTTAAAATCTAGTTTTAAATCAAGTTACCATTTTTGAAGATGTTAATATTGAAAAAATTTGGTAGTGCTTTTAAAGCTTAAGTTAAGTTTGGTAATGCCAACTATCAATAGTTGTAACCAAACATCAACTATTACCCTAACAATTAATGGTCAAGGGGCCATGATTAAATGGGTAGAAGGGTTATGAATTAAATTATGCATTTAAGGGGTGTTTGATATAGAGAAGTTATAAATGAGTGCTAGTGGACTAGGTGGTCCACTATACGCAAAGTTGATCAAGGGTCCACAGGTCAAGATGACATTAAAAAATATCATTATGTAATTTTTAGGTGTATACACATGAATGAGTCAACATATTAGGTTGGTGGGATTCCCACCTTGATCATGGGTCTCTTATTTGGGTTGGTGTGTCTCCCACATTGCACATGAATCCAATTTGAATGGGAATCATGTACATAGGTCTAAATGAGGTGAAAGACTTTTCAAATCCCTTTATTATCTTCATCCAAGAACTTAAAGAGATTACACACAAAATGTGGTGCCATTTTCCATGTGGGTGCATGAATGAGTAAAAATATGAGGGTGGTGGGATTTCCACCTTGATCATGGGTCTCCTATTTAGGTTAAAAAGTCAAAAAATGGGTGCCCTTTATATTTTAAAAAGCACTAAAGAGGTAGGTATCTCATTTTGAAGGCCACTTTCATGTGTTAAGGTAAAATACATCTTGAATGATTTCCCCTTAAGGGTAAATTCTCCATATTTTAAGGGGGGGGCTTGTGATGCTTAAATGAGGTCATTAAACACCTTGGGAAAGGGTCCCAAGTGGGGTATGATGTCCCAAATCAAGTCAAATCACTTATAAACCATGTAACTTATCATATCACCTCCTAAATCACCTTCCATGTCACTTTCCATGTCATCATGAATAGTGATAGTGGTTGCCATAGTGAATAGTACTTTATAATAGTATTATGTGAATAAGAGAATAGTGATTTTGTTAGGTTAAGAGGGTTTGGTTAATGGTTAATAAGGTTTAGGGGGTCTTGAGGCATTTAGTCATCAAAAAACATAAGTGTGTAGTTTTTAGTGTCTACATTTTTCCTCTTTTTGTTATGCAACTTTGAATTAATAAGTTGTAAAACAAAAATGAATTGCTTGGTTGAAGGTCAGGGTGCTCTAAGTATGGGAGGATGTGTTTCCCCTCAAACTAAGAGTCGATAAGGAAAGGCCAAATCAGGTGCAGGTTTGATAAGTAGTTGGTGGGGAGGCATTAGATGGTGCCACTGGGCATGTGAAATGCCAAAGGGTTCACAAAATGTGACTAAGTGTGATAGTCAAGATTGTGTAAATACTAAAGCTACCAATGTTAATAAAAATAGGGTTAGGTTCTAGATGGACATATGATAAGGTAACTAGTTGACAATATTATTCATAGTTGATCAAATTAAGCCTATTGAGTCATCTAGACAAGGTCAATGTTGTTCACAGGTATCTAGGGTAGGAATTAATCCTCTAAAATAATATAAATGATTTGGTTTCACATGAGGTGGGCTGTAAAAAGTGAAACATAGTAGGCATAGTCTATGTAATCAAAAGTACCAAGGCAAATTCATCACAAAACATGCAAAGAGGTTGGCTCAAAAATTGCCAATGTCGAGGGAGACATAGGCAAGTGGGTTGGTTAGTTGGAATGGGGTGGCCGTGTAGACTCCATATGAAATAGGTAAGTGGACATTGCCTATATAGTTCCATGGACATAATGTCCAAAATGAAATTTAGGCCTAATGTAGTTTTTCTAAGGTAGGGAGTGTTGGTTAACTTGGTTGCCCCAATTTCATGTATCATGCAGTTAGGTCTAGCTGAAGGATTTTAGAGAAAGGGAAGCTCTAAGGGTGGAAAAAATGGATATAAAATAGTTTGCTAATTGGTTTGGTAGAAACAGTGGATGAGATTACCAAGGAGGTAATTAGATGATTGCTTCAACTATGAAAAAATAATTTATAGCCATGGATAAGCAAGTTCAAGCATGAAAGTTATGCTACCATTTGTTTAAAAAGGGAGAAATATAATTTACCAATCTTTAGAAAATCTAGCACTACTTGAATTTCCATAGTGACCCGATGGGTTCTTTCATCACCATCCAAATAATATGACATTGTGCACACCCCACAACAATGTCATTAACATGATATGGAAGGGTATTAATTAATGATTTAGGAAAACAAAGTAGTAGAGTGGGTAAATGAGAGGTGGTAATGATTTGAACCCTTGAACTTTGAGCCAGTGGGGCCCCAAAATAAATAAGCATTGAGTTTTGAGGGAATTCAGAGAAAGACTATGAGGGGATTTAGAACATAGAGTGAGGTAAATAATAATATTAATTAAATGAGGAAGCAAGTCAAAATAAGAAGGAAAATAAATGGTATAAATGGAAAACCAAGAGGGAAAATAGAAGAAGAATGTATGAATATAGACATAATGGAGAGTTAAAAAGGAAGGTGGGATAAATAGGTCTAAAAGAGACCAATGAGGGAAATATTTTAGTGGAAGTGGGGACTCGTATAATATGTTATTAGGTGGAATGCAATTAAAGAGTAGGGTTATTATAGTGCATAGGAATATGTACGCCAAGTAGGTAAAATCAAGGGAAATTATTAGTTGGGAGGTAGGTCATGTGAGAGGGTATAACTAGCATCCACATACGAGTACCCTAAATCTTATAGTTGAAGGTGGTATTAGTTTTGACTCTAACATCTCTAAATTTCAAAGTAAATGGGGTTTGAAATAGGTAAGACCAGAGGGGGTGGAGAAGGAATATTCATCTTGATGTCTTTGCGGTGCTCAAGCTCACTTGTTGGTTGTATGAGCCTCTAGACCTGGCCAATTATGTTATAGAGCCATAGTGTCAATATATATCTCACATTGAACCAAAGTCAAATAGAAGAACTTTGAGGTCATAGAATGTTATACATTGTGATCATATAAGAGTAAAATGGGTAGAGGGTTTAAAAGGGGAAAAGGTGATAAGTAGGGTAAAGGGAGTGATTGGAGAGGGACAAAAAAGAGGATCTAGGCTCAACATGTAAAGGAATTAAAGGAAGAAAGGGATGCACCTAAAGTAATGAACCTGACTAGAGTTCATGCATTTAATAAAAGGCATGGAGAACGCAAGGAAGTAGACAAGGAGATGTACGCAAAAGCAATACAACTGGTGACTACACTCTAAAGAGCTAGAGGTTGAATGGGATAAAATAAGGGAGATCTAACAAGGGATGAGGTGAAGGTAGACTAAGAGATGGATGAAGAGATAGGTAGAGAAATTAATGAGGTCACAAATAAAGACAAAGGTGGAGAAGGATGGAAGGAGCCAGGCATGGACATATAGGAGTAGAAAAAGGAAGGATAGGAATAGCAAGGAATGTCATTAGGGGAGATGAAAAATTGAAATAAAATAGAGAAAATATAATAAAAATAAAGGTAAAATATGGGGGAGTGAGGGAATCACTAAAGAATGACATATTAGAGAATTGAAAAGGATGGAGAGAGAAGTGTAATAATCATGAAGAATAAGGGGAGGATAAAAAATATGGGTGGCCATGAAAGGTTTGAAAATATGTCTAAAAAAAGACCAATGTGAAAATAGTTTAGTGATGAAAATTAAAAATAAGGCAATAAATGGAAGAAAAGGAAACAAGTGGAAAAAGGAGTGAAATGAGGACACAAAAAAGATGATAGGGGAGTGAAGCAGTAGGTGGTATCTTGAACAAGTACTTTGGGATGATGATAAGCAAGGAGAGGAATAATGAAGCAATGTAGATGGTGGTTTTGGAGATGAGAATGGGATGATAAATGGGAAAGGGGTTAAGAACAATGTGGGGAAGCAAAGGATGGGTAGACAAGAAGGTGAGGATACAAGGTAGGCATCAATCAACTTGTTATAAGAGATTGACAAGTTGAATGGGTGATTAGAAGAGATTGATAAGATGAATAGGTGATGAAGTGGTGAAGATATAGGGGAACATAATGAAAGGGAATGAGATAAAAATAAGGGATGAAGATCATGGATGATAAGAAGAATGAAGAGGGATATAAAACATAGACACTCACATATATGTAAAATACAAGTGAGTACCAAGATGGAAAGAGGAAAAGAGGAATGCAAAGTGAAAAAGGAAAGAAGAGATAAGAAGAAAAGGGAAATTATGGAAGGCTTCTCAAAGGATAAAGACCTAGTTAGAAGCTAGTTGTGGAAGAAAAAAAATGGAAAAGGTGGGAAGAGTGTCAAATTGATAGAGAGTGGTGGCACATTTAATAAATAAATGGAATGATAGAAGAAAAAAAAGAAATATAAAGCATGCAAGATTGGAAAGATGAGAAAGAGGAAAAAAAAGAACTAAGAATTGGAATGAAGGTGTTTAGAATCAATGAAAGAGCAGTAAGAAGGTGGTAACAAAGAAGAGGAGGTAAAAGTGTCCCTCAATGTGAAAGGGAACATGATGATGTGGAATTGGTGAGCAAAATAGAGTGATAAAGAGGGTATGATAAGTTTCCTAGGGCAAGGGGAAAGGATGAGGATCATGGAAGAATATAAAGGGGATAAAGGGCATAGTTGGGAAAAAGTTGAGAGAGGGACAAAAAACATGAAAAGTGGGTAGAGGAGCGAACCATGAAGCATGCACAAAGAAAGGTGATGGGGAGGCCAATGAAGTAGAGTAGGTGGTGGATTTATGGGAGATAAGAGGGGCTAATGAGGAAGGCTATCAATCCTTGGGTTAGAATAGATTAACAAGCTATAAAAGTGGTTAAAAGAGATTAACAACTGAAGGGAGAGAGGTGGTGAAGGGATAGGTATAGAAGTGGAGGAATAGATTATAAGGGAGAAGGGAAAATAAAGGATGAGACTAAGCTAACCTCAATAATTTAGTGCTGCCTACATAGTCTAAAAGACCTTAATACAATTTTGTTCTCCCAATAATTGGGGAAAAATAAAGAGGAAGTATTAGGTGATGTTAAGGATGTTAGAAAAGATCAAAATCTTTCTTGATATAGGATGCCCTACACATGAGTGAATTATCAATAATAGAGATTAATGAGAATAAAAAGGGGAGGGTAATTAGTTTTTAGTGGCTGAATTGCCCTTAGAAGTCAATTAATGCTTAAAAAGTCGATAGACATTAAGCCAATGTAGTTTAACTAAGATTGGAAAATGGTGCTAAAATTGGATACCCTATTTGATGGACCACATGGGTTGGTTTGGATTGATGTAGAAGGTTTTTTAAAACAAAGGTTTTGGGTTTTGGTGAAGGTGGTAGTGAAAGTGCATGGTGTATACTGGTGAATAGTAACCAAAATGATCCCACATTTAGTAGGATGAGAGACATGGATGGGTAAGCTAGGATAAATAAGAAGAGAACACAATTATAAGCACCACAAATGACCTTTAATGAAGCTAATACAAAGAAGAGGTGCCTTTGTGAGGATGTTTCACCTTCTAAAATTGTGTGAGGGTAGAATCCTAGAGATATCATCTATTATTACGAGATGAGTTTTAAGAAATGAGCTTCTATCAGGATCTAAATAGTCACTTTGGCCAAGGTTCATAAATGATATGGGATTAGTTTTAAGGGTAGTATTGAAGTGACTACCTAAAAATAATTTATTTGATGGCTAAGTAGATTATACAAGGTATAAAATTGGTAGCGTGGTGAGGGATAAAGGATAGATCATGCTTGACCCAAGAGCTGCATGGGTAGGCTAGATGAAAGGTAACCATGTTTGCATCCTCTATCCTAGTTCCTTGGAATTTAAGACTTAAGGTCCCACTTAGAAGAGGCCTTAGTATCAGGGAGCTATGTGGTCCAGGATATTGGTTATATAGTTTGATCAAATGGGGGAGCTTATATAATGGCAAGCATTTGGGAGTTACCACCACTAGCAATAATGATAGTTTTGAAGGCATGATAATTATAGTAGCCCATAGTTGGAAGCCAATTTACATAAAATAGGATAAAGGTGGAAATGATGCAAATGACCACTAGGCCCACAAGGATCACAAGACATTAAAACAAGGAAAAACATTAGATGCATATCAGATGTTAAGGGTAACAAAAAGATATTATTACAGTGTATAATGGCTTTATCGAGATGACCAATCAGAGTGAGGGTGATGTGTCCAAATGAAAAGGTAAGTAGACATGACCATTTCAAGTGGGAAGACTATTCAAGGGAATCAATGACATCATATGACCTTCCCCGTCGGTGGAATGGAGAATCATGTCAGTGAGGAAGAATGGTTAGGTATTTTATTTAAAGAATTGTGATAAGGATGAATGTCTATCATTGAGTTATTTGGTTTTATAGGTTATAGAGAGTGTAGATAACTACACAAGGTTGAATATGGAAAATAATGGGAATAATGGTGGAGATAATAAATAACCCTCATGACCTAAAATAGTCAATATGGTGAATGTGTAGATTTACCAGATACTATAACATGTAATGGCAATAATAAAAGTACTATTAGATCAACAATAAGAGGAAAAACACCCATGGCTTGAGCTTGAGATTGAAATATAACCTCTATAGAAATGAAGAAGGTGAAAATTTCACTATGCAAGATGCAGGGTTGGAGAATATGACCATCAACCTATCTATGGAGGGAACCCTCACTATCCAAGGGGATGTGTGTTGAGGCAAAAATTGGTAGTATCTATATGAGCAAAATAACCAAAGCAAAGGGATGTAATGGCTATGATAAGTGAATATGGTGAAAGACCCAGAGCAGAATATGATTTTTGCTCTATGGGGATGAATGCAAAAGAGGAGAATAGAGTACACCTTTTAGCAACTACTAAAATAGGGAATGTTTAGATGTTAGTTCAAAGAGCAATCAAGTAGAAATATGGTTAAACACAAATCCAGAGTCACTGGACAATCAACCTAGTGCTTAGGTAGGAAAATAATGTATGTAGGGGCCTTAGGTGAAGTGTGGATAGTCTGATAACTTTGTATGTGCTATGTGACTCCTTGCACCCTTAAATAAAATTTTGCATAGTTTTCTATAAACATAGACGAAATGTGTTGGATGTTGGTGGTTGAATGTTATCATGCTTAAGTTATGTGGATACTTATGAATGTTATGGTTATGGTTGTTGTAATCTCATTTAATGTAAAAAGAATGATTATTATTGTTGCAATATTAGATGGTAATATTCATCACGAAAATATCAACCAAGCACATTAAGATAAGAATAGGGCATGATTCTTTGTTTTTGACAAGGATTGAAAATAGACGTAAAGTGGGATAGACTTAATGAATATAAACCCTTAAAATGTGGTGTATGAGTGGTTTTTAGTTGATAAAAAAAATTCTTGATCATAGGGTGTCAAAAAATCTCTAAATCCCTTGAATTATAGATAGTCTAAAATGAAGATTGGTGATAGGTGGTGTGAAGGGTAATGGGTGATATGTATGATATCCTCATGTGAATTAGTTTACCTCTTTTATATGTGGCTTAATAATGGTAAAAAACAAGTCCATGTCATATGCTAGATGTATACTGATCAATGTGGGAAGTCTACATGTGAAATCTGATTGTAACTTCCAACTTATTATCTTACTTGAGAGATGATTATGACTTTATTCTTTATTATGAAAGTGGGTATTTTAATTTATTGTTGTATATGGGAAGATGATCAATGTGGGAAGCTTCCAATAAATTTCTCTAATTTTGACAAAGTTAACTTAGCCATCCTTTAAGGGAGTGGTCTAAGCTTATTGGATTTTTTTAATGCTCTTGATAGTTGTCCTTTAAGGGAGAAGTCTACCTTATATTTGGTAATTTTTATTTTATTTTTGTGTAACTATCCTTCAAGGGAACAATCTACAATGTTTTTAGACATGGGAAAGTCTAATTAGGTTCATAGGTCTACCCTTATGAAGGCAAAATTTTAACACAAGAAGGTGAATGATATGAAAAGGTGTGGTTTTTGAGAGACAATGACCATGGGATTCTATCTTAATAAAGAATAAAATTATCCATGAGAACCATGCTATGTGTAGATCCATGGTAACCAAATTTAAGATTAGGCTGTGATTATGATGGTTAATCACATGGTTCTATGTTGTAATCAATTGTCCTCAAAAGGAGAGGAGAAATATGGGTAAAGGTTAAAATATCATAATCAAAGATGAGATTAAGTTAGATAAAAGGAGTGAGCTTGATCCCTTTTTAATATAAAAATAGATGTAGATGTAAAGCATTGAGGGGCTTAGGTTATGGTTTTACTTTGAGAGAGGAAAACTGATAATATCCTGATCCATACTTATGGGTAATGATGTAGGGTCCAAGCCAATTGAATAAAAACTTGCCTTGTTTACTCTTCTCCATGTTGGTCACGTTTTGTTTTTCCTTTAGGATGAGGTCTCTAATATTTAATTCATATTGTTTGATGTACTTATTATTAACATGTTTGATATAATTTTTATAGATATATAGGTGGGTGAGGGCTAATAAATGATGCTCATCAAGTAGCTCAACTTGAACTAAATAGTACTAATGAAAATCTTCCTCAAAAATAAGCTCTTATAAAGATATGTGAAGAGATAGGATTTAAAATTCAAGAGGCAAGACTGAATCTACTCTAACGACTAGAGAGAAAGGGGTAACACTTGTATAGGTTCAAATTCTAGTGAAATAGGCCCATAAGGTGAATGGGATGTGGAAATGCCAATCCCAACTTGAAGCATTAACAACTTTGGTTAGTATTTTATTGAGGGTTTTGTTGAAGGCTTCTACTTGTCCATTTACTTATGGATAGTAAGGCAAGGAAAATATTAAATTGATGTAAAATTCATCACATAAGCCTTAGACTTTCTTATTTTTGAAGGATTTGCCATTATCAATGATGATCTTATGAGAAACACTAAAGCGATAGATGATACGATGGTTGATAAAGTTGACAATCTTTTTTTCTTTGGTTGAGATAAGAGGAATAACTTCCACCCATTTGGTGAAATATTTGATTTCTATGATGATGGAGTTATGAAACTATGAATAATGGGTGTTAATTTCCCCAATGAGATGGAGCCCCCATTAAGAAACAGGCTAAAATTCCTTAGATACTTGGAGGCTATTGGCTGGCAAATGATGTAAATTAGTGTGCTATTGACATTTAACACACTTTTTAACACAATCACAAAAATATTGGTTAATGGTGGGATAATAGAAGCCAATGTGAAGGATACATTTAGTGAATTCTATGCTACTAAAGTGTCCTCCATAGATCCCATCATGTGTTTCCTTGAAGGCATGAGAAGCTTCATGGCTATGCAGGCATTAAATAAGGAGCCCATCAAAACCATTTTTGCAAAGGATTCCCCCTAGTATGGTGTAACGAGAGGTAATCTAAACAAAGGCTCTTTAGGTGTTCCTAAAGAGGTTGGGAGGAATGATGCCTAGTTTGAGGTAGTTAAGAGTTTGGTCATACCAAATGTCGAGTGGGGATTCCTCCACACTACAAAAAATAAGGAGATTAGATTGGTTATAAGAGGGAGTGGTAAGATGAATGGTTACAAGTATTTTTGAATTGGAAGGCTGAGAAGTGATTTGGGAATTAAGGTAAGCCATCATATCTATGAATTTATTTGTAGACCAAGGAACAAATTAAACTAGGTAATGTTTGAATGATGTTAAGAATTTATCAACTAAAATTTTATATTTTTAGAAGACATCATTATTACATTGATAGGATTTTTTGACCTGGTTGACCATGAGTTAGGAATCTCCAAAGACATGGATTGTATTAATTCTCAAGGATAGATAATTTCAAAGACATATCACTAGGGATTCATACTCAACCATATTATTGGTATATTTAAAGTCAAGTTTGAAGGAGAGAAGAAGGGGTTTGCCATTGAGGGGAATGAGAATAACTCCAATACTTCCTCCTTGTTGACACTTTGAGCCATCAAAGAACATTTTCATTTGGTAGGTTATGTCATTTTATTGAAAAAGAGTTACAATAGACTCACCCAAAAAGGCAAGATGAGGTGGTTGGTTGTTTGGTAAAGGAGCTTCAGCCAATTGGTCAACAATGACCTACCCATTAATCAACTTCTATTGGAGGAATTCAAGGTTGAATTCAGATAGGAGCATGATCCACTTAGCCATATGTTGATTTTGGTATAGTTTATAGTGCATGTACTTGAGCAGGTCAATATTAGTGATGACATAAGTTTTATGGTTAAGAAGGTAGTGGTAGAGTTTGGTGGCCATGAAGGTCAATGCTAAGTAGAGTTTCTCGGTATGTGTATACTGAGTCTCATATTATAAAAATGTTTGAATAATGTAGTATACATCTTTCTCTTTATGTTTTTCATCTTGGTGAGCCAACATTTCCCTTAGGGAATGGTTTGTGGTAGAGATATATAGGTAAAAAGGGTGGTTATCTTGAGGAGCGGTGAGGACAGGCAGTGATAAAAGGTACTATTTGAGCAAATCAAAGGTATTTTGATAATCATTATTCCATTTTAAAGATATATCCTTCTTTAAAAGTTGATTGAAAAGTTGGCACTAGTTTGAATAATGGGAGATTAAATGATGAATGGATTGAAGTTTTCCCTATAGGCTATAGAGCTACTTAAGGTTGGTTAGAGGAGGCAGGTCCAAAATTGCTCTGACTTTAGTAGGATCTACTTCAATTCTATGAAGAGAGATGATAAAGCCAAGAAGATTTTCTAAAAGGACCCCAAAAATTCATTTCTTAATATTAAGGAAAACATGATAACATATGAGACATTTAAATATGATCATATGAATACTTAAGTGATCTTTTCAGAGTTTGGATTTCTTGAGAAGGTCATCCACATAGTTTTCTACAATCTTATGGATGATATCATGGAAGATAAAAGTCATGACACATTGGTAGGTTTTCCCATAATTATTTAACCTAAAAGGCATGAATCTATAGCAAAATGTTCCCCAAGGGGTGGTAAAGGTGGTTTTGTGCTGATCTTTAGGAGCAATAAATATCTGATTATAACCCAAAAACCTATCCATGAGAGATAACATGTCATGGCCAGCTATATGATCAATAAGTTGTTTAATGATAGGTAGAGGAAAGTTATCCTTGGGGTAGGTGAGGTTAAGTTCATGAAATTCCACACAAATTCATAGACCCCCAATGACTTTGGTGACAGGTATGATATTTGAGACCCATTAAGGGTAGTTAATGGGTTGAATGAAGTTTATAGATAGGAGAGGATGAAGCTCTTATTTAACAAGAAGGGATATGTGAGGATGTATGAATAAAATTTTCTATTTAATAGTATTGGCATCATGATGAGTGATTATGTTATGTATTGCAAAGGTGGGGTTAATATCAGGCATATCACTATACGACCAAGCGAATGTTATGTTGTAGTCTTAGAGGAAAGAGTAAAAGTTTTGAAGTTCCTCATCATTTAGTGATTTTCCTAATTTTGACAATATGAGGATTGTCCAAGGTGCCTAAATTGATATTTTTTGTGGATTCATTTGACATGGTCAAGGCCTAAAGAGGAAGGGATTTATGGATTTAAGAATCCCCTATACTGAGGTAGGTAAGAATAGAACCATCATCTTGATGTTGGCTAGTTTTGATGGTAGGAGAATTATTCTCTACCATTTTAAGGTGTATGAGTGGAAGGACATTGGTTTAGCCACCCTTTTGGTATATGAGAGGGCCCAAACTCATGGTACTGACTAGAAAAAAAAAGTTGGGGGGGATGATGTCAAGATCTTCAGGCAAGGAAAGTGTCTAGGTTGGTGAGGATGGGATATCTTCCTCCATGGTGAAAATGGGTTTGGGTGAATTGGTGGGTTGTTCAGGTGGTTTATACCCAAGTCCAAATGACTCATGAGGTTACCAAGTTTTGATATGGGGTAAATCATGAGGCCCTTGTCCATAGTGACCAAGGTCAAATCCTTTCCAAGTACATCTATGAAGATACAACTTAGCAAACTTTGGTTTACTAAGATAGGAAAAGTTAAAGATAAATATTTGGATAGATGAAGTAGTGGTAGGGGTTGGAAGTGGTTGATCAAGTCCCCCATAAATAAAATTTGTTTGATGGTTAGGGAGCCCAAAGGGGATGATGGTTGTAATGTTAGGGTAATAAAAAGTGTTAGGTTTGAGATTCTTATATTTTTGGGGAGTAGAGAAAGGATCCATGGATAAGATTATATATTCCACAAGGGAAAGATGTTAGAATGTGGTTACCATGGGGTTCTCTAAAAGAATATAAGAATAAGGGATCGATGAGATAGTAGAAGCTTCATCGACATTTGGTGTGGAAGTGTCATGTGTTTTAGTTGGTAGGGTTGTATCATTAGCAGATGGTTGTGATGTGGATGAAGGAGGAAGAAAGACATCATTAGTTTAATATGTCATATTGATAGATGTGAAAGGATTAGGGTCAGTCTAGAGAGTCACAAATTTCCCTTCATGCTCAAATTTGACACATCAATGTAAGGTGCAAGGGACACAACTCATGGTAGGAATCCAAGGGAACTCGAGTAAAATATTGTATTAGAATTATCCTTATACAACATAAAAAAAGTTAGGGAATGGTACAAGGCCCTACATAGATATGGAGGATAACTATGCCCAAGGTAGTATCCATGGTATCATTGAAATAATGAAGGATCATTGTGCTTTCAAACATGATGTTCATGGGTAAGTTCAACTAGTCATAGGCATACTAGGAGGAGATAATATTGATGTTGTCTCTTCCATCAGGCATCACCCTTTTGATACAAGTTTGATTAATGTATTCCATAATAAAGAGGGGAGATTAGGATCCTTTAGATGAATATAAGGTATTTTTGAACTTTGAAGGTGATAAGGTTGGAAGTTTGAAGGGTACAAGAAATGATGGTAGAGGTTTAGAGTCATTGGGTTGGACCTTGATGGATTGTAAGGATTCTATGAGTACTTGGAGGTGATGGGGAGAGGTAGAGACTAGTTCATATAAGTTTATTTTTTCAAAAGTTTGGTGAATCTACTTGAAGATAGCTTTCTAGATGGATATTGCATATGGGTTAGGGCATGGAGGGTTACATGGGGAGGCACCTAAGATAGACACCTTAGGTTTGTTTTAAGATAGAGATGGTTGAGTATTGTTTGCTTAGGATTTTTGAGAGGGGTAAGTCCAAGGAATGGATGCCTTAGCCTTCCCTTTATCCTTCTGTTAGGCCTAAGATTGAGTAACCATGTGAATAGTGTGGATAAGGGGGTTTTCTAGATTGGGGGGTTAAATTGGTTCCTCTTATTTACTTTTGGGTGAGACTGAAGATTGGATGGGTTGATTTGGTGGTTGGAATGGCAATGGGGATGAAGGATTTTTGTCTAATAATATATCATCATCTTCATATAGGCTATGAACAAGTACTTGGAGAGCTTTACAATTTTCTGTGTCATGTCTTGGTACCCTATTGTATGCACATATGAAGTTATCATTAAAAAAATAGGGTTTGTTACATGAAGGTTCAAAGGGTTTTATGGGTGGTAAGCTCAAGGAATAATTTTACAATAACCACTAGAGAATGGTTAAGTAATATTTAGCTAAAGGTCATAAAGGTTTAGCAGTTTTTATTTTGGGTGTTGAAGTATAAAGTTATGTGGATATAGATTTGGTGGTAGGTGTCTTGGGTAAAGTGGTATGCTTGGTTGATGGTTTTGGTTTAGGAAAGATGGTTGATGATCTATAGGTAGAGGAGGGAAAGGTAGGTAACTTAGGAATTATTGATGTAGTGAGGAAAGGTGTCTTATAAAGCAAGTATGAAGGTGTGATTGATAAAGGTAGTGGGGTTCTGGTAAAAATGATGGACTTCATGTTAAAGGTAGAGGGATAAGGACCCAAAATAGTGGGAAAGGTTTAGGGAGGTAAAATTTAGGGTTTTGGGCCTTTTGGTGGTTTTACTTCTTTGGTTGTTTTAGTTATTGGTTTTAGAGGGGATTTGGTCAATTTAGTTGTCTTGGTGGGTTTAGGTTTTTGAGGGTCGATTAATTTGGAGGATATTTTGGTTGGTTGGGTGAAGTCTTTAGTTTATAAGGGCTAGGTTAGTCTACCAAATAAGGGGTTAGAATTTCTAGTTTGGTTCCCTTACCTTTGTCTTAACCTCTGATAGAAGGTTGCAAAATTAGAGGTTGGGTGGATGAAGTCATCTTCTCTTTTGAGACAACTTCCAAAGAGAGGGTGGATGGTTATATGATAGGGGAGATAGGTGTGATATTCTCTAATGGAGGTGTGGGTATAGTGGCTTCCTTTGTTTAGGTGTTCAAAGGAATAAAAGGCAATTTTTTCCTTCTATTAGGGGAATGGGTAAAGAGGTAGTTAAGGTAATGTTTTCTTTAAAAATGGGTTTGTCAGTAACCAGATTAATATCATGTGCCTCATGAGATGGGTCTAGTTTATTGTCATGATAAGGGGTCGAAGGAGCATGATTAGGAAAAGGCTTACAAAATATGTCAAGGGCCTAGTTTAGTGGGGTATTGGGATTGTCCAACATAAGTTTCCCCTTGTTAATGAGGGATTGGACAAGGTATTTGAAGGTTTTTCACCTATTTATGTCATGTACTATGACTTGGTGAAAGTTGTAATGGTCATTCTCATTATACCAACATGGTATGGGGTGAGAAGCATTAAACTTTTGGGGTATTTTAATTGGTGGAAGTTGAATGATATTAGCTTTTAGTAACTTTTGCAAAATATAAGGATAGGTCTCCCCAAGTGGAGTTAATTGATTATGATTATTCCAAGTTTGGTTCTTTTGGTTTTGGTTTGAATAATTAGAGGAATTGGAGGTTTGGTTCCTTGGGTTATGTTGGTTGGTAGATGGCGGTGGTGCAGCTTTGAGGATAATGGCATTGGTGGTTACTTTGTTTTTAGTGTTGAGATTGGTTAGGTTAGTTAGTTTGGAAGAAAAGGGCTCATTGGGTTTGTAAGTTGAGTTATTTATCTTCAAATTTAACCTTATTTCATGAATGGATATGTTCTCTATTTTTTGAGCCATGGTAAAAGCTTCATTAGAGGTCTAAAAGCTTTGGACACATAATGTGGATGAAATATGTTTTTCACATGCCTGGGTGAAGATCTCTATAAGCTCAAGTTGAGTCAATAAAAAGTAAAGTTGGTTGATTAGGATCCTATAATGAGACATAAAATTGATAATAGATTTATCTTCAAATTGATGAATGGAGTATAGGTCAGTGATAGGAACTTTCTTAGATATATTGATCAAAAAGTGATCCAAGAAGTTTTGGGCTAATTGTGTGAAAGAGAGGATGGAATGTTTGGGTATGGAACTATACCAATCCAATTCTAGTCTAGATAATGACATAGGAAAGGTACGAAGGAGAAGAGCATCATCATGGGAAATCAAGTATCATGAATGCCTAAATGCTCTTAAATGTTGTTGAGGGTCTTATTTACTGTTAAACTTGGTAAATTTTGAAGTTCCCACTAAGATGTATAAGGTTCAATGGGGACCAAAGGGTGAATAGGCTCATTTAAAATTTCATCATAAGATAAGAGATTATGGGCTCTTGAGATGGATGACTCAAGGGTCATCATCTTGTCTATGATCAACTTCATGAAGTCTGCTTGAGGTTGTTAGGATGAATAGTTATATTGTATGTTTTTTGAGGTTGGATAATATGTAAATAGATAGTAGATGTTTAAGATGACTCCATGTATTGGTATGTGGTCTTTGGAGGTTGGGTGGATGATATATATTGGTATGTGGATGTTAATGGTTGGATAGCAAGAATATGCCCTTGTGAGTTATTAAGATAGCTAAAGGTTGTGTATTGGGTCAGAGTGGTGGTTGGGTTAGTGGTTGATGAAAGGGTGGTGACTTTTGTGACAATTAGTGATAATATAGAGGGTATGGACACCATAAGGCTTGGAAGTAGAGTATTTTTTGATGGACTGGAGATAATTAGAGGAATATGGGTAGCGATAAAGGCAGGAACTCCTATTGTGGGGGAGTGATTAGTAAGAGGTATAAGGGCAGTGGTAGTTTGGGTTGGTGGGTTAGTTTTGAGGGTATTTTTGGTTCATTATAAAATTTGGGCAACTAAAGGTTGAGTAGTTCCCGTGGTATTAGAAGTATTCTCCATGGTGTGGAGAGGCATGCCATAATATGGATCTACAGGGGGGTTGAAAATAGGATTTGTTAAGATGTGGTTCTTAGGTAGTGTTTTAAGGCTTCATGATTATTTTTTAGGAAAGCATAAAAATATTCATCTCTTAGGAATACCTGAGTGGAACTTGCTGGAGAGTGAGGGGAGTCCATGGGTTCAAAAATGCGTTCCATGGATGAAGAGGTGGAAGTTGGGGATGGTTGATTTGGTAGTGGGTTTTGTTCCTTGGTAAGTGAGAACCATACCAAAAGATAAGAAAAAGATGATACATTCTCACACCTCAAACAAAGATAAATAAAAATACTCAAGGTAAATAATGCATTAACTAAGAGTGCGTTAAATCCTAGGATTATTTTTAATCTCTCTTTTGGCTTATGCCTTAGAAAAGTGTGAAGAGGAAATTGGATTGAATAAATCCTAAACAAGGTAGTCTATTTTTGGTTTTGGGTTATATTTAGGAACTCAATAGAAGTCTATATTGGTCTACGTATGTGTCTTGTTACTTGGGTATTTCTCTCCTCACATCACAATCACATAACCAATGCAGGTGCTTAGCTAATATGCACTGATTTCTAGAGTTTATACTCAACTAGAGAACTAAGTTGGATATCTCGTCAGTGTTTAAATCCAAGTAAGATAACTAGAAAATGGTAAGGTGATCCACTAGGTGATGAAATCCTAGTTGGGTCTTGTCTCAAGTGTGTTTTGATGTTTGGTTGTGCAAGTTTTTGGTTTGTGTAATATTTGTGAACTACGATTAATTTATAATGCTTTTAATTAAACTAGGTGAGATAAAATCAAGTAAGCAGTCAATGGATACACTCAATTTTAACCAAAATATTTTTTTTTGATTTATTTGAATAAAGACAATAACAACTAAAATTAACCTAAACTCAACATGAAAGCAATCCTAATCCTAGGATGAATGCTCTTTTCTTTCTTTTTAGAAATGCAATAAAATTTAATTTTCTAAAAAATGCAACTAAAACTTTTTTTCTTTTTCTTTATTGTAAAGAAAGAAGATTAATTTTATAATAATTCAATTAAATTAATTTCACTAATGCAATTATAAATTTAATAAAACATATAATAACCCAATAAAACTCAAGGGTCCCACCAGGCATGCCAAAATGTTTTTGTCTAAATTTTTGCTTTTTCTTAAGTGTGAAAAGAAGAAACTAGTTAAGAAGGGTGTGTAGAAGAATACCTATTGAATGTTCACATGTTAAATAAAAAATTTGTAATAAATCCTCTTTGACTAAGAAATAATGGCCTGTAATAAGAAATCACTACCAAAAAACTTGTTGGTTAGATAAGTAGTTAGGTGGAATGCCTAGCGTGAGCTAGATCCTAGAAGTGAAAGCTTTTTAGGGGGCTGTCAATCCACATGCTTTTAACACTTAATTTTTTGAATAAAAAATAAATATACTTGAATTTAAAATATAAAATAGATAAATTAATACAAGAAAGTTAAGTTATTTTAATGAAATCACTAAATAGAGCAACTAATGCTGAAAATTAGTCAAGACAAGGCTATGGTTTTGGTTTGTAAATTTAACAAGGGATTAAAGAAGGGTGGTTTGGTTAGTTGATAAATGGTTAAGTTAATAAAAAGGTAAAAATTTAGATGGGATAAGTGGGTGATTTTTTTATGAGGTAAGAATATAAGTCGTTAATATGACAAAAGGGGAACAGGATAAGGAGGGTAAAAGTGGAAAAGGTGTGAATGGATAAAATATGGCAAGGGCACAAATTGATTGAGATAGTGAAATGAAAAAGGGAGAAAATGGATAAGTGGGGATGAAGAGATTAAAAATACAAGGGGATGATACGATAAAATTTAAGAAACAAAATCAAATGTTACCTTGTAATCTTTAATAAGAATGTTGTTGTTGTTGATGATGTTCTTGAAGATGTCTTCAGGAAATTTCGGTGGAGCTTCATTGCTTTGAATTATTTTCCTCCAAGATGTGGATGACCTCAAAAATGATGAACTCCTTCAAAAACCTGAAAAAATATGTTAATAACCAAATTTTAACTTTCAAATTCCCCTTGGGTGAAGGAGAGGGTGGTACTTATAGCATTTGTTGTGAATAATCATGCCAAACGAGGAAATAGTAGATGTATGGCACCATTTTCCATGTGGTGTATGAATGAGTAAAAAGATGAGGTTTTTAGGATTACCACATTGATCATGAATCTAAAATGTGATTTGTTGTGTCTCTCACATTTCACATGAATCCAATTTTGAATGGGAATCATGCACATGGGTCTAAATGAGTCCAAAGACTTTTCACCACCCTTTCATGTCTTCATCCAAGCACTTAAAGAGATTCCCCACAAAATAAGGCACCATTTTATATGTGGTACATGAATTATTAAATATATGAGGTTGATGGGATTTCCATATTAATCATGGGTCTCCTATTTGGGTTGGTATGTCTCCCACTTGTCACATGAATCCAAATTTGAACATAAATCATGCACATGGGTCTAAATGAGGCCAAAAACGTTTCACCACCCTTTCTTGTCTTCATCTAAGAAATTAAAGACATGGCACATAAAATTTGGTTCCATTTCCCATGTGGGTACATTAATGAGTCAAAATATGAGGGTGGTGGGATTCTCACCTTGATCATGGGTCTCACATTTGGGTTAAAAAGTCAAAAATGGGTGCCCTTTGTCTTTTACAAAGCACTAAAGAGGTAGGTATCTCATTTTTAAGGCCACTTTCATGTGTGAAGGCAAAATAAATGTTTAATGATGACCCATTAAGGGTAAATTCACCATATTTTAATAGGGACCCTTATGATGCTTAAATGAGGTCATTAACCACCTTGGGAAAGGGTCCCAGGTGGGGTATGATGTCCCACATCAAGCCACCTCACTTATAGGCCATTTCACTTGCCATATCATTTCCCAAATCACCTTCCATGTCACTTTCCATGTCACATTCCATATCACATTCCATGTCATCATGAATAGTGATAATGGGTCCCATAGTGAATAGTGATAGTGAATAGAACTATTGAATTGTACTTTCAAATAGTATTTTTGAATAGTGTTATGTGAATAAGATAATATTTATTTGGTTAGGTTAAGAGGGGTTGGTTAAGGGTGAAGAAGGTTTAGGGGGTCTTTAGGGAGTATTGAGATATTTAGTCATCAAAAATTGTAAGTGTGTAGTTTTCTAGTGTCTACACTCTCCATTGATTTTTAACTACATGATTAAACATATGCCATAGATATTTATTGACTTGTTAATTTAGTGATATTTCCCAGATAACATTGATCTATATATAATATTTAAATATCATACCAATTTCCATCCTTAAATTCACCTTAAAACTTTTTGAGGATTTTTTAATCTAAATGGTTATTTTTTGTACCCTCAATTTGACATCCCTGAGCACGTTTTATACTATTAGATAATTTTTTAAGGCTTATATTTGGAGATAGAAAACTCATAAAGACACAAAAATTTGACCTTGGCATAAAATACATCATTTTTATGTAATTATTCAACCTCAATTGACCTCCCAAGTATATTTATGAGATGCACAACCAAACTGACATGTTCATTCTTGTACGATGTGTCTTGATGGTCTGGTTCCCCAAAATCACCAAATCCACACTTTAATCTTGATTAAAGTGTTTCAAAAGATTTTGAGTGAATGTAATATTCTAATTCCATCATTGGATCATTTCTCAACTAGGACTTTGCTTAACCTCTCACACCAGATCTAGGCAAAGCTTCGTAAGTAGGCTAAATTTGGATAACACTTACCTTTAAGGGGTGGAGGATTATTGTCCTACCATCATGAGGTGTATCTATTTTATTAGGTGGGGTAGAAGTTTTTATAGGTGGGTTCTGACCTTTACTTATCAAAACATAGTTGCTCCTTTGGTATTGTTGGAAAGCATGCACTTCCTCAACATTGTCTTCAGGATCATTTTCATTTTGATTGGGAAAATCACAGGTCTCAATCATGAGGACTATTTTTAGGGCTCTAGAAGAATCACTAGTATTTTTAGATCCTTTATAATTAATTTGATTAGTAGGATTCATATCCTCTATTTGGATCTAAATGGATTTGAATGTATGTTAGAACTCAACATAGTTTAATTCTTCCATATCTGGTGGTATTGTGCACTTGACACTAGTTGGGAAAGGCTAACTCATAAATGTTGATCTAAGAGAACTTGCTCAAAGGGGGATCACTATTATTGATATAACATTGAATCGTCTATTATATCTATGGAAGCTATAATTTCTATTGGAACTCTTACCAGTATTTCCCATTTGTTTCTTGAGATCTAAGAAATCATTAGCAAGTTTTTGAATAATTCTCTATATTGAATCTAATTCTCCCTTTAGAGGTTCTAAGTTTTTATTTTTAGTCATATTTTGAACATTGGTGTTATTTAAAGGTACCAATGCTTGAATAGTATTGTTGTAGGGATGTGCTCCAACATTCACGTGGCTCAATAGAAACTGGTTGATCACTGGTAGTTGGTTTAATATGAGCATGTTCTGATTCTTGTTGGGTATGACATTTAGAACATGAATCACTAGGTTAATGTTTGGTATAGCAAATGTGGGATGCCCTTGTTGATATATTTTCTCATCAATATGGATGGACTTATTATATGCTAAAGGTAAAGTATCAATATTCAAGGCTCTTTTCAGGAAGATAGTTATCATCAAGTCTAAGGCATTTATATATTTTTAAATCCAAATCATTTATCTACTTATAAGGTAGAGATTTCAAGATATACATTTTTAATAATATTGCATTTAATGTTCTAATTAGTTCCTTTATGTCCCTTTTTAAGTTGGTAAATTGTTGGAAAACAATTCTTGGGCTTACTACCCTACCAAATTGGGTAATGAAAGTATCATTAAATTGACCCCATCCCTTGATGGAAACCTCTGGCAAGTTGAGAAACTAATCATAATCCATGTCTCAAAATGTAAAGGGAAAGATATGACAAACCACATCCTCATGAATTACATTAAACAACCTCAAAGATGATTTAAATGACTTTATATGCTCTTTAGCAGTTACTCTATCAGTGGGGGTAAAGAGAGGAAAATATCTTTTTTAGATTCCTTGGTAGATCATGCACAAATCTAGGGACATTAATGGATGAGCTATATAACCATGCCATGATTAGAAAGAGAGGTGGAAAAATTTGGTTAGATGGGGAATTTGGTTGGGTCCTATACTTCCTACATTTACCTTTGCCTACTCTATCCTTCCTATGGGTTTCTAAGGATGTTAAAGGGACCCTAGGTTTATATTGAGACCTATTTCTAATCCTAGGCAACTCTAGGATGCATAATGGGTATCGAGGGTAGAGTAACTTCAAAGGTAGCCTTAAAAGTGTCAAATATTACAAAAATAAGTTGAATTCTTATAGAAAATCCCTTTTACAAACCAAATATAATATATTTATCTTGATATTTGAGGATCCAAGCCTTGAAACCTTAAAATTTTAAATACATACATAAATACCATTAGTTCTACATGTTAGCCTACAAAGACCAACATTTCAAAGCATTTATATGCCTAATTTAACAACATAAGAGTGTTTAAGCATTCCAAAACATATTTTACCACAAAGGTTTACTTAATCCCAAATGAAATAGAGTAATTATGATCTTAAATGCCTAGATTTAGTACAAGTGAGGTCTCAATGATCGACCTTTGCATAAATTCTTACAAATATCCAGCTTATTTATCAAATTTATGTTAACCTTTGAATAATGATAAAAACACCTTCAATATGCCTAAAGAATGGGGTATTTTGTCTATATTTGCAAAAATTTAGACAAATATCTATATTATTTACCAAATTTATATGAATGAACACTAAATTTGATGAAATCTTTCAAAGAATGAAAAGATTCATGTAAAAAATGTAGATATTTAGTGTTTTTTAACAATATTTATGTAATTTAAAATAATTATTCATATATTTCATGAAGTAAAATAAAATTACACTAAGATGCATGAAAGTATTTGCATAGTGGTGGTCCTCTTTTCCCTCCTTCTAGTGCTAGATTTTCCCTTCTTGTTGATGTACTTATGTGTTCCTTGTGTCACTAGGGAATGGGGGAAAAGTATTAAAATCAAGTTTAAGTCATAAAAGACTTAGGGCTTGAGTTTTTTATACAAATACTATATAAAACATCAAAATAGTAGAGATATAGCCACCACTTATAAGTCTGAAAGTAGACCCTTTTATAGGGACAACAAATTATACACAGTGACACTTTATTTCTTACTAGTCTTTATGAAATTTCTCTAAACTTTGTCAATTATTGCCTAAGCACAAATGAACAATGAATATTAATAGAATGAGATAAATTAAAGTGACTCATGGGGTAGATCCAAAGGTAAGTAGGGAAAATAAAAAAAGAGGGTTCGCTTCAGATGGTTAGAGGTTTCAATTCTTCTAAATTCTATGATAAAACATATAGAACTAAAATTAAGTGACCCTAGCATAATACTAAAATCCAAATGAACATAGTTTAACATTCAAAGGAAAAAATGCATATATCCAAAAATATATGTTGCACAAAAGTTACTCATTAACATTAAATTATATAATCACATTCAATTATAAATAAGATGAAAATATAACACATATACTAGAAAATTTATTAGTCTAGTGTTAAAATCAAACCAAATGATGCATACAATAATGTTTTTTCTAGATGAGTTAGAATAAAAGAAAAAATTAGTTGTCTAAAATTATGAGAAGCATAAACTACAAAATACACAATAAAACATACATACAATCTTTCAAATTCTTAGCTCCTTTATATTATTTTTATAAAAACTATTCCTCTTTTATAATGAGAGTGAATGCCCTTATATATATGCCTCAAAATTTCCTATACAAGTTTAAGAGGGCCCATTAAAATATTCCCAAATATAGCCAAGTGATCAAGATGCCATATATTATAATGGAATATTTTAAATTTAAATTTACAAAACAAAGTCTAATATTCCTCAAGATCTTGGAGGAGATTGTTGACCAGCTTGTTATTGTTACCTTTATTTTTATACCTCTTCCTTTATCCAAACCTCCATGAAATATAAGTGATCATGGTCAATTTAGTTAAAATCTATGATCATAAGTCAGAATAAGTCAAAAATTTCTTGAATGAGCTTATCATGTTCCATAAGTACATGCCTCCATGCTTATTCAATGGCTTTAACTCTCTCTAGAATTTAGTTGGCAAAAACTACTATGTTCATTACCTCAGTGGTAGTTTTGGCCTTGGCTATGTCCTATTGAAACTTTGTAACAAATAATTTCATCTAAGCCCTAAATTCTTAGTCATACATGAAGATGCTATCAATTTTGGTCACCCTAGTGACCATAACATCCATCAACAATAGGTAAATATTCAATTCTATATTTTACAAGGATCCAGTTACATCCTTGACCTATTCCATCCATATTTTCAATATCCTTCTTCTGTTCATCACTATGGTCTAATCTAGGATGATGTATTAAAATGGCAACACCTTGAGGTCTAGGAAATTGTTGCTTCTTGAAACTCTATCTAGGTTTGCCAACTTGGCATCATAGAGTGCACGTTTTTAGTAAAATTTAATGACCACATTATATTTTAGAGTCCCATCTTCTTGTCTTATCTTCATTACCTTGTATATATTGAAGACATTGATAACTATGTTGATTACCTAAATAGTAGTTTTTTGGGGCATTACAGGCAATTATTGTTCCCTTAATCTCTTCATCTCTTGCTTCATGCCTTTCATCAAGGCCATTGTGGATTATGCATTAACTTGGACCATGGATATAGGGTCCTTTTCCTACTCATAAACTTCACTTGGGCCAAATTTTCTCTTCTTTGTCAAAGTGAAGAGGGACTCTTCACATTCATGGGACATAATTAAGTTAGACTAGGGCTTCTCAACTTGCCTCCTCACCACTCTTTGTTGGTATGGGTTTTATGCACACCATAGATGTAACAAGGTAGCATATAACATCTTGGGATCTCAATGGAGGTAAACTCTACTCTAGAGCATGATTTGTAGGTATGCGGTTTATTTCAACCTATTGATGGAATAGTGAGTAGGGTACATAGGTGGTTGACAAATATTTTTGGATGGAGGTGTGGTTTTAATAGGATTAGTGAATCTCTACATGAGTTGGATGGGTGTCTAGTTGTTAATCTATAATGGGTAAATCTCAAAAAAAAACTTTAAAAAGGAGGGAAGGGTAAGGTAGAAAATAAAATCTCTATGGTTTTTAGGAACTACTCCTCTAAATAGTTTCTAAAAGGATAAATTCTCTCAAAACCTATGCCTATTTCTTGAAATAATTAGACATACACAGTCAAATATGGCTAGGAATTCTAAGGCAAATAAAGATGCAAGAAATTCACAAACCTTAGATAAAGTTTTCTCCTTTTAGGGTAGCTATTATACACCCTTAATCAAGAGATTATGGCTTGGGCTAGTGAAGTATTTGAGGCAAATGTTACACACACATAAAAAAATACATCCAAGAAAGCACTCATGCATAATTAAAATTATGAATCAATTTGAAATTGACTATATTAACCAATACATTTAACAATCTTTGGGAAACTATTTCACACCTATGTATTAGTATATCAATCCAAACAATCAAGAATCTATTCACAGCTTTTGTACACTAAATATTATTTAAACATACAACCAATAAGTAAAAACTAATTACATATAATTTGGAAAGAAAATGCGTAAACACATTCACTAATGATCAAAACTGGTGCTGATCTTATAATCAAAGAATTTCTAACTAAAAATCCAAGTTGGATTATAATTATTTTTATATACTTGAGGAAGTTGTTGGCTCATCCTCCAAGTTCATGCAAGGTTGTTACATGTGATAATTAGAACATGTAGTTCTAATTGTGGTATAAAACCATATAAGAGTCTACTTGTAATTATCCATTTAAAATATCCTTTTGCCAAATTTATGAAAAATATGTATGTGTATAAATATAGAGGTAATTTTCTACAATTATAACTCAAACTATATGCAAACTTCAAAAATAGATGCACCATTTACCAAAAATTACACATGCCTCTTTCTATAGGTTGTGAAAAAAACTTTTTGATATTTCAGATTAGCCACCTTTAAAATAAAACATAGATATATGCATGAAGTACCAAAATCACTTTACCCATTTTCTTAGAACCAATGGCACTACTATTAGTTGTGACTAATCTAAGTTGTCAATTACATGCTTTCCCATGATTTTCATAGAATTTGGATCTTCTCTTTTATATTTTCCAGTCAAATTAAAATATACATGTTCATATTTTAGTTCAATTGTGAGACCCAATGTCTATTAATAGACATACTCCAAAGATCCAAGTATTATACCCATTTCTATCTTTCTAAATGTGACACATGTTAATACCTTATTAAGTTTAGGATCTTTGAAAAGTCCACCTAAGACTCATATTGGAAATATTTTACATGATGTAATACGAGTGTGCTACTTGAAATTTCTATGAGACCTATGTGTTCTTTGAATGTTTTTACACCACTTAACATCTCTTTATTGGTTGGGGGACCTTTGAAAAGTCCTTGTTGATTTTCCACCATCAATTTATATGTACTAGGATAATGTGGTTCATTATATTTGTGTACTAGGTTCCTTGCCTCTTCTCATGGGACATTCAATCTATGTAATGGGCTCTTATGATGGTGACACTTATCACTATCATGGAGCTTTGACATTTTAATTTGCTCTCATGTCATCTGATCAAACATGCATAAGTAAATTCATGCCATAGGATCTAAATGGGTAATTTATGAGGTTAAATTTGATGTTTGTATGACCATCAACTAACATATTTGTGACCATCAATTATGTCCACATGACTATCAAATTTATTCTCATAATTTTAGCATATTGTTGATGTTAAATTTTACATTTGCATGACTATCAACTGACATCATCATGACCATAAAATGATATCTACACAATAGTCAAATTTAATCTCATTAACTAGGATGTGTTTTTTCCTTGGGGTTTCCTTATGCCTGTAAGTATAAATGAAAAAGAAGATTTAGCACAATGAATATCTTAGCCTAAGGTGTTAGTATTTAATCAAATATGATTTGTTCTTGGGCTAAAATATTGAATTAAGATCCAACATAATGAAAATAATCCATAAGTATGGTGTCACTTTGCAGTCTGGTATTTATTTTAGGGTAATTGTTGTGGAAGAAATGTCAAGGGATTTCTATGGAAAGATTTTTTATGGAATTTTATGGGGGAATTGTTTTGGATAAAATTTCTACAACAATTTTCCCAAAGGATTATTTTTGTCAGAGAAATTGTCCAAAGGAATTGGCTAAAGGACAAAATTCCTGAGATAAAAGTTCTAAAGGAAAAGTTTTAGAGGGAAAAGGGTTTAGGACAATGTCCTAAAGGGCAAGTGGCCACATTAAAAATGATAAAAGGTCACTTTCAAAATGTTGAAAGGGTAAATTCATGAAGTCCTAAGGGCATGTGCCCTTTAGGGGAATTATTTCAGGACTTTTATGTTAGATAAAATGTCTAAAATAAAAAATTTGAAGGAATTGGACTGGGACAAAACTCCCAAAGGATAAGACTCGTAAGGCAAAGTGATTGAGACAAAAATCTTGAAGGGTAATTCAAAAGGGCCAAAGAATCTACTTCATGGAAAAATGCCTGAAGGGTCTACTTCTTAGGGTACATTTAGATGGGAAAGGGACCTTACAAAAGTCTCAAAGGGTAATAATGAAATTCCCAAAGGGCACTTTAAAAAGGATAAAGGGTATCTTTAGAAAGTTTGATGGGCATGTGTCCTTAATAAAACTTTTGAAGGGTAAGTTAGAGGCAAAGGGTCCTTTCAAAAGTCTTGAATGAATACCATTGGGGGAATTGTTTTGGACAAAATGTCTACAACAATTCTCTTGAATAACCAATTATTTTAGATAAAAAGTCTGAGGGAATGAAATTAGCTCAGAGAATGTGTCTTAGACAAAATGTCCAAAGGAATGTTTCAAAAAGGAAAAGGGTAGGGTTTAGGATAAAAGTCCTAAATGAAATGGTTTAAGGCCAAATAAAAAAAGTCCTGAAGGAATTTTGTTAGGAAAAACGGCTGCAATAGTAAGGTCAAAGTGCACTTTGCACAAATATAAAAGGGTAGGTTGGTAAGGAAAGAGGGAATTTCAAATGCTCTAAAGGGAAATTACAAAATGCCAAATGATAGTTTGGAAATAGTCTAAAGGGTCTACTTTATAGGACATTTATCCATGACAAAAGTTCCAAGGGATGGACTTTGTAGAGGTTGAAGGGAAATCTCAAAAATCCAAAGGGTAAGCTTAGAAGGGCCAAAGGGCAATGTAATTTATGTCAGGAAAAATTCTCATGGAAAAAAAATCACATAGATTAATTCCATTAGAGGAATTGTTTTAGAAAAAATGTCTGCAACAATTTCTTTGATAAAGGTAAGTCTGTAAGAATTCATACATGCTGAAAAATATAGATAGGATAAGTATGAAACAATAATAAAAAAAATACAATTTTCATAAGTCCCAAAAGAATAATTCTCAAGAGGATAGCAAGGATACTCTATGAAAACATAAGTTCACAATAATTAGCTCAACAAAAGATTTAGTCTATGAAAACACAATATCAATGCCATCTTTCAAAAGTATAAAAGGTTAAATCATGGTATTTCCATAAAATTCACATAAACACATAAAAGAGGGGCTCAAAATCAAGACAATAATCTAAAAAAATTGGGTCCCCATTTCCTTATGGAGAAAAGGGGAGGGTTGGGTACATCAAATGGAGACTTATAGGGGGAATACTGTTGAGTATTAAAGAACCCAAAACTATGGTTTGCAATCATAATCAATCATGAAGTGTGGCATATAAGAATACTTAAATTAGAAACATGAAAGAGACTCCTAAGTTAATTCACACAACATACTTGACTTCTATTTTATTGGATCTATGTGTGTCAAAATGTGTAGTTTATTTAACTCCTATTAAGATGAGTTTTTTAAAGGCTTTGATGGGGATATAGGTTTTGTTCTAGTATCCATTAAAACTAAAAAAATAACAGAGATTTAGGCATTGATTTGTTTCTATCTATGCATTCATATCCCTAATAAAGATACCTTGGGATTCTTCTTTTCTCATTCCATTACTTTTTATTTTGATCATGATGCATGGCACATTGACCTTATTTCATCATGTGAGCCTTTTGATTTTATTTTGCTCTTTTGAATCTATTGGATCTTTTTTATTTTATTTTTATTTTTCTCTTCTTTTGTTTTTGAATGAAAAAGAGAAGAGATGGAACCCCAATGAGATGGTATGATTATAAAACAAATCATTACCAGAACATCCTTGTTAGCCACATCTATTCTTAGAATTATCATTTCCAATAGATTTTCAATGTGATAAGTGCATTTTATCCAATAAAACAAGAAAAAACTCTAAATTTGTATGAAGTACTATGAGATTAGCTTTCATATGCTTGGTAAAAATATTAAATTATGAAACCATTCAGAATAATTCATAATTACCTACCTTCATCCTAAAGACTCAAAAACCATAGAAATACACCTAATCTGTAAACTAGTCCCAAAGTGTCAATATTTTGATTTTCCCATTTTCCACAAGTCATAAGCTCAGTTGGTTTAGATTTTAACTTGGTTATAGTTAGATAAAACATAATTTCAATCATCAGAGAAAGCAAAGAACAACTAGTCTAAGAAATCAAGAAATTAACTAAGAAAACATGAATTCTAATCTATGAAAACATGAAATCTAATATAGGAAAAAAAATATTGAAAGTAGGAAAGATTAATATATAAAGCAAGAAACTAGTCTATGAAAGAAAAAAATCTAATCTAATCTTATAGTTACTTTCATCTATCGCTCATTACTCAGTAACATTAGCTAATGGTACAATCCTGAAGTAGTGCTTTAGGAACTATTTATTGATTGGATATGTAAGATCACAACCTTAGAGGTCTTTCAAATGAAATATGTTATTTCCCATGATATTTAAAATTTAATACGGTCTACTCCATAGTGGGGAACTTGTCATGTTATCCTTTCTTCTCATGGTATTTATTCCAAAGTAGCACTAGATCTAAAATCCTAAATCCTTTGACTTTCACTCTCTTATCAGACCACCTCTTGACCATGTCTTAGTGTTTGATGAATTTTTCTAAGGATTCATTCCTTGAATATTCCATTTTTTTAATGTCCAAAAACATTGATTCTATTTTATCACTCAGTTTCATGTAGTCCTGTATAAAATAATAAGTGGTCAACTTCAACATGATTGGGAACACATGACTATGTTCATATACCAATAGATAGGGTGAAGCTTTAAGGGCTAGCTTGTGTTTAGTCAAATATACCCAAAGAGCATACTTCAATAAATTATGCTAGTCCCTAGGATTGTCTCTAGTTGATTTCTTAATTGCATTGATCATATTTTTATTTGTTGATTTTGTTAGTCCATTTTCCTAAGTGCAATGGTTAGAAGTTGAGTTGATAATGATTTGGTTGTCATATGATCATTCAATAAATTCTATCGATATGGAATCCATTCCATTTTCAAAAACCAGAGAAATGGGTGTGTCAAACTTGGTTGTTATGTATTCCTCTAAAAAATGAATCACATATTATGCTCTACAATTATTTATGGCTATGACCTTGGTCCATATAGTGCAATAATCTATAGCAGTAAGAAGAAACTTATGGCTCATTAAGGAATTTGGGTTGATTATGCTAATGAAGTCTAAACCCCACTGGGAAAATGACCATCCTTCAACAACTGGTTGTAAAATATTTGCTACATGTACTTATCTCTTAGGTAGAGCTTGGCATTCATTGCATGTCCTCACATGAGCGTGAGCATATTTGAAAACTGTTGGCCAGTAGTAGCCCATTATTAATATCTTATGGGTTATGGTATTCCTAAAAGGATGACCACTATCTATCTTCTGATGCAAGATCTCTAAGATTTTTTTAGCTTCCTTTATAGATACACACCCAAGGTAAATACCTTCATAATTTCTTTTGTTAAAGACTCCCTTTTTGATCATGTAAAGAGAAAATTTGAGCCTCAAAGCTCTCTTCTTCTCTCTATTGAGCTTGAGGGGATAATATCCTATAAGTAAATACTATATTATGTCAATATAACATTTTCATTTAGACACTTGAGCTTCACATACATTTTCAACTGTGATGCAAGGATCTAGTTCAATCATGAGATAAACAATGCCTTACCCTCAAATGATCTTTTTAGGCTTGATATCTATGTCAAATTATTATATCTTAGCCATCCATTTGCCTCATATTTCTCCTAACTTATTCTGTGATAGGGTGAGCTTGATAACAAGATCAAGAACTATGGAAATGAATTTATTCCTTAAGATGTAGTGCCAAAAATTATTCATTTTTTTAACAAGGGTAAAAATCTATTTTTCAATCATGGAATACCTAAGTTCTACATCTTTCATGTTTGTGATCATAAACACAATTGGATGCTCGATATCATCCTTATTTTACATGATGATAGTATTAATCGAATGCTCTAAAGTAAATGAGTACAAGTATAAATATTTATTAAAATTTAGACTGATCAAAACTAGAGCCTATGATATTACATCTTTAGTGTCCTAGAAGGACTTGTTTGGATTTAGCTATCCATTCTATTTTGGTGTCTTACTTGAGCATGGCATTTAGGGACCTCACAATTTTTGCAAATCCTAAGATGAACTTCTTTACAAAGTTAATCTTTTTAAAGAATTATTTGAGCTCCTTCTTGCTATTTGGTGGTTAGATTTTTGAAATCAATTGAATTCTATCTAGACCAATGGTGATCCCATCCTTAGTGATGATGTTCTCTAAAATATTTCCTTTAATCACTTCAAATATGCTCTTATTTTGGTTTAATGAAATACCAAACTTTTTGTATCTCTCAAATATTGATTGTAGGTGACTTATGTGGTTCTTTTGATTATTTAAAAATACTGTAAGATCATCCATGTAGATGATTATGCATTTTCTTATTAATCCCTTGAAAGCAGGATCCATGGCATGTTGAAAGGTTTTTCCTATATTTATTAGGCCTAATTTTGTCCTCTTATATGCATAAGTTCCCCATTTTATAGTGAATGTCATATTCATTACATCCTCAAATTGCACAAGTACTTGATTGTAGCCTAAAAATCCATCCAAAAAGGACACCATTTTATAACCACTTACTATTTGTATCACCTCATCTAGAGAAGGCAATGCATAATTATCTTTTTTAGAATCCTTGTTCTTTTTTTGAAATTCCACACATAATCTGATCTCACCACTCTTTATTATTACTGTGAACAAATTGGCCACCTAGGTAGAATTTCAAATTAGAAAGATGATTTTGTAATTTAAAAATTTATCCACTTCTCTCTAATTAAGAGGCTCCAAAATATGATTGACTGGTCTTTTCCTCTATCTAAATGCTTTGTGATCTATCTTTAAGGGAATCATGTGAGTGATGACCTAAGGGTCATAAACTTTTAGATCTTCATATGTCTAGGCAATTATGTCCCTATATTAAGTAATTAAATCCTTCACTCATTGCCTCTCTTTTGGGGTGTAGCTGAGACCAATATTAGCATAACACAAGTTGTGCTCATTACCTATATTTTCCTTTCTAAAATTAAATTTATTAACTTTTGGCTATCTTAACTATTGTGTTTGAGTTTTTAGGTTGAATGGTCTCTCCAAGGAGACCAATATAGATAGAATTTGATTCTATTTGAGCTGAAGAATGCCCTCTTTATCTGATTCCTCTTGGTAGAGGTGATTAATGTCTTTATCACTGATAATTTAGGATTTGAGTTCTCCTAAATTGGTTAAAAATTGAATATTCTATTTGTCATCATCAAAGACATGGAAATTTTCTACATTATCTAGAACAAAGGGGCAATGTACCAATTTGATTAAGAACTTATTTACCTTAGATTCTTGTACCAGTTATAGATTAGTAGAAGTAGTAACTAATGAATCAGTTGTATGATTTTTCTCTCTAAGAAGTGCTACAATGTTGAAATCTTCAAAGCTTTCAATCAGGTCATATGCTATGTGCTTGTCTCTCTTCAAATAAGATATCTTGCATTGGTATTTATTCTTGACTTGATTTACCACTAGCTCTAAATCACCAAATACTAATATTGCTTCACATTATTCTTGAGTGCAAACTATAGTCCCAAAACTAAAGTCTCATACTCAACTCTATTTTTAGTACATAGAAATTATAATCTGTATGCTACCAAGAATTTATTACCTTATGGATTAACCAACCTAATTCCCATGCCTAATCCTTAGTTAGATCTAGTGCCATTAAAGTGAAATCTTCATAGATAATTGGAACCTTTAGGTTCTAGCTTCCATACTTGATTCTACATAGTAAATGTATAAATACCAAGGTTGGATGAGTCATACTTTACGTCTTCATTCTTCACATTGTACTTTGTAATTAGATACTTCATTCTCTACTCTCTATCAATTCTAATATGATTCAAAACTCCTTTCTATGACATCTAGATATGAGAAAATTCTATAGAGAGATATATATTGAGCATTTTGGAACAATCCCTACTTAATAGTAGACCATAGCCTTTAGGTATGTCCACCACTAGAATATCAATGATCAATTGGACTCTTGGCTTATATGTTACTTTAATGTGCATATTATTCAATTTTCCAACTACTAAGACCACTATCTTATCCAATTGTTAAACTATCCTCTTTGAAGGGCTTGGTGTTAAACTAATATTTTGACATATAGATGTAGGCATGATAGTCATAGATGCTCTAGAATTAACTAAATAGTTATGAATGTTCATACTGAATGCCTATATAGTCAACATAAAGGGTGGAAATTTTAGCTTTCTCTTGTAGATGACATTGGTGTTAGATGATTTTTATGTGTATGATTTCACTTTTTCCATAGGTGCATGTCTAGTAATGTAACTATAGAGTAGCTGCTTTTGTTCAGTGATCTGGGCTAACTCATGAAGAGTTATATTCTCCCTGATCTTCTTCATATCCTTCATAATGTTGTATCCTCATTTGCCTAATTATTCTTTGCTCTGTTGTTGATCATTCCCCTTTGGAGGGGGTGGATTATTATTTTCCTTGGGATTAAGATGAATTGACATGGTATTTGGATGAGTGGATGTCATGAGTTGATTCTTATTCCTTAGATTGTATGCACCTCTCTAAAACTATTGGAAAGCATGAAATTTGTCCATGTTGTCTTTTGGTTCATTATCATCTTCTTCTAGAAAAGGAAACTCATGAATTTCAAAGAACATGGTAGTGCTAGAAGATCCAAGATCTAGATGATGCTCAAGTGGATTATGCATATGATCTTATATAACCACCTCTCTTTGGAAGATTTTAAATGTTGTATATAATTTAATGTAGTTGAGCTCACCATGCTCAAAAGTGTTGTGAATTTTTCACCAATTAGGAAGAGCCATTTATACTATATTGATCTATGGAAGTTTGTTAGGTTATTTAGGCCTATTGAACGATCTATTATATCTCTTTAATCCAATATTATGATTACCATTTAGGCCATTTTCATTACCTATTTTCCTTTACATATTTAGGAAATCATTTCTCAACTTTTGAACCATTTTCTAAATAGAATCCAATTATACCTTTATGGAATTTTTACCTTATATAACAGTAGTGAGAAGTGTAATTGTTTGTTGGTTTTTCTGATAACCATTTCCCATAGCATGATTGTTCAAATAATCAAAATTCTACTATGTTGTCTATGTTGGTGGATGTAGTATATATAACTAGTTATAATTAAATGCTAAGACATTCTACCTTGCATGTGGAACTAGATTTAGTGATAGAAAACCATTGTTGACATTAGGCACTCTAGGTGTCTAAGGGTTGAACTACTTATCTACAGTGATATCCTCTTCAAATGCTGACACCAAAGTTTTAGCCATAATTTATCTTCTAAATAACATAGTAGTGATATGGTCCAAGGCATTCTTGTACATCTCCAATGCTAGTGCCACCTTTGGTTTGTATCTTGGGGTCAACCAGTTGTACATATTTTTCCATCTTGCATTGAAATCATGAATGGAATCATTAGGTTTCCTCTTCATGTTGATGAAGTCTTGGTATACCAAACTAAGATTGGTGCCATCAATACCAAATGAACTACTCAAGTTATAGATATAGAGATGCCACTATCACCTTATAAGAACTAAGAGTTTGAAGTAGATCAAATAAATTATCAATTTTTGTAATCTAAGTGAGAGGATCCTTACCATCAAACTTATGCATGTCCAATTTAGGAACATCAATTTTACACTAGAATTGGAGTTGTTAGTGTTGAGAGGAGGAGGATCTGAATGATGAAGAGGAGGGCTTTTTGACTATAACTATGATGAAAGAGCAGCCAATTGAGTAATTATTTGATTCAATTGAGTGTGAAACCCATTAATCTCTTTAAACATCCTTAAAACATTAGTTTGAATTGAAAGAAAGTCATCATGCCATACCAAGCCCTTTATTCATCCTAAAGTTGAAAAATCAATTGATTTAAAGGTTTAGATTCCATATCACTAGCAGAAGGAGTCTTAGGAGTTCCTTGCCCCCTTTTATTCCTCATATAGAAGGATCAACCATATACAAACCGTAATAAGGTTTTTTACCAAAAAAAAAAGTATACCAAGAGATGGTACCATTGTGATCATCTCACCAAGATGAATCTAATGACTACTTTTATGCACTAGGGTAAAACATTTTAGCACAAAAGTGTACTGACAAAATATACCATTGTGATCATCTCATCAAGATGAATCCAATGACTACAATTATGTAAAGCAATTTTTTTCTAGATTTTTTAAATTAATTTAAAAAAAAAGCATTTTGAATAATACTGAACTAACAAAAAAATTAATTCTTCCTAAATTGCAAGTTATGTTTTTAAGCCCCTTCCTCTCACAAAAGTTATGCCTTTCCAGATCTAAAAATGCCACATGAAACCTACCCAAATCAAAGCTCTGATACCAATTTTAATGAAATTACTTAGGTGTTCCCATAGAATGATTTTATATCACACAAAATAAGTAAATATGAGAGATCACACAACAATAATTGATAGTAGATTATAATACTAGATAATATAACAAAGCCACTTCAAGGGGGAAACATCCAAAAGAATGCACTAAGAGAAAAATACTTAACATGATGATCCAAGACTAACCATTACCTCTTATATATAGTCTACTTAGCCATGGTTATTCCATAGGTTGACTTAACTAAGAACATAGAGAAATGCAACCAAAATATAAAAGAGGTATGTAAGCCACAAGTTGGACACATATCCCAAGACATGCCAAAGGTTAAGGGCATAGTAGGTGACCTATCCAAATAGTGTAAGAAAATTTTCTTGACATTCATCCCAAGAAGTGATGGAATTTTTGGTTAGATTTAAATACCAAGCATAAGCAACATCCATTGAAGTAAAAGGGAATATGCATACAACATCCTCATCTACAACATTGATTAGTCTTAAATCATGTTTAACTAACTTGATATTTTTCTCTATTGTCCTTTCTCTTGAAGGAGAAAAGGATGGCAAGTAATTTTTAGGATTTCAAGGCAAATCATGCACATCCCCTAGGATGGCAATATTAGGTCCATCTAACTAGGGTTATTGCTAAGCCATTGGTTGATAAATATGTAAAGGGTTCCCTATTAGAGGAGGATTGTTCTTGGTATTATATGATTTATTAAGGGTGAGACTAATAAACTAGCCTAGGAATTAGATCTAGTTACTCTCCTAGGTGACTCTAATACAATTCTATGTAAAGGATAACTACTACTATCAAAGGTCTAATACCTCCTTCTAGTGCTAATTAACTATTGGTGTGGGTTTTATGCATACCATAGCCATAATGAGGTAAATTCTAACATTTTAGGATCTTAATGGAGGTAAACTCTACTCTAGGGCATGAGTTATAAGAATACAATTTATTTCAACCTATTGATGGAATAGTGGGTAAGGCATACAGGTTGTTGATAATTGTTTTTGGATAGAGGTGTGATTATAAGAGTAGTGAATCTCTACGTGAGTTGGATGGGTGGCTAGTTGCTAATCTAGAGTGGGTAGATCTTAGAACAAATTCAAAAAGGAGGGAAGGGTAAGGTAGAAAAGAAAACCTCTATGGTTTTTAATAAATAATCCCCTGATTAGTTTCTAAAAGGATAAGTGTTCTCAAAACCTATGCCTATTGATAGTAATTATTGCACACACACAATCAGACATGACTAGGTAGTCTAATGAAAATAAAGATGTAGGAAATTCACAAGCCTCAAACAAATGTTACTCCTTTTAGGGTAGTTATTTCCCATCCTTAATTAGGAGATTATGGCTTAAGCTAGTGAATTATTTGAGGCAACTGTTACACACATAAAAATATACATCCAAGAAAGCACTCATGCATAATCAAAATTATGAATCAATTTGAACTTAACTATATTGTACCAATCCTTGAGCAACTATTGCACACTTAAAATTTAGTGTATCAATCATAATAATTAGGAATATATTCATATCTTTTGTACACTAAATATTATTAAAAGATACAACCAATAAGTAATAACTAATTACATATAAATTAGAAAGAAAATATGCAAAAACATTCACTAATGATCAAAACTATTATTGCTCCTATATTCAAAAATTCTCTAACAAAAAATCCAATTTGGATTACAATTATTTTTATAGAATTGGTTAAGGGGTCTCCTCATCCTTCAATTTCATACAAGGTCATTACATGTGATAGTTAGAATATATAGTTCTAACTATGGTCTACAACTATCTAAGAGTATACTTGTACTTATCCATTTAAAATAGCCTTTGCCAAAGATATGAAACATGTGCGTGTGTATAAAAATAGAGGTAATTTTCTATAATTATAGCTTGAATTATATGCAAAATTTAAAAATAGATTCACCATTTACCAAAAACTACAAATACCTCTTTCTATAGGTTTTGAAAATAACCTGTTGATATTTCAGATTATTCACCTTCAAAATAAAACTTAGATATATGCATGAAGTACCAAAATTACTTTACCCATGTTTATAGAACCAATGGCACTAATGTTAGCCTGAATAATCTGATTTGTGCATTTCATGCTTGCCCATGATTGTCATGGAATTTATATCTTCTCTTTTAAATTCACCATTCAGATTAAAACATGTGTGTTCATATCTTAGCTCAATTATGAGACCCAATATATATTAATAGACATAATCTAAATATATTATTCTTATTTCCATTACTAGATTTCAAAATGTGACACATGTTGATACTTGATTGAGTCTAGGATCTTTGAAATGTCTACATAGGACTCGCATTGTTGATGGTTTACATGATGGAATGTGAGTGTGGCACTTGGTAGTTCTACAGGGCCTCTATGTGATTTGAACACTTTTATGCCACTTGGAATCTCTTTTATAGCTATGGGACCTTTGAAAATTTCATGTCAATTTTACATCATTGATCCTTATGTACTAGGCTAACACAGTTTTTTGGATCTATGTATTGGGTTCCCTACCTCTCATGATGGTGACACTTGTCACTCTCATGGACCTTTGACATTTATACTTTATCACACATTGTGCAATCAAATGGGCCTAAGTAATCACATGCCATGGGATCTAAATGGGTAATTTATGAGGTTAAATTTGACATTCACATGACTATCAAATGACATCCTTAAGACCATCAATGATGTCCATGTGACTATCAAATTTAATCGCATAAGTTTAGAATTTTGTTGATGTTAAATTTGATGTTTTCATGACCATCAACTGACATCCTTATGACTATCAAATAAAGTCTATGTGATAGTCAAATTTAATCTCATCAACTAGCATGTGTTATTTCCTCAGGGCTATACTATTCCAACAAGTATAAACAAAAAATAATACTTATCATAATAAAGTAGCTTACAGGAATATCTTAGCCTAAGGTATTAGTATTTAATAAAATATGAAGTGGGCTTAGGTAAAAATATTTAATTAATCTTAAAGCATAATGAAAATAATCCATAAGTAGGGTGCCACTTTGTAGTCTAATATTTGTTTCAAGGCAATTGTTGTGGGAGAAATCTAGTAGGCTTTCTATAGAAAGATTATTTTAGGACTTTTGAGGAGGAATTGTTTCAGACAAAATGTCTACAAAAATTATCTTGAAGGATCAATTTAATCAAACAAATTATTTGAAGGAATTAGTTGAAGGAAAAAAGGCCTAAGATAAAAGTCTCGAAGGGAAAGTCTCAAAGGGAAAAGTGTCCAAGACAAAGTCTTGAAGGGCAAGTGGCTACTTTAAAAATGTTGAAAGGTCACTTTCAAAATGTTTGAAGGGTAAGTTCAGAAATTTTAAAGGGCATGTTCCCTTCAAGGGAATTATTTTAAGAATTTTTTGTCAAACAAAATATCCTAAACAAATTTTTTTAATGAATTGGCCTACAACAAAAGTCCTAAAGGATAAGACTAATAGGGCAAAGTGCTTGAGAAAAAATTCTTAAAGGGAAAGTCAAAAGGGTTGAAGGATCTACTTCATGGGAAAATACCTAAAGGGTCTACTTTATAGGGTATATTTTAATGGTAAAGGGCCCTTACAAAATTTTGAAAGGGTAACTAGAAAATTCCTAAAGGGAAGTTTCAAAAGATCGAAGGGTATCTTTAGAAAGTCTGAAGGGCATGTGTCTTAACAAAACTTTCAAAGGGTAAGTTAGAGGTAAAGGGTATTTTCAAAAGTATTGAAAGAATTCCATTAGGGGAATTATTTTGGACAAAATGTCTACAATAATTCTCTCAAAGACCCAATTCTCTTGGACAAAAAGTTTGAAGGAATGTACTTATCTCAGATAACATGTCTTAGATATTTTTTTGAAAAATGGTTCAAAAAGGCAAAGGGCAAGGTGTAAGAAAAAATTCCCAAAGGAAATGTTCAAATGGAAATTGAAAAAATTCCCTAAGTAATTATGTCAGGAAAAATGGCTACAATAATAAGGTTGAAGGACACTTTACACAAATCATTAAGGGTAGGTTGGTAAGGAAAGAACACATTTCAAAATCTCCAAAGTGCAATTCCAAAATATTGAAGGGTAATTTGGAAATAGTTTGAAGGGTCTAATTCATAGGGAATTTATCCTTGACAAAATTCCCAAAGTATCTACTTCATAGAGGGTAAAGGGCGATCTCAAAAATTTGAAGGGTAAGCTTGGAAGGGCTAAAAGACAATGTCAATTATGTCAGGAAAAATGCTCATAAAAAAAAGACTGTAGACTAATTCCATCAAAAGAATTGTTTTGTAAAAAATTTCCAAAATAATTTATTTGATAAAGGTAAGTCCATAAGAATTAATATGCAAAAGAAATACCAAAAAAGATAGATAGGATAAGTCTAACATAATAAGCCTGAAAAGACAATTTGCATAAGTCCCAGGAGGACAACAAGGATAGTCCATGAAAACATAAGTCTATAATAGTTATCTCAACAAAATATTTAGTCTATGAAAACACAATATCAATGCCATATTTCCAATGTATAAAAGGTCAAATAATGATATTTCCCTAGAATTTGATAAACACATAAAAGAGGGGCTCAAAATCAAGACAATAATTTGAAAAATGTGGGTCCCCATTTCCTTATGGAAAAAATGGGGGTTGGGTACAACACTATATTTATTTTACCTATAGAAACATCAAATATCATGCCAATTTGTGGTGCAAACAGAATCACCTAGGGTCTCTCTTATCTAGATACTAGTATAATATCTCTAACCTAATTTAGGATAGTAGTAGGCATTGTATTTATTGGAGGTGGTTTTAATGGAGGTGATTAAGTTTAATCAAAAGATAAAAATATAATAGGAATGTGAGGCAATTTTTTTGGGTTTATCTTCCCAAGTGTGCCAAATAGAGTTTTTGTAGGGCCCATATTCAAAACAAATGAAGGCAATTTGGGAGGCACATTCACCATTACAGTCATAGTAATATTGAATAGGGATGTAGGAAAATGAGGATTTGGGAAGGTGAAAAACTTTGAAATGGGAATCAATATCCTCTTAGATACAAGGGAACCAATGACAATTGATACACTTGTTGTGGCTACTTAAGAAAGAGTGGAACCTACAACTTGAATAACACTATTAAATTGGGAGCTTGATGAAGGTGCAATATTATTAGTGGCATGGGATATAAAGTGGGGGATGGTAAATCCTAACGAATGACTAGATTGGCTCATTCTAGTTTCAACAAAAGGTTAATCAGTGGTAGTTATAGTGAATAATGATTTTGAAGCCAATGGGGGAATAATGGTGGGAGGAGCAAATGCAGAAGTAGAAATAGAAACAAAAGTATATTTACTTGTAATTGGAAAAGGAGGTGGTGGGAAGGTACTTACATTAAGATAATATGATCCAAGGGTGTCCTAAGGTGTGCTAATGGTATAAATAGTCAATTGAGAAGTTGATGGAGGGGTTTTTTCTCTTCTCATAGTATTCTTCAGATTTCTTTTCCTCTTGTATATCCTCTCAATGATTCTACCAACCATTGTGTGTATTTATTCCATGGATATATTAATGCCTTGTTGCAATTCCTCAAGTTCAATAGAAGTAGGGTAAGGTTAACATAGGCTCTTTAGAGTAGCTCCCATAGCATATGTAGATATTAATATGGGTGTTTGGGAGGGGACATGTTGACTGTTAGATCCTCCTTGCTTAAAGCTTGGAGGTAAGTCCTCACCACTTGAAGTGGCAATTTATGGAGGCCTCCTTAGTATTTTACTAAAAATAGGAACTTTTTATTCTTCTTCATCATATTATAATTCTTCATAATCAGAATCAAACATGATCCCATGGGTTTGTGGCGGTTGAGACCTAATAATATCTTCTTTTTTCTTCTCCCTAACTAGTCTCATTTCTAGCTCAATGTTCTTCCTTACTATAATCTTGAGTACCACATCATCATTCATAACATTATGTATATCCACTCATGAAATTAATTTTGATTATTATACTCCATTTCTACATATTTATTAAATTTTAATAGATGTTTGGCAATGGCATTTTTTAGGATCACATGGTCTGAAGTCATATTTAGGTAATAGGTAAAAAACCCTTTACCTAGAAGCTACAATAATATCATGTCATTTGGTTATTTTGGTCCTCACCAATTTGTAATGAACCTTATGGGAGGTTATATTCTTCTTGTTATTGAATAATTCACCAAATCCATGTAGAATCTAATAGGCCATCTCTTCTTCATCCATATTTATTGGCACATACCTTGGCAGTCAAAGATGGGCCACCATCACTCTTTCTATCCTAATGACTATGCAGTTTGGGTATAACCAATAGCTACCCATGTCCCTTAAGGTTTTTTTGACTTCAAGGGGAACCATCTACATCTTTCATTCAATGATCGACTTTTAAACCACTAGGTAGAACTATTTTGGAATCACTCTTATGTTGCATCTAAAGGGTGAATGTGTATTACAAAAAAAGTTGAGGCACAACCTCTTGTCACTCAAGAGACCATGAATTATGATCTATTTGATCACTTGCACATATTTAATCTAGTAAGTATCTCATCATAAATAATTGGGAACCATTCTTACAAGTTTCTTGAATTGTAAAGACGAAATTTTTACTGATAATTTCTCCAAGTGGGGGACTCTATTGGTCTTCTAAGATGATTTACAACAATGGAATAACCCTTATGTTGACATAAACAATGTATAGATTTTTAAATATTCTATTCAAGAGGTTAAATTCCTAACTCCTTACCTAAATTATTGGATGGAAAAGTTTCCTTGGTTATCCATGAGATCAGCTTCCATTGGGTTAGCCACCCATGCAACCAAGACCTTCTTTGGGGAGTGCAGTTTATACGAGTTATTAATGACAACCTAGTTATATTCTATCTATGGTTAGGGAAGGTCATAATACTTCTCAAATATTGTCTCTATTATGAAATCAATAAGTTGACCTTAGGATATTGATTTCAATATCCATATTCACACTTTGATCTCTCAAAAATATCATAGACTAGGGCAATGCATAAAATGACCTCCATCTTAGCTATGGCCTTATGAAGACTAACTAAATTGATGGAAAAGATATTAGAACACAATTAGATTATTTTAGATATGGTTTCATCCTATTTAATATCCTTAGCTACTTCTACATTGAAATAAATGCTATTGTAGTGCATGTTACTAGATGCTATGGCCTTAGGAATGAATTCAATGTCTTTGAAGATGACAGAAGTAACATACTGGAATAGAAAGTCATCATTCCCAATGGAAATAATCTTACCTAAATTATAGGGACCTATTTGTGCCATATTATATATTACTCTAGGTATTAATCAATGTCTTTTTTTATCCTTCTGAAACTTTCAAGCTTCGATAATGGAAGTTAGGATTGTAGTTTGCTAATGGCTTCAGCTTTATTGAATTATGAGAGTGTAAACAATAGAGAAAGAAAATGTGTATATGCTTGAAATTAAAATATTAATATTATTTATTGTGTATCCTTTTTAAATATTTTTGTAATTAAATACAATATTGATGGTATCCTGATTCATGCCATATTAATGGTAAGCTTGTCAACTTTGCATATATTTAAAACAACTTCAAAATATTTCTTTTGGAAATTAGTTGCACTATAATTCAAATTTATCTTTAATTAATCTTTGATTTTAAATAAATTTTAGCTTTAAATATAAATATTTCCAATTTTTTACATGTGGCTACCACTTTAGATCTAGATAGGTACTCATAAGGCCTAAATATGACAAAACTACCTAGTCAACTTGAAATCTACACATGTGAAACCTTTTGAATTCCTTAAGGGATCTAATAATGACACTTAAATTACTAAATATTTTATATCTTACCATGTGGCATCTTTAAATTCATTGTGAGCTCTTAGGTGGTGTTATTCAATTTTGATTGGCTACGGGAATGGCACACATCATTCTCATGGGCAATCATAGCTTTTCTTACTAGGTTTATCCTTGAGAAGGATTTTGGATAACTATCAATAACTTGGAATTAATTAGGTGGTTTAAGAGGAGACACACATCCCTCTCATAGGTGATGATATGGATTTTGGATAGAAACAACATGGGAATGACACATGACATCATCATGTGGTACCAGAGGGGACATGTGTCATCCTCATGGGTTTTTATTTGTTCTTCTACCAAGTGTCATTCTTGAAAGGTGACTTAGATAGTTTTATATCATCAAACAAAATATATCAGATGGAGCTACATGTATACCTTTCAATCTTTGGATGGATGCAACATGATATAAGCATATGGTGACCTGAAATGAACCCAAGGGGAACATGTATCACCTTATAAGGCTTTTTAGGTGTAGCTAGTTATTATTGAGACATGTTGTGGCATCTCATGGGATTTTTAATTATGTTAGGATGCATGGGGATGCATGGAATATCAGATTTAATGGTATTTCATGTGGGGGTTAAGATTATGACACATAGGCCCAAGATTTAAATTATAATGGCTAGCTTCTTTATGAGCCCTTTAACATATGCCAATAGCTCATAGACTTGGTATATTTGATTCAAGTGTCTTTCATGGGATACGATGAATCCATAAGGTGTTGTGAGTCTTGATGAGGTGTAAATGTGTTCCTTTTAGGTTATAGTCCAAACTTTGATGTCCTATGAGAAATAAGTAAAATATGACTTTAATTGACATCTTACAAAGTCAAGTGAGAAATTAAGCTAGATTCTTGAAGATGTCAATTCCCATCTTAAGTAAATTTAAACAATTTTAAAGCAAAACTTCATTATCAAATGCCTTAAATACAACATAATGTTAGTTTGAATAAAATCTAGTAAAGCTTACTATGTTTATGTCTATTAGAGAGCCAGGTCGTGATCCATTAGAATGAGACTATTTGCACATCATTGAACCATCTGTGGTTAGTAATTCATTGCTAAATAAAACTTGAATAAAAATTGAAATAATTTTAACATTTATAAGCATCAATATTTATTGCAAAATGAATAATTAACTAGAAACTGTAGAAGCCCAAATAAAAGTAAATTAAATCAAATCCATATGCATTCAAATGTTTTATCATGCTTAGCATCCTGGGCACTTTTGAAAATTTAAGGAGGGTACCCATTCTAAGAATAGGCTAATGTTTATCATCAATAAAAACATGTAATTCAAGGCATACAATTGTCATGTCAATAAAATATTGGAATTAAGCATGTAATAATAATCATCATAGTAATAAGCACTAAAGAGTAAGCCACAAAAAATATGATGCATGTTAGACATAATGGAATTGTACATAATTAAAAAAATCATGATAGTAATCTTGGTCCCACAAGATTAAAAACCATGTAAATATGTACACACATATGTATACAATGTAATGATCATGACACATAAAAGCACTAAAAAATGACATGGAAATAGACTAGAGGATCCTATAATACACATGACATGAGAACACATAAGATAACACACATAAATCATCATGTGATTTATCATTCAATTTAAGAGACATCAATGATCACAAAATGTAACACACTCATTAGTCACATAATGTAGCACATAATGTAGGAGTCAACAATGATGAGACATATAACATGCAATGTAACACTCAATGTAACTAAAAAATAGTCACATAATGAATACACAATATAACCATAATTTAAAATACATGAATGGTCATATAATATAATAATCAACATCATCAATCACACATAGAAAAATAAATGATAGATCATACAATCAAGCAATGTCATCATCATATATATAAAAGTACCATAGAAATTAAAAATAACACCATAAATAATATATGTAAGAGAAATTCATGTATAAACAGTCTAAGTAGCTCAATATGATTCATGAAAATTCATGTAAAGATATAACTTGATAAGATGTACCAAGATGCCCTAGTGTAAGCATATTCTTTTGTTAGTCAATTTAAAATTGACTAAGAAAAGAAGTTCTAGTATGTTTTTTACTTTTGTTTCAAACACCTGTGGTGTATCTTATACTAGATCTTTATTATGTGGTATATTTGTAGCTAGTGATTTTTCATTATATTTAATTGTGTTAAATCTTGACTTATCCTTAGCAAACAAACTTTGTTTTAATTAGATAGTAAGACTATTGATTTGTTAGTTACTGATTTGTGAAATCATATATATATATATATATATATATATATATATATATATATGATTTCACAAATCAGTAACTAACAAATCAATAGTCTTACTATCTAATTAAAACAAAGTTTGTTTGCTAAGGATAAGTCAAGATTTAACACAATTAAATATAATGAAAAATCACTAGCTACAAATATACCACTTAATAAAGATCTAGTATAAGATACACCACAGGTGTTTGAAACAAAAGTAAAAAACATACTAGATCTTCTTTTGTAAGTCAAGATTTAAGTGGTATATTTGTAGCTAGTGATTTTTCATTATATTTAATTGTGTTAAATCTTGACTTATCCATAGCAAACAAACTTTGTTTTAATTAGATAGTAAGACTATTGATTTGTTAGTTACTGATTTGTGAAATCATATATATATATATATATATGATTTCAAAAATCTCTCTCTCTATATATATAGTTAAACTAATATATATATATATATATATGATTTCAAAAATCTCTCTCTCTATATATATAGTTAAACTAATATATTTTCTAGTTTACATCTTTATTATTAGTATTATTGTTTTAATTAAAAATATATGCTTGTGATTTAATTTAATAAATTTTTATGTTGATGATACAATGTTATTTATACCAATTATTGTTAGATATTTTTCATGGTTACATTGATAACAATGGACTAACTACCTTTTACTCATTTGAGATAGATGCAAGATTGTCTGACCCTTATTAAGTAGTAATGAGGGAAAGCATCTTATGGGAGAGGGTAAAATATAATGGAATATGGGGGAAGATATAACAAACCTAGAATAGTTACACACACACTTGATTGTTATAAAAATAATGGATTTATAGTATTTTGTTGTTTACCTGTGATGGTTTGATTCTCATAACAATCTTATATGTGGTTAATTTTGGTGGTCTATCCATTGTGATTATAATTTAATGTTCATATTTAGTTTTATTGTAGTTACCTAACTTGAATTAATAAAAATTAGACATACAAGTTGGGTGTGCTCTTGTGTCACTTGCAAACTAATTTTGATTTAGAGTAATTATTTTTGTACTTCTTTCATAATTATATTATTCTTGTCTGTAGAGTGTATCATTATGTTGATGACTTATTTTCTATATTTGTCGAGTCATATTATTTAAATTCATGTTTAAATGTATATAAAAATGAAAAGGTTCATAATGTATTGGTTTGGTGTACATTTAAAATATAATGGCCTTGTTGAGAGAAAGTAACTTAATAATAGACAAACTCCTTTTTGGTGGCTTTAGAAACCCATGAAATATTAAAAGGTGTCATGAACCTTAGACTAAGGTAAGATAAAATATTTTTTAATGTTTTTGGGGTATTGATTAGTGAATTGATAGGTAATGCATATTATTGATAATAAAAAATCTCACTATTATTTTTAGGGGTTCAAGAGCTTCTTAGTAAAACATAAACATGTGCATATGATGAGGTCTTTTGTATTTTGTACATCTCAATGGAAAATTGCATGAGGATTTATGGAGAAACCATACATAGTTTTATGACATAATTGGTTTGAAGGGAATCAAATATAATAGTAGTTAGAGTAAATGCTAACAATAGTGGTGTATAAAATCTAAGAGAAAATTACAAGGATTTTGGATAAAATATAGAACCATTCAAGACATGGCCATGGATAAATTAGTGGAGAATGAAAATAAAAGGGGGAAAATAGAAAAATGAAGGACAAAAAATGGGAGAAGTAGGAGTAATAAGAAGTTGGCTTTGGATATTTTATGGGAAATAATATCAATTACCATTTTCTACATTTCTAAGCAAGTAATGTCTTAAATAATTTCATGTGTGGAAATTTGGGGGTTCTTAGTTATTTGAAAATATAGAAGGTTGTAGTTTATTTTGTATTAGCTTAGCGTATAGTTTTATTGAATTGCTATAATTTTTTTAGAACCTATTTTCTTATTTTAAATCCATAAAAGTTATGGGTTTTTAGAAAATGATGGTTTTGGCCCCTTTCTCCCTATGGTTATGGTTTACCCTTTTAAAATTAGGGTTATATTATTTTTGGTGGTGTGTTTACTTTAAATTTATAATTTCTTATTTTAAAAAATATATATATACTCATCCATATGGATCTAAGGGTGAGATCTTACTCTCATTCGTAGATCCATAAAGATGATAGCAATTAGGGTTAATACCTAGAATGTTTTAGTGGTTTTATATGTAATTCAAATAAACTAAAATCAAAGTTTAATCACTATTTTGAATAAATATGTCACAAATCCTTTAAAATCATCCAAATGGATAGAGAATAGCATGAATACTACTTTGATTTAATTGCAAAAAATTGGGTTATGTTTAAATACATTTGAATATTTTTGGATGAAGTGAATGAAATCTCCTTAAAGTGTTAAAAATGATCTGTTGGTTGTAGCTTTTGTCAAAATTTAAGTTATTTCAAAATGTGAAGGGATTTCCAGTTTAGTATCTTTATCATACAACTAAGTTGTAGGTATCATTATGAATTTATCTTACTTTTTCATAATTATTGAATCCCCTAAAATGTATTTTAGGATGGGTGCATGGAAATGGAAATATATATAGACTAATTTTAATTGATTTAATATAAAAAAAATTAAAAAATGTAAACTATGATTGGGATAATAAGGCAAGAAGGATGTTGGGATTAAATTAAGAAGTTATCTATGGATAGATAAGTTATTATGACTTTTAATGTAGTATTTTATTATAAGGCATAACGTCTCAAAGTTAAACATGAATGTTTCTTTTAGATCATACTTTAAGTAACTATATTTTTTAAGTAACATTATGTCTTATGTTGGGAAATGCTAATTTAAATACAATAAAAAGACTAAGCTCAAATTAAATAGCTTTAGGAAGTATTAAGCAAGACTGAAACATAAGTATAATGACTTATTAGCATTATAGTTAAAGCTCTAATGAGTATTTTGGGTATAAAAATGGTTACTAGAGGTTATGAGCTAAATATATTGAGCATATAAATATGATTATGAATTATTAAATGGATAGAGAGGCTTATCTAGATTAGGATGGAACTATTACATGTAATGCTTATATTTTAGTCAAACCTATTGATGTTATTGATGTATTATATAGTATTGAATACTTTAATATGAAAAACTAGGTGAATGAAACATATAGTGTGGTTAATTTACTTTAAAAATATATGTGATTCTTGCATACCCACTAAGGACAAACTTTATATAAAATTATATTGATTTAGGAAACTTAAGTGTTAAGATGAATTTTATGTGTGGGATATTATTGGAGTTTGTATCTTTCACAATAAAAATATTATGCTTCTAGAACCTTTGTTTGAAATACGTCATAAAGTATGTTATTATTATGTTGATATTTAGATTATTTTAAAATGATTTTTTTTGGATATATATTATTTTGTGGTTTGTTCACAAAGTCATCATCTAAGTTAAGTGATGATGAGTGATGATTAGCAAGAATCCTTGACATAAATCAATCATCATTGATTAACATGAAGGGTAATGATTTTTAGTAGAGAGTATCATTATTGTGGACAATGACACAAATTCATTGGAAGTCTAAATATTATAATGAAAATATTTGGTAAAAGTAATGTTATAGTTGTATACATTATCTATCTATTTTATTTTCAATTTTGCATGCATGTGTGATATCATATTTGATATAGGATGTATTCCATGGTCTATGTGACTACTGTATGCAATAGTGATTATACTACACATTGTTTTGGTTGAGTTATTAATGCCCAAATCACCATTATCTGCCCCTTTATGAAGATGAAGGGATAAGTGTAAGAGAGACCGATGATATGTGGTTGGAGATAATGCACCTAGATGATGCTTTCCCTCTCTACAACTGCTTTTACCATTGTTTAAGCATACTTATGAATATTGTAATATTTTATGATTTGTTCATAGAATCTTTTTTGTATTATTGTAATTTGAAATTATCATATTTATCTGATTTATATAATAGAGATTGTTGGAAAACTTGTACATTTATTATTTACAAAGACAAATTACAATAGTGGTTGTATATTTTGAGTATAAATTTTTTGGCATACATATTTTAAATAGCTATTACTTCCATTTCTATATATGAACTAATTTATGGTCTTATATTATCTACACCATTGAGACCCTTTTTTGGGGATAAAATGAATAACAATTGAATGCTTAATTGATGGATTATTGTGTAATTAAAATTGTTGTATTTAGTTATATTTAGCTTGTAATAAATAATATGATAAACCTAAATGGTGTAAATATTTTAAGGTTGTGTTAGAATATAATTATTTGAATATAATTAATTTCAAAAAAAATTGCATAGTTTTAATTTTGGAACCTAACATGGTTTTAACATGTGGTGTCAGAGTAAGGTTAAAATGATCATACTTAATGAGTTAACTAATGTGAAAATATCTCTCATCTTTATAGTAGGAGGAAATGGTAGACACACGAAATAATGTTGAAGGGAATTAAAAATAGGATCATCAACTTAATCTCAACTAGTTAATGGAAGAGAAAACTACTAAGATTAATTTATCATCACAATATTAAATGAGTCGTGAGACAAAGTTGCATCCATGAAAAATGAGGTACATGGACTTGATGGGAAATAATAGTAAGAATATAGTGAGAAATAATAGGTGGGACTAGAATATAATCCAAATCAAGAGCATGTTGAATAACATCAAGTTGAAACAATGAAAGTGGCTATAAAACTTGCATAGGATATGAAAAATGTGAATCCACCTAATTTTGGAGTAATATTTCAAGACAGAGTTGAATATTAGATCATTAAATTGAATAATTATTTCAAAATTCTAAATTACTCTGAGGTGACTAAATTAGTATGTAGATCATATTAATTGGATGGTGAAGTAACACCCTATTAGGCCAAAATAAGTTTGAGATGTGTCTTGACTCAACTACACCTCTTAGGAACACTTTGTAACATTGTTAAGGGATTAGTGGTAACCATAAATATACTTAAAATAGAAACTAATATATTTATAGAACTTGAAGCAAGAAGAAATATCAGTGATAGAGTATTTGGAATAATTTACCAAACTTCTCAAGTATGTTCCCCAATACTAAAAAGATAAACAATTTTAAATAAAAAAAGTTCATCATGGGTTTGAGGCCATAAATCAAATGTAAATTTGATGTGCATGGACCTAGTTCCATGGATCACATCTTGGAGAAAGATATTAAGTAAGAGTAGAACCTCAAATCTCTAACAAAATTCAAATACAAGTAGTAGTAAAAGTTTAGTGCCCTGAAACCTTATTTGAAAAATAATATTTGGAAGTGTAATGGGAACTGTAAAAATAAAATCAATAATAAAAATAATAATTTAAGGGAAAATAAACTAGGTAACAACTTCAAGGAAGGGAACATATGAGGTAACTCATCTCAAATAAAAATACCACTAGGTGGATGTTTCACTTTTGGGAATATCAATATACAAAATAATATCCTCAGTGGAAGATGAGTAAATTAAATAATACTTAATCATCATCCACTTAGTAAGGAACCTTCCAACAATGGGTTCATATATGTTTTGATAATCATCAAACTAAGTTTCATGACTCTTCAATTTAGGTGTTAGGTATTTATTTTGGGTATATTATATTTTAATTTTGATAGATACTATATCCATTGAGTGTTTTATCTATCCTATTTTTCTTAATAAACTACCTAAGAAATCTATGGACTATGTAATATGAGAATCATTATAGGGTCAAATAAGATAAATTATTAGTGGAAATAAAGGTGAAATTACCTAAATTCACCACCATGATAGACTTATATTTAACACTGTTAGGATCATATGATGTGATTTTAGGGTGAATTATCTTTGTAAGCACAAGTAAAATGTTGATTGATTTTAAAATAAGGTTGAATTATTGGATGAATTTGGGAATCAAACCTAATTCCAAGGTGAGGAGTTTAAGTTAATACATATCTTATCCATTTAATTTAAGAAGTCTCAAAGAAATGGATGCCAGGTATTCATGGTTAAGATAGATGAGGTAGATGAGCCTAAAGAGCCTGCCATTGAAGACTATCCTCTTTTACAAGAGTTTCAGGATGTATTTATAGAATATATACTTGGATTACCCTATAAAAATGAATTTAAATTCATAATTGATATCATCCCAATATTTGAGCCTCAATATAAGGCACCCTATAGAATTAAAAAAATAGATCTAGTTGAATTAAAAGTACAAATTCATGAGATGTTGTCCAAAGAGATAATCTAACATAATGTTTAACCATGAAGAAAACTAGTGGTTTTTGTGAATAAGAACAAAGAAACTCTTACCTATGCATAGAATATATGATTTTAAATAAGGAAACAATAAAGAACATGTATCCTTTACCCCACATTAATGATATTTTCAATCAAATTCAAGGTGAAATGATATTTTATAAGATTTAAATTAGAGTAGGGTACCATAAATTGAGAATCAAGGAGGAAGACATTCCTAAACACATTTTAAAATGAGGTATGGGAACTATGGATTCATATTTCTTCCATTTAGAATAATGAATACACTTGTAACATTCATGAATCTCATAAATCATGTGTTTAGAGATTATCTAGATCAGTATGTGTTTTTTTTTTTTGTAAATGATATTTTGATATAATCAAAGAATTAAGAAGAGAATTTTGAGAACTTACATTTGGTTTAAAAACTCTTATAAAAGCATAATCTATACAAAAAAATAATTTTTATTTATTTCAGAAGAAGGTGAAATACTTGGGACATATAATCCTATTTAAGGGAATATATATGGATATTAAAAAGATAAAATCCACAATGAAATGGATGACACCCAAAAATTTTCATGAGGTGTGTAGATTATTGGGTTTAGTGGGATATTATAGGATATTAATACCTAATTTTTCCAAGATAGACAACCCCATCATCTATTTTCAATAGAAATAAAAATGTTTTGTGTGGAGTGGTAAGTGTGAAAAATCCTTTCAAACCCTGAAAGAGAGGCTTAGTTGTGCACATGCATTGTGAGTTATAGATCCTAATTACCATTTTATTATTGTAAAAAATGATTTTGGGGATGAACTAGATGGAATATTATTTCAAGAATGTTTAATAGTAGCATATGAGTATATAAAAAAAGTATCATGTGGATAATTATGTTCTTCATGATTTAGAATTGGCCAAAATAGTGCATTCCCTGCAAGTTTAGAGGCATTACTTGTTGGGTAAACTATTTGAGCTCAATAAAATAATCTAGGGATCAAGTATATATTCATGTATCTAAATATGAAATCCACAAAGGATTTGGTTATAATTTTTATCTGATTATGATTTTGATATCAAGTATATAAATGCAAAATATAATAGGGTTGTAAATTCTCTTAGCTACATAACGTACATAACAATAATGGCTACTATCTCAAGTACCATTCAAGACTGAGTTTTGATATTATTGATAGGAGATGAATTTTATGATCAAGTAAATAAATATCTAGCATAAAATCCTCAAGACCATATTTATGAAGTATTTCATTTTGAAAATGATGGGCTCTTGAGATTAAATGAGAGAATGTATGTGCTAGATAGAGAAATTTTGAGAGTTGTTGTGATTAAGGATTTGTGTAGCACTCATTATTATGGCCATCTAAGATTAAAAAATATGATTATATAGATGAAAAAATCATATTTATGGAAGGTAATCAAGTAATACACAACTAATTTTGTGTCTATATATTTGCAATGCCAACAAGTAAAAGCAAAACATGTTGATCCTACTAGGTTGTTTTCCCCCATGCAATTACAGAACAAAAGTGTAAAGTAGTCAATATGGGATTTTACAAGGGATTCCCATGTCAATTAATAAACATGATATGATTTTTGTGATGTTTTATAAACTAAACAAGGTGGCACATTTTATTCTAGGTAATTTAATTGATAATGCACCATTTTTGGCAAAGAGGTTTATGTAGGAAATTTGTAGGTTGCATGGTTTTTGAGAGAATATATTTTTTGATAGAGACCCAAACATGAATTATAGGTTTTTTTAAACATTAATGAAATATTGGGAACTCAATTAAATTTTAGTATAACTTATCATCCTCAAAGAAATAGGAAAACTAAAATAATAAATCAAGTGTTAGAGGATATTTTGAGGATGTATTACATGAACTATAAATATAAGAGGGAATAATACCTTCCATTAATCAAGTTATCTTAAAATATTTTATTAAATCCAAATTTAGATATGGCACCATTTGAGGCCTTATATGGTAGAAAGTGTAGAACACATACCAACTAGGATATATTAGAATATAGAGTGGATTTGGGGCTTGAAATGTTTGATGAAATAGAATAAAAATTGAAAATGATTAGATAAAGTTTGGATAAATCCAATGATATATTTAAAATATATGTTTATCTAAAAATAAAAACAAGGTAGTTCTTAGTTGGAGATAAAGGTTTCCTACTTGTAAAACCACAAAAGAGCTCTATTAAATTTGGCAAATCAGCTAAATTAGTACCTAGATATATAAGACCTTTCAAGGTTATATAAGTGATTAACCATGTTGCTTACAAAATTTATTTTATATTATCTTTAACACAAATTCATAATATTTTTTCATGTATCTTACTTGAATAAATATGTGGATAATCCTTCACATGGACTTTATTGGAATTCATTATAGGTTTTATATCCAATAATGGTATCAATATAACCAATAAAAGTACTTGAAACATGAAATATTATCTTTCATAATAGAGAAGTATCTCAATACAAGGTCTAGTGGGGCCAATATTCTAAAGAATATGCCACTTTGGAGGACTATGAATAATTTCATTGATATATTTTACTGAACTCATTTACAAACATGTTTATTTATAATAAAGTTATTACGAAGATGACCTATTCAAGGGGGAAGGATGTTACATACTGACTTATCCATAGAAAACCATTTGTTTTAAATAGATATTAAGATAATTGATTTTCTAGTTACTTATTTGTGAAATTATATATATATATATATATATATATATATATATATATATATATATATAGTTAAACTATTATATGTTCTAGTTTATATATTTATTATCAGTATTATTATTTTAGATAAAAACATATGATTTTGATATAATTTCATATGTTCTGATATTGATGATGTAGTGGTAGTTATATCAGTTACTCTTAGATATTTTTATTTTTTATATCAATAATAACAGACTAATTAAATTTTTTTTGTCTGAAGTGGATGCAAGACTATTTCATCCTTATTGAGTAGTGTTGAGGGAGAGAATCATAGGGAGGGTGGAATATTCTAAAATATGGGGAAAGATAGATAAAACCCAGAATAATCACACACACACACACACACAATTGTTTTTTGAATAATAATGGTTTTATAATATTTTTTGTTTACCTATGACAATTTGATTCTTGTAATAATATGTTATGTGTTACTTTTGGTGGTTTATTCATTGTGATTACAATTTCATGTTTATATTTGGTTTGATTTTACGTCCTAACATTGAACTAATCAAAATTATCCTTACAAGTTTAGTGTGCTCAAGTGTTACTTGTGAAACAATTTTGATTTAAACTCTTGATTCTATGGTACTTGCATTTTTCTATTATTCTTTCTTATGGAGTGCATCATTATGCTAATTAATTATTTTTTGAAATTGTAGAGTTATATTGTTGAATTTCCTATTTAACTATATCTCAAAAGGAAAAGGGTCATAGTGTAGTAGTTCAATTTACATTTAAAATATAAATGTCTCATTGAGAGAACGTAACTTAATAATAAAAAAACTCATTTTTGGTGGCTTTAGAAACCCATGGACTATTAGATCACAAAAGTGGTGAAAATTGCTAAAAGGTGTCATGAACCTTATACTAAGGTAAGATAAAATATTTATTAATGTTTTTGGGGCATAAATTAGTGAGTTGATAGGTAATTTGTATTATTGATTAAAAAAATCTCATTGTCATTTTTAGGGTTTTATGGGATTTATGGAAAAACATAAACATATCAATATGATGAGGTCTTTTGAATTTTTTTATCTCAATAAAAAAATTGCATTAGGATTTAGGGATAAAATTTGCATGGTTTCATGACCTAGTTGGTTTGAAAGGACTCAAATTTAACTATAGTTGGAGTAAATAATAGTAGTAGTGGTGTAGAACAACTGAGATAAAAATACATGGTTTTAAAAGAAAATATAGAACCATGCAAGTCATGTTCATAGAGAATTCAGTGGATAATGAAATTAAATGGGGGAAAAGGCAAAAAATAAGGATGACAACTAGGATAAGTAGGATCAACAAGAATTTGTCTTTGGAAAATTTATGGGAAACAATATTGACTACCATTTTATACATTTCTAGGAAAGTAACATCTTAAATAATTGCACATCTATACATTTGGGGGTTCTTGGGTTTTTGAAAGGATAATAGGTGGTAGTTTCTTTTCTAATATCTTAGCCTATAATTTTATAAAACCATTTGCAATTTTTTTAAAGAAATCCTTTACTTGTTTAAAATACATAACAATTATGGGTTTGTAGTAGATGGTGTTTTGGACCCTTTCTTCTGATAGTTATGGTTTACCATTTTAAAATCAGGGATATAGTGCTATTTTTGGTGTGATTTATTTAAAAATTTAATTTACTATTAATTTATTTTGATATGTACTTATCCATATGGATCTAGGGGTGAGAGATTGGTCTCAACCATCGATTCATACAGATGAGTACTAGTTAGGATTAATACCCAAAATACTTTAGTGGTTTTATATATCATTCAAATAAATTAATATCAAATGTTATTAAGTATTTTGAATAACCATGACATAAATCCTTAAAACACATCTAAATGGAGAGAGAATACTATGAAGACTGTTATGATTTGACTCTAAACAATTGGGGTATGTTTAAATAAGTTTTAATATTTTCATAATAAGTGAATGTAATATCATAAAGGTGTTAATAATAATTATTTGCATGTAGCTTTTATCAAAATTTAGGTTATTAAAAAATTCAAAGGGATTTTTGGTCCAGTATCTTTATCATATAGATTTGTAAATATAGTTCCCAACTAAGATGTAAGTATCATTATGAATTTATCTTATTTTTCATAATTACTAAATCCCATAAAACATATTTAAGAATGGTTTCATGGAAATGGAAATTTATAAAAATGAATTTGACTTGATTTAATACAAACAAAAATAAAAAAACTATAGAATATGATTGGGATAATATTGAATGAAGGAGGCTAAAATTTCATTAAGAAGTTATCATAGAAAAAATAAACATTTAAGAATTATAATGTAATGTTATTTTATAAGGCATAATGTATCAAAATAAAACATTATGTCTCCTTTAGATCATACTTTGACTAATTATATTATCTAAATAACATCGTGTCTTATGTTAGAAAATGTTAATTTAAATACAGGTAAAGGAGGACTCAGCTTAAATTAAATGGATTTAGGAAGTCTTAAGTATGATTTAAAAATAAGTAACTCGACCTATTTGAATTATAATAAAAACTCTAATGAGTATCCTAGGTCCAAAATGGTTATTATAGGTTATGAGTTAAACATAATAACCTTATAAATATGATTATTAATTATTAAATGGATAGAGAGGCTTATCCAAATTAGGATGGAATTGTTACATGTAGTAATTGATATTTCAATAAGAGTTTTGATGTTATTGATTTATTATATAATCTCAAGTTTTTGATATATCAAAAAAAGTCAAATAAAACTTGTTGTGTGGTTAATTTTCTTAAAAACTTAGATGTGATTCTTGTATTCTTTCTCAGGATAAAATTTATAATGTTGATGTATGATATTTATTTTCCTATAATTTATTTTGTTTAGTTATATTTGTAAATTTGGGAAGTTTATCCCACATGTAGTAGGATGTTGGCTCCTTACCTTTCTTCCAACTATTTAGGGGAAGCTAGTCCCACATGCATGGTATGGTTAGGATTCTCCTAATTTCCACTTATATGTACATCACTTTGTAAGCTTTATTTATATGAAATATTTGGAGTGTTTCGGATTATAGTGAGATACTTAGATAGGATTTGTGTAATTTGTGAGTTTTGACAACTTTGAGAGTTGTGAGAGATATGAGCTTAGTGAGTTGTAAGCTTTGAACCTTTTTAATGCAATCCATCTCCATTTTTGAATACATCTATTGTAGATTATACTCATTTTTTAATTTTTATCTTCAATAAGTTTATGTGTATGATATTATTTTAATTGGTATTAGACATCAATTATTGGGTAAATATTACATGGTATCAGAGATTTGGGTGCTAGTAACAAACAACATTATTTTTGTTATTATTTATTCTAAAATCTTGATTTTATCATTTACAAAAAAATAGGGTTTTTTATATCTAAAATTCCTTCTTGCTAGTTGTGGAGAAATAATTATTGTTTTCTTATTTTGTGGTACTATTATTGTATCTAGGATACCATTATTACATCTCCAACATAGTTGGGATGCTACATTTATTTGCTTTGAGGGATTCAAAAAAGTAAAATCATATTTTTTCATCCTTATGTAAGTGAAGATTTATTTATTTTTGTCAAAAACACATCTTTTATTCAATAAATTATTCTCTAACTATAGAAAATCATGCCAAAAATGTTTCTATGTTTTATGCACCTTTTTTTATAATTATATATTATTTTGAATTTTTGACATTTATTGATAAATACAAAAGTTGTCATAGTTTTACTAATTAATACCAAAAATTAAATAAATAATGTAGTAGGAGACTAATACTAAAGATTTTTTTCATTTTTTAAAATAAAAATAATATATTGTGGGCAGATTGATTGAAACTTTTTTTTATACACCATGGTTTAATTTCAGTTTCAACGATTGGTTATAAGGCTATATATGTTCCTTTTTTACTGAAGTGCATTTAAATTTTTGTGCAAACTCACTAAAATTGGCCATTAATGATGGGAAAATGGATTTTTTAATAACTTTTGATTAGATACTTAAATATGAGTGCTAGTTTTGTCAAAAGTGTATGGTTTTTTGTGCCCATTTTATTAGTCCCATTTTTTATAATTGCATTAAAATTATAAAGTGCCAAATTTGGGGAGTCTCTGTTGATTAGTCTTAGGGGGTGTTTATGTGTAGGTTTTACCTACATTTTTATCCTTATTTTATTTTATTTTATTTTACATTTGATCACTTTTTATAATCACAAGTCATCATCTTCATAATGGAGGTAGACATTGTTAGGGTGATGGGACTCATTATCAAGTAGAGTGAGTTTTTTATTTTCTCTCTTTTGGGGGTGGGGATTTTTTTTTATAAGTTTTATTTTTTTATCTACTTTATGAGATTTTATATATACCTTGATACCTCATCATGCCTCATTTTTGGGACCCAATTCTTCTACCCACACAAGATATGCTTAAGGGGGAGTGTTGGTGTAGGATATTTCTTTTCCTATCATTTAGCTTGCTTAGTTGTGTTTGTACATTTGGGAACTTTATCCAACATGTATTGGGATTTTGGATCCTTACCTTTCTTCCAAATATTTATTTTAAGTTAGTCCCACATGTGTGGTAAGGTTTAGATTATCCTAAATTACGCCTATATGTACATCTCTTTGTAAGATTTATTGATATGAATATTTAGAGTCTTCTTGATTGTAGTGAGATACTTATCTAGGAGTTGTGTAAGTCATGAGATGTGATAGATTTGAGAGTTGTGAGATTTGTGATCTTAGTGAGCTATAAGCTTTGAACCTTTATTATGCAATCCAATTCCATTTATGAATACATCTATTATAGATTATAATCATTTATCAATTTCTAGTTTCAAAACATTTATGTATTCAATATTCTTGTCATTAGTCTTGGATGTCCATTATTGGGTAAATATTACATATAATAACATTCTATTGATCTAGGATACTTAAGTGTTAAGATTAATTGTGTACATAAGTTGATTTTGGAGTTTGTCTTTCACAATAAAATTATTATGCCTCTATATACTTCATTTTAAATGCCTCATACAATATATTATTATTATTATCTTACTATTTATATAGTTTTGGAATGAATTTATATGGATAGATATTTTTGGTGGGTTGTTCACAAAGTCGTCCTCCATGTTAAAGGATGATGAGTGATGATAGGTAGTAAGCATTCACATAAATAAATCATCATCAATTAATGTGAAATTTAATTATTTTTAAGAGACTATTATTATTTTGGGTGATCACCCAACTTCATTGGAAGTCTAAAAAATATAATGAAAATCTTTGGCCAAAGTAATGTTATAGTTGTATACATTATTTGTCCACTGTATATTCTAGTATATATGTGTGCATGATTTCATATTTTATAGAAGATGTGATCCATGGTTTTTATGACTAATGCATGTAATAGTGATTATACTACACATTATTATTATTATTATTGAGTTTTTGATGTTTGCATCACTATTACCTACCATTTCATGAAGGGAAGGTCCACTCCCAGTTGGGAGGTGTATGGGAGATTGATAGTCTAGGATTAGATGTAAGGTAGTTAGATGATGCTCTCCCTCTCTATAGATGATTCAACCATTTTTTTATGCATAATCATGGATGTACTATTTTATGAGTTATTCATAGAAGCTCTGTTGTATTTTTATAAGTTGACAATATTATATTTATCTAATTTATATAATAACTATTATTAGAAAATGTGTACATTTATTATCTACTATGAAAAACTATAATAGTGGATGTATATTTTGAGTATGTATGTTTTGGCATACATTTATTAGAGAATTATACCATTAAATTCATAATATGAACTATTATATGGTCTAAGGTATATACACCATTGAGACCCTATTTGGGGGATAAAATGAATAATGATTAAATACTTAATCAATGGATTATTTTGTAATTTCAATTGATGTATTTAGTTATTTTTAGATTATAAATAATAATATGATAAATTTTAATGGTATAAATTTTAATATTTTTTTATAATATAATTAGTTGAATCTAATTAATTTAAAAACAATTGTGTGGTTTTAATTCTAGAACCTAGCATGGTTTTAAAAACTTGACTCTCCAACCTCATATGTATGTATTATTTAAATTGGTGTTACATGTGATGAAGGTATTATGGAGGAGTGCACAACATCAAATTATATAATACATCCCTTACAAAGTTTAACTTGTTTTAAATATTTGAAAGGTTAGTTATTCAGAAGACATGTAATCAAATATCCCTAATGCATAAATTTTTAACATTGAATAAAGGAAGATGGTACTTATTATATTTCATGAATCCATGTTATAACTTTTTTTGATAAGTAATTCAGGGTTGATGGATCCATAACCATTCATTAAAAATTAATGTAAATACATTATTGGAAGGATTATCTATCATCCAAAAGACCAAACTACAAATACCACTAAGTTTTTTCCTTTAGCACAATAACATGACACTTCTCCAAGCTAACAAAATAGAGGATTTTAATAACTATATTTTTTGGTAAGAAATAATTACTTGAAGAAATAAGTGATGACTAGAATAAAAATAATAATATGATGAGTTTTTTTATATTGAGTTAGTATTCATACTACAACATTATAGTAGAGTAAAGATAACATAAAAGAGAAATGATATAGAGAAAAATTATAAGAGATTATAAAGAAGAGTGATATATGTAATTTATTAAGGCATTATAGTGTAAATATATATCTAAAATTTATATTTGGTGGTTTTTGTCAGGGGAACCACGAACAATAAACATGCTCTGATCCCTACTGAGTCAGGATCTTGCTCTACCAATTAGAACACATGTGATTACTTCTTGTATTAGCAACTAAACACGAAATTATACCAGAATCAATAAGTAACTAGAAATATGAAACAACACAGGAATATGAGAGGCAATACACAATTGTATTAATAATCACTCAGAAGAATATACAATAAGGAAGATGCCACTTCTTCCTCTACCTCAAAGGTTCACCACGCCTAAAGACCTTCTTCCCTCTCTCTCTCGGTCCCAACAATCAACTCTAATACAGAATTGATGTTCACCTCTCTAACTAGTCAGTAACACGCTGCCAGTTCACCAAGTACACAACCGTACTCCAAGTGGATCTCCTACTCTCTGCTGCTACCTGCAAATCACTAGACCTTACTCACCATGTAGATGTCTCTACACCCCTGAAGAACCCTTGTCCTTGCCTCACCAAGTATTTATGATTCTTCAACCAGTACCCCAGTGGATCAGCTCCTTGACCTTGTAGACCTTGCAACTCTCCCTGATCATACACACTCGGCACCCCTTTGGAACTAGGAGGAGCTACACTAGCTCTCTCTAAAAGCTCTATGGCTTTCTAGCACACTTTTACAATACAATCATGAGTCCATATATAGATCTCATCCAAAAAATAATTAGACAATGGTACAATAATTAAATCCATAGCTCTCAGTCTAAGAATAGCTCTAAACATGCAAACACTTGGTTCGTCAACCAACTGCCCGTAATGTACTCGTAGCTCGAACCACAGGTGATCGATGCCGGTCCCTGACTGCCTGGGGGTGCCGATGCCGGCCGATCCATGATCGATGTTGGTTGCCTTCTATCTCCTTCCTACTGTCGTCAGTTGTCTTGACCGATGCCGGTGTCTGTGACACTCTGCAACTCTTCTGCAACCTCCATAACTTCTCCTGTCTGCATCCTGGTGAAGCTTTTAGCTCTACAACCTAAAAATCTCCCACTTAGAGATAAATAGCTACACCTGTACCCGTATCTATAGCTCATCTAATCTATTTCTTGGCTTGTATCCCTCTTTAAGATCAATCCTGAAGACCAACCACCACACAACTGTGATGCTATACCTGTCATTCAAGTAACCTGCCACATCCGAACCTACACGTCCATGTAGTGAAGAACTTGACCCTGCATAACAAGAATCCCTGCTACTAGTCCCACTAAACTGCCCTCCAGTACTCTTCCCTGAATTGGCTCCATACTTTCCGACAACCCCCACTGAATTGGGAAAACTCAGGCCTACAATAGACCTCATGTGATTTCAAACCCTATTTTAAGCTAAGCTTGAACTGTCCAGCCCTTGGTGTGCTTTCTAACTTTGCATCCTACGTAATGAACCTTGCCAACACCATCTTCACATTAGCTCCCACTAGAGATAAAATCTCCATGTCTCTTATGCCAAAGAATTTCGCTACTCCAAATTCTTCATGACATGCCTCTGAACTAACCTTACCTTTTAGCTCAGCAAATCCCTGTATGTATAAAACCTGCTAGCAAACCATCCACATACAGTAACTGAATAATGTCATGACTCATCATCCACCTGGTAAGAACAAAACCACAATAGTTACACTGACATTGACTGAAGCCATGCTTAGTCATCCACCTGTCAAAACCTGTACCACTGTCCTACAGCTTCTTCAAGACCTTATGCCTTGGCCTTCCGTCTCTTGTATCCATCCACTCTCTTCTTTAAAATGAGAATCCATTCCATCTCTCAGTGCTTTCTTCCAGATGACAAATCTACCAACAAATACCTATTTGGTTCTTCTCCAAGGACTCACACTCCTCATCCATGCCAAGCTCCCACTGTATCTGGACTCTACCTTCATTGCCTCTTCACATCTTCCTAGTTCTCGACCATCAGTAAGCAATATAAAGAAGGTGAACAATGAATATGAGGTTCACTTACCCTTTCTGACCTCCACATGAGCGTTTGAAACTTGCTATCTGCCCAATATCCATTCTAGTGACCGATCTCAGCCATCTCCCAGTCTGCTCCCGACCGATGTCGGTTCCCTACACTGACCCTAACTGCTGACATCGTCTCCCTGGCTGACACCGGTATCCTTTCTGCCAACATCAGTTCTTTATGACCGACATCGTTCTTCCTATTGCCGATGTTGGTTACTGTCTGACCGATGCTGGTACCTGTGTTCATCTGTGAGTGATAAATTTTTACCTATGAGCTCTCCATGGATCAAAATCCTAATCAAATCAAACCTGCTCTGCTCAGAATAAATCAGTTCTCTCACCTGATCTCTATTCGTCATCTCCTCCATGAACACCAAGGCTTTCCAGTTCTTTAGCTTGTCAAAAACATCTGTCTTCCACTTTAGAACCTACATTCTCCTCCTACATATGTGACTAAGCCTATAAAGCCACATCTCTACAACAGAAGGTGAATTAGTAATATAAGTAGATAGATAAAAGATACCTACTTTCTTACCACCATCTAATTCAAGTGTATCCACTATGAGAGTTATAGTACATCTCCCATCACCCAAATTTCTTGAAGAAATTAGACTCATCTCCAAGACTGGTACCTGCATGACTTCCTTCAACCACTGTGTGTCGTCCATCTACAATTTCAGCTTCACTTCCCCTTTGTCAGTAATCTGACAAGGTTCTCTAGCTCCTAAATAAATCTCTCCAAAGTCATACCCATGAAAAGATGCTCTATTTCAAACTGCATGGAAAGAGGCAAAAGAATCTGTGAACCAAGATTCCACTTTATCCAGAACATCCTGTGCAACATCACTTACAACATCTACATCTTCAGTTCCTTCATGCTGATCTGCTACCAACCAACAATATCTTTTTCTCTACTCTTTCTTTCCATCAATCAGACCATTCGTGCTATTTAGTTTCTCCATTCGTAGCTTACTTCCTTCTGCCATTGCTATACTCCCACTCAATCAAGAAACACCTGTGAGTAACCTGTAATCAACAAACACTACCAGATCTGAAACCACCTGTTAGTAACCCAACCAAAAGCTCTGATACCACATGTTAGGGGAACCACGAACAATAAACATGCTCTGATCCCTACTGAGTCAGGATCTTGCTCTACCAATTAGAACACATGTGATTACTTCTTGTATTAGCAACTAAACACGGAATTATACCAGAATCAATAAGTAACTATAAATATGAAACAACACAGGAATATGAGAGGCAATACACAATTGTATTAATAATCACTCAGAAGAATATATAATAAGGAAGATGCCACTTTTTCCTCTACCTCAAAGGTTCACCACGCCTCAAGACCTTCTTCCCTCTCTCTCTCGGTCCCAACAATCAACTCTAATACAGAATTGATTTTCACCTCTCCAACCAGTCAGTAACACGCTGCCAATTCACCAAGTACACAACTGTACTCCAAGTGGATCTCCTGCTCTCTGCTGCTACCTACAAATCACTAGACCTTACTCACCATGTAGATATCTCTACACCCCTAAAGAACCCTTGTCCTTGCCTCACCAAGTCCTTATGATTCTTCAACTAGTACCCTGGTGGATCAGCTCCTTGACCTTGCAGACCTTGCAACTCTCCCTGATCATACACACTCAGCACCCCTTTGGAACTAGGGGGAGCTACACTAGCTCTCTCTAAAAGCTTTATGGCTTTCTAGCACACTTTTACAATACAATCATGAGTCCATATATAGATCTCATCCAAACAATAATTAGACAATGGTACAATAATTAAATCCATAACTCTCAGTCTAAGAATAGCTCTAAACATGCAAACACTTGGTTCGTCAACCAACTACCCGTAATGTACTCACAGCTCGAACCACAGGTGACCGATGCCGGTCCCTGACTGCCTGGGGGTGCCGACGCCAGCCGATCCATGACCAACGTCGATTGCCTTCTGTCTCCTTCCTACCATCGTTAGTTGTCCTGACTGACGCCGGTGTCTGTGACACTCTGCAACTCTTCTGCAACCTCCATAACTTCTCCTGTTTGCATCCTGGTGAAGCTTTTAGCTCCACAACCTAACAGTTTTTATATATATAAAGATAATTTAGAGAAGGATTACTATATACTATATACTATGTGATTTACTGTGAATATAGGCACTACTTCTTTTTTAGTGAATATTCAAAATCCTAACCAATCCAAACCCTTGCATTAAATTAGTCTAACTAAAGTAAACCTATATCAACATAAGATATATTTGGCCAACAACATTAGATTTTATGTCAATATTTGGTGGCATTGCATGGACTTTAGCTAATTAATGTCTAGGGGGATGTATCATGTGGAGTTATGGAAACTTGCATTAATTGAAATAAAAGAGTGGTGGGAATAAACACCATTTGTTTCACACCAAAGTTAAAATAATATGAAAAACATTACCAAAAGTCAAGGTGTCATTATTTAGATTATGGGAAGAAGAATCTTGGGTTACCTTTACACAAATTTTATGGCCTTAGAAAATATGTCAAGCCAAGAATATGTAAGTTTGACACATTCACATTAAAATTCTTATTCAGTGGATTATGGAAAATTTTGAGGCTCTCCAGTAAATTGACACACACACAACTCAAGATATCGATAACTAGTTTGAGACTACCCTCAATTTATTCATCATAGTTTGGGATATATAAGGTTGGATGATTTTTGATGCTAATAAATCTAGTTTTTTGAAGGGGAAAGATAATTCTTATTAAACAAATTACTTCTCCTCATCTATAAGTTATTTTAGGATTGATGGATAGTAAAATAAGGTAAATAGTTCCTTTAAGAGATAGATACTTAAGGGATGGTACGTAGAAAGAATGAGGATCACCAAAAGATCTGACCACTTAAAATATATAATATAAATGGTTTGGGGAGGTCAAATATGATGTATGGGGATAGTAAACTAAGTATCAAGAAAAAATAATTTAATTAAGGAGAGGAAGTTTATAGTAAGAGGATAGTTTAAATATAGTTAAGAGAAAATGGTGAATGAAAAGATAATGAATCAAATAGAAGGTGAGAGAATTTAATCATAAATTAATAATTAAATAAATAATATATAAAGGTAATAAATAATGGTATGAATAAATAATATGAAAATAAATAGATATAACCTCTAACAACAGAAACCCTAATATTAAAAATCTTAATACTATCCCTCTACCACAAATAGAAGAGTTAGTATTCACACCATTGTTAGGCCCAATTGAAGATAATGAGAGAAATATAATATAAGAAATATCATATACCACACTAAAAAAAAATTAATGAATGGTATAAGGCAAGGATTAATATATTTAGTTGCACTATTGGGAACAACAAATCTATTCAAAACCTTGGGTTTGGAAGATCAACCAATCTTGAATAGTTTGGCCCATAATGGGCAAGACATAGAGAATAGTGGAAGGAGAAAGGAGGAGATGATGATTAAGATAGGAGATGTTAATTATATAGTATATCCAAATAATTAAATTTTATCAATAGAAGGAAGTTTGATAGTAAGTATTCATGAGGAAAGTTCTATAAATAATATAGAATAATAAATAGACATCGAAAGAGATGTTAACCTTCAGGGGAAAGGTGATTTTGAGATAAATATTAGTAGTCATACTAAATAAATTAAATATAGAGATGATGAGGAAGATAAATTAATAGGATGATTAATTAATGAAAACATTAGAGAATAAGTTCAATTAGATATAAAAAAATATTAAAGAAGAGATTTGATGTGATGCAACTCCCCAAACCCTTACTATAAGAGGCCTTGAGAGGAAATGAACTCTTTGGCCCAATTTCCATCCCCTGTGCTACTTCAAAATAGATGTGTAAATATATCCCTTATATATATATACATACATATATATATGTATGTATATATATATATATGTATATATGTATATATATATATATGTATATATGTATATATATATGTATATATGTATATATATATGTATATATGTATATATATATATATGTATACATATATATGTATATATATATATGTATACATATATATGTATATATATATATATGTATACATATATATGTATATATATATATGTATATATATATATATATATATATGTATGTATATATATATATATATATATATTGGTGAATATGTAGAAAAATGATACCAAAGTCATATGAAAGGTTGAAAAAAAAGGGAAATTATAATAAATAAGGTGGAAGTGTTAGGAAGAATATACTTGCAATCAGAATTGAAAAGAGATATAGGTCATAACCACAATTTGTTTGGATAGTGGAAAGATAAAAAACATCAAAATTTTCATATTACTATAGGAGAAAGTACATCAGGTAATTAGGAAAATAATGATAGTAATCTTAATAGTGGTATACCTAACCAACTTACAAACACTAAAATGGCACAAAACTAGATGAAGTTGTGAATTTTTGGTAAAGATACAAAGGACATGGACTAATATTTTTTTGTATTATTTGATTTTTTTGAAACATTCAAGAATGACACACTTAAATGGTACATGAATACTTAATCTAGACATGACACTACATGGGCCAATGTCCAAAAAGGATTTTAAGGGTGATTTTCACTATCCAGACATATCGGTGGAGAGTGTCATCAAAATGAGAGAGCTTATAAAAAAAGATAAGGGATTTATATAATATTATTATTAATATTTTAAATCCACGGTGTGAAAATTATAAGATCCTTTTATTAAAAAATATAGAATACAATGGTTTATATCTAGATTAATCCAATGCCTTTAAGCCAATATGGATGGGAAAATTTTCAAAACATTTTCTAAAACACAAGAAATGGTGTCATGGTTAGAACCTTAGTCTTAGAGATGAGATACATATACAAAATTAAAAGACAATGTTTGAATATTGTAATTAGATTTGAAATAATTTGGTACACCACACAGTAAGAATATGCCACCATGTGAAATAATTTTGTGCATAACTTGTTGTGTAGAAATATAATCTGGGACATAATCCCTCACAATTATATGGTGAACAATAGCAGAGATAAGATTAGAAAAACTATTGATAGGAATGACTCCACTAGTTTAACAACTTATACATGGTGAGATAATTTATTACATAATCTATTGAGTATATGATCCACATCCACAAAATTTAGGCCCAATGTTATAAGTGGTAGCACCTATGAATCAATTAATGTAATGCACTGATTATGGATCATTTAATCAATATAATCAAAACTACACTGCTGTATATGCACTTGTGGATGTGCAAGATACTAATCAGAGAAGAGTGGTGACATCATATGAAATTCCACTACCACAAATACCTATGAATAATCCTTGTATACCAAAACATTGTAAATAATATCAAACACTTTAAAAAATTCAAAATTTATAATATTGAAATACCCAACAACTCTACTATAATAAAAATCAAGGAACGGTATAGAGGGGGTGGAAATGAAAGTTATAGATGAAGATACAATATAAGGGGAAATTATCAAGGGGGAAGAGGATACAATCATAATTATAAACAAGGTTATAATTAGGATATACCCCACTAAGGTGATAAAAATGTGAAAAGGTTGGGCACATTGATAGAAGTCATGATGAATAAACATACATAGATTGTGGATTATACCACAAAAGAAGAAAACATGATTCATTATTATGTCCTAAAGTGCCATAATTCTATAAAAATAAAGGAACACAAAATAAAGAATTGGTAAAATCTCCTCCTAGGAAATGGGATAAACACTTAAATAAAAATGGGAAAAAAGTAGGATATGAAAGGGTGGTACAGTTAAGTTTAGTATAAGAAATAAGAATAAAAAATAGTAAAATAAGAGGTAAGTTCATCCCAAAGAATAAAAATGTTGGAAAAAATTAGACAATGTCAAGAAATAATAATATAAAAAAATAGAGTCCACAAAAGGAGGCTTTCCATATTATTAATAATTATTCACAACTAAAAGTTGAGATAACCAGTTAAGTGGGATGAAGACCAATAAAAGTAAATAAGTGGACACTGACTCTAATATAAAATTAGTCATATAAAAAAGGTGAAAAACTATATATTTATGAACATGATTTAATTGTAGATAAAATCTAGAAGATAATAATATAAAAATATGAAAATTATTAGCTTAATTTGACCTACTTCATTGAATATGAGGTTGAGTATCTCAAAAAACTAATGAGATTGATTAAGAAAGAAGACATTAATAAAACTCAGTCAATTATGTAATTATTGGAACAAGCAAAAAAGAGAACATCAAGTGGAGAAAGTGGAGAAAAATCAAAAGGAAAAAACTAAAAATGCATTTAGAAGAAAATAAAAATGGAAAAATACTGATATTATACTAAATTTAAAAATAAATGGTTAGGATATAAAGAAAACACTCTTAAACCTTGGCACATATACAAATATTTTACCATAAATCACATGGGAGATATTGGGGAAACTGAAGTTGAAGGCAACAACATATGACATTACCATGGCTAATTGTACTTTATACTCACCAATTGTGACTTTGCATAATGTTGAAGTTGATTGTATGGGGATAAAGAAGAAGGTAGATTTATAGGTAATCGATATGTATGATACTAGATACCCAACATTGTTGAACCTAAAATGGTAAATTTTAGCAATGAATATTCATTAATTCGTGAATATTCTAATTTTTGAATTTTGTGCTTGGCAATTTTTAGGTTCAACAAATGGGTTTGGATCATCAAAAATTTAGGAATATATATTAGTTTTAGGGTCAAATCACCAAATGTTTAAAATAATATCTTATATTAACCTTTTATTTGCCACATATATATACCCCTTGCTCCTGATATTAAATTAAACAACCAATAGAACCTGAACTAAGGAACCAGATGATGATACTGAATAGTGAACACCAATTGTGCTAGTCAAAGGAGCCAAATTATAGTGTCAAATGATAATAGCTCTGATATTTCTAAAAATAAGTGTTATTAATAATTTATTTAGTATGTAATAAAATTCAACATGAAATTCATTCCTCAAAATCACAACAACAAAGACATATGGAAGAAAATTTAGATCTAAGAAAATACACATATAACATCTATATAATGTGGCTCACCTAATGTGGGATATTTCCACCAAGAGGATCTCTATAATATTATAAACAAGGGTACAAAACAACTCTCAACAAAAAAACCTCTTATAGAGATAACTTTCTCCAACTTGAATTCACACCAGAATTCCTAAGATGCTAAGCTACACCTCAAACCCAATCACACCGATCGAAGAGAGAATTACAGAGATCAAAATGAGATACAAAATGAAATGAATAATGTCTTACCCCTCACACCTATTTATAATTTTCAAATTCCCTTGAAAAATTCACCATAACCATATAGATGACCATATTCCCCAAAAATAAAGCAAAAAATACGGGGGGTTTCAACCACATAATCCCTTGATTATCTCAACACATTCGATCACACCCACTTCTATTAAAAACGTGCCATAAATGGGGGAATTTTTTGGCACACTAAAATATTCATCCCACCATTTTTTAAAGTAAATATTTCATGTTAAAAATGCCTTGGTAATTTTATTTTTACATTAGGGGTGAAACAGGGTCCATATTTAACAATCTCCCACTTGGAGTTCATTTTTACTTGAACAAAATTTAACACTCCTCCATGATATTCATGAAGACCAAAAAAATATAAACATAACCTCAAATTCTCCAATTTGACTACCTTGGTCATTATATCTACAATATTCTAGCTCTTATGTATCTTCTCTAGCTTCACCCTGTTCTTCTCCAAAGGTGGCCTGATGAAATGATATTGCAACTATATGTGCTCCATCCTCGAGTGGAAATAAAAGTTATTAGCTAAGTGTATAACATGCTTAATATCACTACATAATCTCCCAAATTATTTGTTATTCCCCAACTCATTAAGTAACTATTACAACCAAATCATCTCCTTTCTAGCCTCTATAGTAGTAACATACTTAGCCTTTGTGATTGATAAAGCCACAAACTTCTATATCTAGGAAATCAAACTAACCATTATATCCCTGATAGTAAATACATAACCAATTTTAATCTTAATATTAACATACCTATCCATATCTAAGTCCACATAACCATGCAAAGTGGTGTCTGATCCACCAAAACATAATGATGTATCCATGGTTCCTTTAAAATATCAAAGAATCCACTTCACTACTTGCCAGTGCTCATAACTTGGATTACTCATGTACCTACTTACTACTCCCACTACATGGGAAATATCTAGACTATTACAAACCATAGCATACATAAGGATACCAACCACTAATGAGTATAATACCTTGGACATCTTTAACTTTTCTTTTTCTATTTTGGGACACTACTCCTTTGATAATATGAAATGGCCTACCAAAGGAGTCTCAACTAGCTTAGAATCATACATACTAAAACTCTCTAAAAAATTATTCATGTACTCTTCCTAGGATAAGATCGAATTACTCTCCTTTCTATCCTGACATATCCTCATAACAAGGATTTGATTTGTTGCACTCAAATCCTTCATAGAAAGGAATCACCAAGCTACTTCTTGAGTATTTGAATTTTTTGCATGTTTTTTCCTACAACCAACATGTCATCTACATAAAAGCATAAGATAATATAATTACCATCCTTAAATCTCTTAACATACACACAATGGTTAGAATGACACTTAGAGTAACCCTGTTCCAACATAAAATTGTCAAACTTATTATGCCATTGTCGTGGAGCTTGTTTCAAGCCATATAAGCTCTTCTTTAGTTTGCACACCAATTTCTCCTTCAACCTCATAACCCTATGACTACTCCATATATAATTCCTCCTCCAAATCACCATGAAGGAATGCAGTCTTCACATTTAATTGTTTTAAGTGTAAATCCTCTACTACAACTATACCAAGCACAATTATAATAGAAGGCATCTTTAAAATAGGAGAAAAAATACCATCAAAATCAATACCTTTTTTTTGTGCAAACCCCTTGACCACTAACTAGGCCTTGTACCTTTTCCTTCCTCTATCCTCTTCTTTAATTTTTTATACCCACTTGTTATAGAATTCTCTCTTTCCATTGGGTAGCTTCACCAAATCCCACATCTGGTTCTCCATGAGAGAATTATGTTCTCCTTTCATGGTTTGCTCCCACTTATCCATATCATTTCCATGCATTTCTTACTCCAAACATTCTAGTTATACAGTATCAATAAGTAACAAATAACTCAAATCCTTACCCTAGAAGACCTTCATAATATATGAGTTTTGGGTTCCTATGTAGGAGGTTACTAAACTATCTCCTTGGACACCTTACCATTCATAATATCATCCAACACTATGTACTCTTTTTATTCCTTTTCCTACAACTGATTCTTATACATGACTTTTTATTTAAAGATAACATCCCTAGACTAAAATATTTTTTTGTCTCTAATACTCCAAATGTAGAAACCAAGGTCATCTTCACCATAACTAATAAAGGTGCATCTCTTAGACTTAGCCTCTAACTTGGTCCTATCTTTCTTGGAAACATAAAAAAATGCCTCACATATAAATACCTTAAGAAAATAATATTTAACTTTCTTATCAAACCAAGCTTCCTTAGGTTTTCCTCCATCTAAAGGCATTGAAGCTCCTCTATTAATCAAATATACCATTGTGATAACTTGTTCTACGCAAAACATTATGGGAAACCCTACATGAAACCTCATGCTCCTAACATGCTTCATGATTGTCCTATTCATCCTCTTTGACACTTTATTATCCTATGGCATCCCTAGAACTATCCTTTACCTATGAATTCTATTCTATGAACAATAATTATCAAATGATTTTCTATAATACTCATCTCCATTATCTAACCTAAAACATTTTAGCTTGAGACCTATTTCATTCTAAACCAAATATTTCCATCTTTTGAATGTTTCAAACACATTAGATTTCTTCTTAATGAAATAAACCTAAAGTTTCCTAATTGCATCATCAATAAATGTAACAAAATAATTTGAATCACCAATATAAAATACTTGAGTTGGCCCCCGTACATCTGAGTGAACCAAATCCAACTTATTCTCCTTATTTATAGGTCTAACCCTCAAGAACTTAACTCGCTTCTACTTCCTATACACATAATCATCACAAAAGTCCAAATCAACCTATTTCACTCCATGCAACTTGTATTTCAATATCTCCATGCCATTCTAGCTCATATGACCATTCCTTTAGTGACAAAAAGTTGCATCTCCATTTGTAGCAACTAAATTATGATGATCAACATTACTATTCAAATACATGTTGGTCGAATTCCACCCCCAAGTTTGCACTTTTCAAATTTGGCTAAGTATTGTACTTAGATTTTCTTCAAAATAAATTTTATTTGATAAATCCCATAACAAATTCAAGTATTTTCCTTTTATAAAGTTCATTTTGGTCTTTGTTAAGCCTGTGCCAAATTCCTTTGGGTTTTTGTTTTAAGCCTTTGCTAAATTCTTTCAGACTTTTTGTCTGAAGAAATTTTAATTAAGTGTATTTATTTTGGAATTTTCATTTTCAACTTTATCAAAGGATAAGTTTCCAAAAATTTACCCTACAAATTCTTTTTGAAAGATATCCTTTCAAAGCCAAAGGGTAATTTTCCTTCCGAATGGTCCAATTCATATTTTTTGAAGGGATCATTTCATCTTTTCTAAAGTAATAATTTCAAATTTCCTAAATGGAATTTCAATTTTTTTGAAGGATACTTTTCAAATTATTCAAAGGGAACTTTTCAAGCAAGATTCCCTTTACAAAAATTCTGAAGGATACATTTCAATTTTTTCGAAGGGTACATTTCAAACAGTGTGAAGGGGTTCTTTTACAGGAAATTGGACCAAACAAAAATTCTAAAGGGTAATTTATAACTTTTCCAAAGGGTACCTTGCAGTTGAAATGGTCTTCCACAAATTTTTGAAGGGTATTTTTGGGGCAAGTATCCTTTTCAGACTATCTATTTCATAAAGTCTAAAGTGCCAAATAGAAGCCGATGAATTATTTTACAAAAAAGGTACGAGATAAAAAGTCCTAAGAAAACATCATTTAAGAAAAGTTGGACACATATTTTTTGAAGTATTTTTTGTTGAGAAAGTGCCCTAAATAAAATTTTGAAGGGTACTTTTCTAGGAAAGTGTCCTCCATAGTTTTTTCAAAGGGTATCCCTCCACAACAAAGATGACCAAGCAAAAAATCCGAAGGAAATGTTTGGGAAGATTGTTTTAAGATATCCATTTGGATTTAAACAAAGGATGATATCCCATAATAAGTTAATTTTAAAGGTTTTATGCCATTTGACACCATTATCATGACTTTTTTTGGACAAGTAAACCTCTTTGAGTGACATGTATTACCCCATCCATCTCTCTCATACATCTATAACTAGTTCTCACATATGGACACATGTCCTTATGCCTCTTAAACTTCTCTTCTCTCTTTCTTCCCCAAAGTTCTATAAGTTGATCCATATAGACAATTTCATGGGACTATATTTTTTTTATGGTGAATACTTGATAAAATAACATTACACTTTGCTTTTGAACATTGAATGTAAGACCAATTCTGAGTTGTGAACTTCTATCTGAGTATGTGAGAAATGTATAGTGGAGGAAAGTGATAGCATCATACTTAATCCCTTTACCCTTCATGTTTTAACAAAATTTATAATGTTGAAAATTCATTTGAAGTGTGATAAATGCATTAAAATCTCTTTCAAGTATGTAATTGTATCTATGGTGTGCAATATACCCCTTAGTTTGATTATCTTATTGATTGTCTCAAGCATGTTACCTTCACATTGAAACACTATGTCAGTATCTTTCAATGAATTAAATTAGTCTTGTAAAGTATTTTTATTCATTATAAGTGTGATAGTTAGTGGGATAAATTCTTGGTGGATCACTTCTTTACCATAATTTTTTGTTTTATGCAAACTATTGGCTCTTTTCATGAGCAAGAATTATATTAGGTGATAGACACCTAGAGAAGAATTTAGAGAGCTAGCCCTTTTCAATCCTAGAGACTCATATCTCTTATAATTTCCCCAAAACTTGAGGGATGATTTAATGTTGCATTAAATTGAAGGAATTTCATAGAATTTCCTAGAGTGCCCAATTTGATGCCAACAATTTTGGCACACCTGGTGGGACAGCTGGTCCTAATTATTTCTATGTCAAGGTGAATGTTGGTCTTGACAAGTTGAAGGTTGGAAAATTATTCTTAATCCAACATTTGACGACTCTAAAAGGTGAGAATTTATAGTTTTAGATCAAGTTTTTCACATTATAATTCATGGTCTTCAGTAGATCATTTTCTAGTAGAGCCTTTAATCAAGTTCCTCTACCTAAAACTCCTATTAAATAAAAACACCCTAAACCATTCCTAACCTTTATATATCTTGAACAAGAAGGTTTTGAAGAGGAAGAAGAGGAGGTTGAAGAGTTAGTAGAACAAGAGGACGAAGAAATGGCTAGAAGACATCCTTTCCTAGCCTTCAACACCCATAATGTAACTAACCTTCATGTGTATGATCTTATTCCTCCTAATTCTACCAAAAGTCTCCAAAATTTCAATGGAGAGGGTCATGTTACCCCATTTTATCATATTAGGGATATTTGAAACTTTTTTAATTTCCACAATATCACCCAAGCTAACATAGCTATCAGACTACTTACCATGTCTCTAAAAGGGAAGGCACTTGATTGGTATAGCACACTGGAAGGTGGTGGTATTACTAATTGGGATGGATTTGAAGAGTTGTTGGTAAATATGTTCAGAAATAAGAGTGACCATACTTCACTAATTCACTAGTTGAATGTGATAAAGAGAGGTCCTAATGAATCTATGGGACATTTCAATGAGATATTTCAAAGAACATGGCATAGGTTACCACCTATTATGAGGCCTCCTCTAAGCTTTGTATTCCCCACCTATCTTAATGCTATTGGAATTGATTTAGAAGTAATGTTTCATTCAATGGGGGGATGTACTTTACCTGAGGCATATGAGATAGCCATTAAAGCTAAGAATACTTTGATACAAGTTGGGAAATTACCTCCAAAAGTCTTCATGCCTTTGTTGTCTCATAATTAAATTGAATCCCCAAGTATAACATAAGCTACCAATACCAATGTTAAAAAAAAAAATCAGTCCCAAGAAGGTAGATTATGCTATAGATAATGATGAGATGATTCAGTCTTTGGAAACCTAGCTCAAGAAAGCCCAAATGTATGAAAGTGCTCCATCTAATACTCAATACTATCCTCAATAAGGCTATATACCTCCACCTAAATACACTAACCAAGGAAGAGGACAAGGTTAACAAAGTTTCAATAGGAATCCTAATGCCTATAATCCTAATTCCATTTCATCCATAAAGGTTGTTGTTCTAGTCCACACCAATCTAGTTCAAGGAGAGGAACATTTAGATCATTGGGGGAGATCTCAAGGTTAGTTTATGCATAATGGTGGAGAAGGTAATCAAGATTTGGTAGCTAAAGAAGGAACTACTCCTTGTGTTACATCATAATAAGAAAATCTCATGCAAAGAGATGTTCAAGGAGAAGGTAGTAGCCAAAGTATTGGTTTTATGAATTTACAAGTAGAATATGATTATATGTTTAATAAAAATACATCAATTGAATCTAAAAAAATGTCTAAAAAGAAAGATTTATAAGATACTCCAAAAACATAAGTGATTCCAAGTAGTGCCTCTCCAAGGCCACAAAGTGCAAGTACCAATGTAATAGATCCTACTAGTCACACTACACCTCAAAGTTAGAATGCTAGAATGGCTACCAAACCTCCAATGCAACAATTTAAAGCTCCCTCATTAACTTTAAAAATGCAATACAATTTTAATCCTTCCTCTCTAAACATTATTTATTCTTTGAATAATACCAAGATAAGCATTTCTCTTTGGGAAGTATTACATATGTCTGGTCAAAAGGAATTCCTACAAGAATAAATTGCTAATATCAATGTAGCTCTTCAAGATCCAAATTACCATGGTGTGGTCCTTACCAACATACCAAATCACGTTTATATCCCTCCACAAAATCTAAAAATAATCCATATTTCTACCTCATGCTCATTATGGGAGATAAATTGGTTCACAACTACATTGTGGATAGTGAGGCCAGTACCACAGTTATGCCTATAGTGGTTTCTAATAAATTAGGACTAAATATGAGCCTCATAGCAAGGGTGTGTTTTAGCTTGATGGAACTCCAACCAAGACTATGGGTTTTGTTAAAGGTTTGAAAGTTTTCTTTCATGACTGTCCAAGTTTCCCCATCCTATAAGACATTGTGGTGGTTGATCTTTTAGCTCATTTTGCTTATCAAAAGACTTCCCAGATAAGATTGGAGGGTACCTTGCATATTATTGGTGTTTTATATCTTTTATAACAAGATATGGAGATAAATTAACTATAATAACATATCCCTTGACAAGGCACCATATTGAACCATATGTGGAGACAAGTTTAAATTAGAATCGTACAATTAGTGAGCAAGAAGGTGCCATTAGTGGTGAAACATCCTTTCCCATTAAACATATTTCTAACCTCTTTCTTTATGAGTATGGTATTAAAAATTATGAGCATGAACCCTATGCATTCATATAAGAAATTGAATTAGGAGTATATTATATGCATGAGAAGATAGTTCATATACCATCGCTCACTAATGATGATCATGAACTTGAAAGGATATGAGAAATGTTTTTTGATGGATCTAGAAGCAAGGTATGGGTAGAACCTAGTGTCATGTTAATTTATCCTTCAATAACTAGTATTATTCTTCATATAGGTTCCATTTTAGTTGTCCTTGAAATGCGGTAGAATATGAAGGCTTGTTTCATGGCCTGTAATGGGGAAAGAGAAAGGGAATCAAGAACTTAAAGGTATATGGAGATAGTGAATTGATTATACATCAAGTGAGAAACCAAGCTACAACCAAGAACCCTTTTCTTTAATCCTACAAGCATAGGGTGTGGGATCTAATTGAGGACTTTGATGTTTTCAATATTCAACCTATACCAAGAGACTCAAATGATCATGTTGACAAGTTGGTTGTGATAGGATCACACTTTGATATAGTTACTGATGTAATTAAAAAGAAGGACCAACCTCACATCAAAGTCATTATGAGACCTTATATTCCAAATAATTAAGTATCTTGGCAAGTGTTTAAGAGTGATAAACACATTGTACACTTAATTTAAAATGAAGAAAAAGTTTCTTCAAATAATCAAAAGAAGCTTCACAATCAATATGGAGAACAAGTTATCCATTTGAAGACAAACAAGATACCAAAAGGGCTAGTTAATTTGGAGTGTGTGCTCAATGAAGATGATCAAAAAAGGAAGGAAAGGGTAATCATGTCTATAAAGGAAGAGAACTATGAAAAGATCTTGATATTTAAATACAAACTTCTAAAAATTGGTAAGATATGTTCTCTTTCCAAAAATTAGGCCTTCATTAACTTGTGTAAAGAATTTCATGATATTTTTTCTTGGGAATACAAGGATTTGAAAGGGTTTGATCTAGATATAGCTCATCAAACCAATGAGTTAGAACTTGGAGCTAAATCATTCAGGAAAAAGTAAAGGCATATCAATCCTAAGATACAAGAACTAATGAAAAAAGAGCTCACCAAATTGATTGAGTCTAGGATTATTTTTCCTATTAAATACTCAACTTCAGTAGCTAACCTTGTACTTATTCAAAATAAGAGTGGAGAGATAAAAATTTGTGTGGACTTTAGGGATCTGAATAGAGTTTCACTCAAACACCATTATCCATTACCTTCCATGGAGCAAATTTTATAAGTGTTTCAGGTTCTCAATGCTTTTCACTATTTGATGGTTATTAAGGTTATAACTAAATATTGGTGAATGAGGAGGACCAGTTCAAGACAACATTCACCATAAAATGGGGAACATTTTTGCATAGAAAGATGCCTTTTAGTTTATATAATGATGGTGTTACCTTCTAAAGGATAATGGACATGGCCTTTAAAGGTTTGATCAATGATTTTTTGCTTGTATACCTTAATGATATAACTATTTTTTCCAAGGATTCTAATGGCCACATGAAACATCTAAGGCAAGTCTTTGAGAAGTGTAGAGAGTTTGGAGTTTCTCTTAATCTAAAAAAATGTATCTTTGTTGTTCAGGAAGGAAAACTATTGGGCCATATTGTGTCAAAAGAAGGCCTATCTATTGATCCTAAAAGGATTGAATCCATTATAGGATTATCTTTACCTCTACACGAGAATGGTTTGCAAATATTCTTAGGTAAGATGAAATTTGTAAGAAGGTTTATTTCAGGATTTGCTACTTTGGTGAAGCCTATCACAACCATGTTCAAGAATAACCAAGATTTTACTTGGATAAAGGAGGATAAGAATAGTTTTGAGGCAATAAAACAAGAAATTTCCCAATATCCTACTCTCTTGAACCAAAAATTTATCAAGGATTTCATTCTGTACACTTTTTCTAACCTTGACACAATATCAACTATGCTTATGCAAAAGAATGATGAGGAAATTGAACAACCCATTGCATTCTTTAGTCAAGGATTGGAAGATTATGAGGTCAAGTACACATTTGTTGAGAAGAAGGCTTTAGCTATGAGAATAAGTTTGAAAAATTTTAGGAACATGGTTTCAAATAACAAAATACATGTCATGGCCTCTCATTCTAGTACCAAAGAGTTCCTCCTAAGCAAAGACCTCAATGAGAAGAGAGTTGGGTAGATAAAAAATGTAATGGAGTATGATTTTGATATCAAGGTAAAAAACTTGGTAAAAGAAAAGGGTTTATGTGAACATCTATCTTCATATTTTCAAGGGTCATGGGAAGAAGACTCAGTCGATCAAGCTCATCCCCAACTAGCTAGTCACATACCAATTCAAAGTTTGACACAAGACATCAATAATTTCCTCCAAAATGGTGATTGTCCTAATGGTTTGAATAAGTCAAAAATAATGTATTTTAGATTTCAAACCATTATTTATTGTCTTGTAGATGGTATTCTCTTTTAAAAGGATGTGAATGGTGTGCTACTAAGGTGTGTTGATAATGATTAGTTCGGCATCTTGCTGGAATTTTTTCACAATGGTGTAGATGGAGGTTATTTTTCCATAAAAAAATAACTATAAAGATAATGAGGGTAGGGTATTATTATCCTATCCTTTTCAAGGATTGGTACTCTTGGGTTAGAAGTTTTCCTCAATGTACCTTAGTTGTAGGCAAATAAAAACTTGCAACTCTTCCATTGAATCCTATCTAGGTGGACAACATTTAATTTAATGGGAACTTGATTTCATTGGTATAATCAAACCTCCATCAAGTGTTGGAAACAAATGGATATTGACTGCTATTGATTACTTCACAAGGTGGGTATAGGTTATTGCATTGAAGGAGGCAAATGAAAATGCAATCATGGAGTTTTATGAGAGTATCAAAACAAGATTTTGGGTCCCCTATACTATCATTTTTGATAATGCACTTGCTTTCATAGGTTTTAAAAATTTTGAGTGGTAAAACAAGAATTGAGTTTACTTGAGTACCTCATCCAACTATTACCCTCAAATTAATGGATTGGCTGAGTCTAATAATAATAACCTCAGTAAAATCATGAAAAAGACATTGGAGAACAATCAAAGAGCATGGCACACCAAGTTGAAGATAACCTTATGGGATGATAAGATCACTCCTAAGAGATCAATTGGTAACTCTCCCTTTGTGCTTGTTTATGGGAGAGAAGATAGGTTGTCTATCTCTCAATATCTCCTTGCTCTAGGATTTTTACATCAACTAGAACTACTAGAAAATACTCCAATGGAAGTCACATTGAAAAAACTAATGAAACTATAAGAAGCAAGAGACAATGCACATAAGACCATGGAACACCACCAAGTAATCATGAAGAAGTCCTTTGATAAAAGAGTGAGTAAAAGAGTGTTCAAATAAGGTGACTTGGTTCTAAAATAGGATGAGGATAGAGAAAAACTAGGTAAACATACAAAGTTTGATGTTTTTTGGAGTGACCCTTACATCAATATCAAGTGCAATCAAATAAACTACTTTTAGCTGACTAAGATGAATGGAGAATAATTATCTATCCCTATAAATGGGATACATGTAAAGTTTTGATATTAGTACATACAAGTTTATCTTGTAAATAGTAGCATAGGTGTGTATGTTTAATCGAGTTTTGTTTTGGTTTGCTATTGTGTTCCCTAACTATTTTTTAGCACAAATGTATTTCCTTCCTTTTTATTTTGTGTGTGTCTTGTGTAATGTTAATTTTCTTGTGGTCAATCCAAGGTCTATTCAAGACAATCTAAGTGCTCATATGCATGGCTCCATGCCCAATGGAAGGATTTAGGCAACTTGTCTTAGGCATAGTAGGCATGCCACACCCAGGAATTGCCAAGAATGTTGGTCAAATTATAGCCCCAGGGTTTCACCTTTAAAATATTTCCATGTCTATTACTTAGCTTTTCTTCAGAACAAATGTTCTTTGACAAAGCCCACAAAAAATGTAAGTCTTTTCCTTTTAGAAAGTTCATTTTGTCTTTGCTAAGCTTGTGCTAAATTACTTCAAGTTTTTGTTTCAAGACTTTTATGAATTCTTTAAAACTTTTTACCTGAAGCTTTTTTCCTTAAGTGTATTTCTTTTAGACTTTTCATTTTCAACTTTACTGAAGGATAAGTCTCCAAAAAGTTACCCAGCACATTTTTTTTGAAAGATATCCTTTTTTAGTTGAAGGGTACTTTGCAAATTTTTTGAAGGGTATTTTTACTTTCAAATGGTCTAATTCATCTTTTTCGAAGGGATCATTTCATATTTTTTAAAGGGATCATTTCAAATTTCCCAAATGGAATTTCACTTTTTTTGAAAGGTACTTTGAAAATTCTCTAAAGGTCACTTTTCAAGTAGGATGCCATTTACAAAAAGTCTAAAGGGTACATTTCAATTTTTTTGAAGGGTACATTTCAGAAAGTCCAAAGGGTTCTTTTACACGAAAATGGACCAAACAAAATTTTTGAAGGGTACTTTGTAACTTTTTTTAAGGGTACCTTGTAGTTGAAATGGTCCTTTACAAAGTTACGAAGGGTAATTTTGGAAATTTTCATTTAAAAATGGTCCATTTCACAAATTCTATAGGGCCAAATAGAATCCAATGAATTCTTTCAAAAAAAAGGTAAGAGACAAAAAGTCTAAAGAAAAGATCATTTCAGAAAAGCTGAAGGACACTTGTAACTTTTTTGAAGGAATTCTTGTGGAGAAAGTACTCAAAAAAAAAATTCTAAAGGGTATTTTATGATAAAGTGTCCTCCATAGTTTTTTGAAGGGTATCCGTTCATAGTGAAGAGGACCAAACAAAAAAGCCGAAGGAAATGTTCAGGAAGATTATCTAAAGATAGTCATTAGGATTCAAGTAAAGGATGATGGCTTGTAAGAAATCAATTTTAAACTATAAATAATAGCCATTTCTATTCAAAATACTTGGTGAGAATATGAGAGTAGACATGGAGGTAAAAAATGGTTGAATCCTGAGCATCTGATGTAGATAAAGCAAGCAAAATGGATAGGTTGATGGTTTGAGTCATTATTTCCATGAAATCAAAAACTACAAGTGTTCAAAGGATATCTAGTAGTTAGAAAGAACATTTTATAACTATAATCATGATTTATATCCCCCCTCAATAGTGTTATGTTTCAACTTATCTATTTTTAGTTTCAAATGCTCATGGATGATCTTTGATAGAATCAATTTCTTGTGCCACTCCTAAAGGTTTTATACCACTTACCACCATTCTCATGACTTTTTTTGGACAAGTAAACATCCTAGCATGAAATGGCTCACCCCATACATCTCTCTCATGCATCTGTAACTAATTCTCACATGTGGACACATGTCCTTGTGCCTCTTCAACTTCTCTTCTCTCTGTCTTCCCCAAAGTTCTATAAATTGAGCCATTTTAGCCATTGTAGGGGACCAAATTTTTTTATATGGAAAAGCCCTTCTAAAATCACATTGCAATTTTATTTTGAATATTGAATACAAGACAAATTTTGAGTTGTGAACTTCTATCTAAGTATATGAGCAATGTATAGTGGATCCAAGTGATAACATCATCCTTACTGCCTTTACCCTTCATCTTTGAACACAATTTTTGATGTTAATATGTCATGTAAAGTGTGTTAAATGAATTAAAATCTATTTTAGGTATGTAATTGTATCTATGGTGTGTAATCTACCACTTAGTTTGATTATCTTTTTGATTGTTTCAAGCATGTCACCTTCACATTGAAACACTATGTTAGTATCTTTCAATGCATGGAATTAGTCTTGGAAAGTATTGTTATTTAGTAGAAGTGTGATAGTTGGTGGGGTAAATTCTTGGTGGATAACCTCTTTATAATAATTTTCTATTTTATGCAAACTCTTGACTCTTTTAATGAACAAACATTAGATTAGGTGATATACACTTAGAGAAGAATTCAGGGAACTATCCCTTTTTAATCCTAGAGACTCATCTCTCTTATAAGTTCTCACAAACTTGAGGTATGATTCAATGTTGCATCAAATTGAAGGAATTTCATAGAATGTCCTAGGGTGCCCAATTTTATGCCAATAATACAAATTTCCAATTTTATTACCTCTCACAACCACAAGAGCACCCTTGGTAACTTTCCAAGAGTCTGTTGTAAACAACACCAAACAACTTTCACTGTCTAACTACCCTACTGATATTAAATTTTGCCTTAATTATGGGACATGTCTAACATATTTTAGTAGACATGCATTCCCATTATAACTATTCAAATGAACATAACCTTTCCATACTATACTTCATGATTCATCATCACCAAGATAAATATGTCCAAAATCTTCTTGAACATAATCAATAAAATGATGCCTATGTGGGGTGACATGAAAAGAAGCCCCTGAATTAATATCCAAGATTCAAAAACATTATCCAAGGAAAGAATTAAAACATCCTAACTAATAGTACCTATTATCATATTTAATTATTTGGTATCCTCATGTTTGGTCTTCTTGTCTTGAAGTTCCCAACATTCCTTCTTTGTGTCCACTTTTCCCATAGTGCCAACACACCATCTTGACTCTAGATTTAAATCTTACTTGACCCTTTGACTTTCCCTAGTTTATTTTACTTCTATCATTTTTTCTCCCTCTAGTCTCCACCATCAAAGCATTCCCTGAAGATGATTCCATGATGCTCTTCCTTTGCATTTCCTTGCTAAGAATCACACTTATAACATCCTCAAACTTTAAACTTCCCTTAGCAAGGACGGAATTACTCAACCATAACTAGGCTATCTAACTATCTAGTAAGGATCACAAAAACAACAAATCCTTAACTTCATCTTCAAATTTAATACCAATAGAAGTTAGCATAATCATAATATTATTAAAATCATTCAAATGCTTAGCTACAAAACCATTTTTAAGACCTTTTAATATAAAATAACCTTTTCACCAAAAATATTTTATTAGAGGTAGAGGTTTCTTCATATAACTCTCATAATTTCTTCATTAGACCAAATGTGGTTGTCTCTTCTAAATTATTGAAGGAAATTAAAGATTCAAGGCATAACTATATGGCTCCCAATGCTTTCCTATCAATAAAATTCCAATCTACCTAATCCATACCTGAAGGTTGGCCTATTTTCCCCATCAAAGGGTGATGAACATCCTTCTTAAACAAGTAATCCTCTATCTTCATCTTCCATAATCATAAATTCTACCCATTGAATTTTTTCAACTCTAGATATGCCATTATCTAGCATAGCTCCCACTCAAGCTAATATATTTCCCTATGATTCACCACTTTAGAAAAACCAATAAAGCTAGCTCTGATACTAGTTGCTAGGAATAAGTGATTAATTATGCAATAAAATGCAACCAAAAATTCACTCTTCAAAATCACAACAATAGAGACATATGGAAGAAAATTTAGATCTAAGAAATATTACACACGTAACATTGATATAATGTGGTTCACCCAATATGGGATATGTCCACCAAGAGGTTATCTATAATATTATAAACAAGAGTACAAAACAACTTTTAACAAAAAATCTCTTACAGATATAACTTTCTATACCTTGAATTCACACCAAGATTCTTGAGATGCTAAGCTACCCCTCAAACTTGATCATACCAACTGAAGACAAAATTATAGAGCTCAAAATGATATGTAAATTACAATGAATAATGTGTTACCCCTCACCCCTATTTATACTTTTCAAAATCCCTTAAAAAATGTGCCATAACCATAGAGATAACCATATCCCCAAAAAATAAGGCAAAAAATAAGGGAAGTTTCAACTACATAATCCCCCAATTCTCTCAACACCTTAGATCACACCCAATTCTCCACAAAATGTGCCACAAATAGGGGGTGGTTGACACATTAAAAAAAGCATCCCACCATTTGTGAAAGTAAATATTTCATGTTGAAAATGCCTCAATAATTTTATTTTTACCTTAGGGGTAAAATGGGCTCCATTTTTAATAAGTGCCAAATGGTAGTGTCAAATGATAGATCGAATGATAGTGTTGAATATGCAAGAACATTCATCAGAGTTAAAACTTAAAGGCATGGCAAGAATTAAGGAAAACAAAAAAATTAAGGACCAAATTCCTAACCCCTACCAGTACAAAGTGAAAAAGAATAATGAAACCAAGGTTGAAAACTTGAAAGATACAAAATCATTAAATTTACCTCACCAATTGAAGGATAATGAAGTGACTTTCAATGGGATTAAGGATAAAAAACAAAACACTACATATGCACCTTTACATTTGCCTAGTTATCCTATAGAAATAAGAAGTTCATATTTTATTAAAGGAAAGATTTTTGAATATGAAGATAAATAAAATTTACAAGGGGTTTATAAGGGGAATTTTGATTTCATGTGTCAAGAGTTAAAAAAAATTATTATGTTTCTTTTGCAAGTGTTACCTTTGTTTTAAAACTAAGTTGATAAAAGAAAATATTAAATCAAAACTAGTCAAGATACCTCTACTAACTATGTCATGGATCAGCCTTCCGTTGAGCGGATAGACTGCGGAGTGGGTTTCCAGCCCAAGTTGTTGTGGTTGTTGGCACGACAATTTTTTATCTTGTAGGGTGTGGATGCGCGGCTATGTAGTGATTATCTTGTATGGCACAGTTTTGTGTTTTTTCCTTGAATTCTTGGTTTGTGGCTGTCATGTGGACCTATACCCTGTTTTGAGCGGATCAAGGTTTTCTTCAGTGATATTTTTAATGCCATGGCGGCGTATCCTCTGTGCAGAGGGGGTGATCTTGCAGACACTTGGGTGGGTGGAAAGGATGGTGGCGGTGACGGATTCGGGGGTTTTGTTGAAGGCACTGTCAGTTCTGGGCAGTGTGGTTGTTGGGATCCAAGGTGCAGGTGCGTGGGAAAAAATGATGAGATCTTATCTACATTTTGGATGTTGTGTTTTGAAGGGGGTTACCCCTGTGGGAGAGCCACACAGTGTATTTTTTAGTGGCTGTTGTTCTTAACTTTGCCCTAACTTTTGGGGTTGTTGGTTTTCAGGCTATTTTGCCTGGTTTTTAGGTTGTTTTGCCTGGTTTTCAGGCTATTTTTCCTGGTTTTGTTTAGGTTTCAGGTCCTTGTAAAACCTGGGGCATTTTTACTGGTTTATTTTGTTGGTTTTAGGTCCCCATAAAACTTGGTTTAGTTACTATTTTTCAGTGGTTTTGCCTTTCCAGGTGGTTTATAATGTTTTATCTTTCTTGAATTGTATAGGGCTTCGGGATCCCTTCAAAACTTGCTTTTACCTTAATCTAAAACTATGTCATGGATCTATTGGATAACACCAAAATTCATCTAAAATCATATGAGGTAGCCAAAAAAATGGTCAAGAATGTCTATTGTGAATATGTGGGGCATGATTTAGATGATAGGGATAATGGATAGCAAGAGATGGAAATTAAACAATGACCAGTCACTAAAAAAGATGAAACCTTTGGTGACATAAATATTGAAATGTTTCATGGAATTTAGGATTAGTGACTATATACACATAATATTTTCAAAATTTTATCACTTATTGATACTTTGTATCTTACAGGACCCTGTCAAGTCTCAATATCTCTGAGTACACACCTTAAGGGGTGCATCAAGAAAGGGGTGGGTAGACCATTAGTGATTACTAAGATTTTTATCCCTTTTGACACTTTCCATCTACACACTTGCATCCTAAAACTATTTATTCTAAGATTATTCTTCTATGTTTTACCCATTCCAAACATTTTTCATATCATTATCGTCCTTTTTATTGTATTATTCCCCTTTTACCAGTTGACTACACTAGGTTGACTGGGTCAACCTTGTATATCTTTTAACCTCTGATCACTATATAGGGTTGAATGGGTCAACCCTATACTATTTAGGGATATTTTTCATTGGGATTTTTACTGTCCTCTTGGCCGACCTAGCCTGGGACCTAGTGATTTATCTCCTAAAAACATATAGGCTCGACTAGGTTGACCCTATATAACTGACATATTCAAAAGGATTTAGGGTAAGACTAATGATATACAAGTTAATTTAAAACCATTTAAAGATAGAGAAGTGAAGAATAATAAGTCTGAATGAAAATATGCTTATTGACCATTCTACTTGAGGAATAAATCTTAGGGTTCTATACTTTATTTGGAGATATAGATCTTGTATTATAGAGAAGTCTTTTGCATGCATAGATAGGTTGTGTAGCCTAGAGCTGATTTTTCTTTATTATCCTTACATACCACAATAATCTCTTATGAAGTACCTTGGACAAGGGAGATATTGAGTATCAGAAGCTTTGTCTTCAAGGTAAGTATTCTTAACTTTATTTCTCCTTTGTAAGAGTAGATAGATAATGTAGTTGTGATTCTCTTCTATGGATTAGGATTTTATATATATTAACATGAGTATATGTATTATATGCATTTTTAGTTTACTATGTTTAGTTTCTAACCCCCACTTTGTGTAATAAGCTTTAGTGTGCACTAGATTAGTTTTAATTTCTTGTTTATTAGATATAGAGTGAACATTAAACCTAACACTATTTTAGGGTTGTTGTGTGATTGTGTTAGACTGTAGGATTTGGAACCCTTCCTAACATGGTGTATTATGATAAGTGATCCCATAATCAAGTCTAGTGGATCCCCATATTGATCATGCTCTCACTTAAAAAATGTATTCCCAATCAGAAGTGTAGGTATGCTCTATCTTCTCCATGAAAGGATTGATTTATAGACATTGTGCATTTTTTATTCCATTCATTCTAGTGAACCTGATGTGAAATAACCCTTTCAAATTTTATTATGTTATTTCATTATTTTTCATCTTTATTTTTATAATAAATTTTCCATACTAGGTTCACTGCATCAACCCATCTCTGACTTCTATGCATATGTTTTTAGGTATAGGCTACTAGATCAAATTAGATGACCCAGTATAGGTTTTTAGATTTTCAAACATCTAGTCTAGACTACTAGGTCAACCCAATCAACCCTGTACATTTTCAAGCACCCAACAATAGGATTCTATAAAGCTTGATGACCCAATCGACCTAGTTAGCAAAATTTGCAAGCATATATCAAGGTTATTGAAAAATAATCTTAATTATCTACATCTCTAATCCACCAAGGTTCCTTTCTATCTCTCTATCTCTTTCTTTATAGTCTTTCCTTTTATATTTTTTATTCTTTAAAACTACCCCTACATAGTCAACTAGATCGACCCTATCAACCCATATATGTGTTTTGTGTGCTATGTGGATAACTCGGTTGACTCTACCGACCTTGTTCATGTTTAGACCTTACATTCATAGTATAGGATTGACCCTATCGAACCTATTATGTATTTTTTTCATACACTACTGAATATATCAACACTATACCTTGTTTCACAGTTGTAATTTACCTTATATGCTAGTAATTGGCTCACACTTTCTTTTCTTGTTGCTTTCATGTTTATAATACATCACATAGTTTAATTATTTCATTTTAAATTAATTTTTTAGTTTCAATATTTCCTATTTTATTCACACATGACCAAATCACAAAATCTAAACAAGTATTTTAACATTTGTCTACCCAAGTCTAACCTACTAAAAAATCATCACTAAGAGGAAAGTTGACTTGATGTTTTGGTCAAGTATAAAGCATGGTTAATGGTTATTTTGGATAAGAAATTGACACCCTCATCACTTTGGTGTGTGAAGTGAGGGGGTAGGCCACAATACCTAGCTTGCATCATTACAACTATAGTTCGCTTTCAGCATAAATTACATAAAACCATCCTTAGATTTTCTTTTAGTTCTTTTCTTATAGCCAACTTCCCATCACATTTAAAATCATATTCTAATAATCTAATAAACACTTAGGATGAAAAACTAGTTATCCTTTTAATTTATAATTTGATTGATTGTTCTTTCCTTAATTATATTTTTTTTTACAAAAACTTGCATTAGCTAGTGCTAGTGTACGGTTTTGTGTTATGCACTTCAATTGGATTATCTAGCATTGATCTAATTGATTATTTGTTTCCATTTAGTTATTTTTTTTCAAATTAATTATAAAATTTATCTTTTTTCATTTTGTAATCTATTATAGGTCTCTTCATTTTCCCTACCTACTATACTGGGTCGACCCTATACCTTTGTCTAGCCTTTGTTCAATGTACTAGATCAACCTAGTCGACCTTATACTATTTGAAAACCTTATTTACCTTTTTTATAGCCTCTAATTATGTGATGGATTGACCCAAATGACCCTATATTATTCACATACACTTTTTTGTGCCAGGTCAACCCAATCAACCCTGTGTTATTTTTATCATTTCCTATTTCCTTGATTTCTCATCTATCTCTCTTTTCCTTCATCATGGAATTTTTGCTTGATGAAAACACTAATTTTTAGTCAATAGACATTATGAATTTTACCAACCTTCATAGGGTATTTCATAGATAGAGTAGGGATCCTCTCTTAAATTCTAGTCATGTTCATATTTTCACTTGCACAATGAAATATGGGACCCCTCCTAATATGTATTCATAGCATAATCCTCTCTTCTCATTAGAAGACCAAATTGAATTGGATTATACCCACAAAATTATCTTATTTATCTCTAAATTTACTCAACATTAAGGAAAAGATCCTTCTATTATTTAAAATCTTATGATTAGTGGTCAATCTAAATAGTCTCATTCACCTACTCCTACATTCTCAACTAGATCTAAGGGTACCACTTTCTTTGATTCTCAACCTCTTTCTTCAATTATGACCCCTTCTCATACCATGACCTCTTCTTATCTAACTTCTTCAACCTCCATGCCTAGTATATCCACTAACATAGTAGGTTATATATCTAGTGGGCCTCTCATAAGATCCACTATCCTTAATCTCTCTACTAGTTCATCATTTTCTAACCAAGGTAATCATGCTACTAGTGATTCTTATTCTCAACCATTTACTATTCTATCTTTTGCTACATAAGAAAAATTTTCCACTAGTACCTCACATTCTCATAATTCCTCTCAAGATCCTATCAACACAAATAGTGGTACCCAAGTCACTAATACCACCTCTAGTGTTTCTAATAATACTAATCAGACACATAAACTATTACTACAAACACTCAACCAGATGTATACCTTTCAAGATCATAACACAAATCAAATGATGAGAATGTAAAACCACCTTCTTCATCTTAAATCTCATCCTCAACTAATGTCTTGTTGAACACACAACCAAAATGTTTTCCCTCTTCCTCTTCAATATTCTTGAGTCAATCTCATTCCTCAACCTCCTTTGGTAAAAAAAAACCATTAATCATCTCCAAAATGAACCTCTCACTACTAAAATTACTAAAATTGATATAGGAGGTATCACACCTACAATTTATTATAATGGATCAACCGATCCCACCCTTCATCTTAAAACATTTGGAAATTTCTATAAGGATTGGGTCAAATTAAACACCTTTGTTGCTACCAAAATCTTAGACAAAACTCTCATAGGTGATGCCTTGGATTGGTATAACCAACTTAGAACTCATTCCATTACTAGTTTAGAGGATTTAGTGAATTCTTTAGTTCAATAATTCTAAACTAGCGATCTTCCCAAAAACACTTTGGCCCACTTCATAAACTATAAACAACTTGAAAATGAAACTACTTAGTGTTTTTTAAAATGTGGAATTTTTTTCAAACAAATGTAAACATAACATGGCTGATGATAATATTTTCCATATCTTTACCAATTCCATTTTCCCTAAACATCAATATTAGGTCCACACTCTCTCTCAACATACATTAGAATAGAATATTGACCAAGATAAATGACTTTATTTCCTTATGCATCAATTTGATCTACCCCAACCTTTTGTTGGTCCTCATCTCTTACTTAAAAATAAAAATCATAATGTTACTAATGATGGTGTTATTAATTCTTATGATACCATTCACAATGTTCAATATTTCACTCCTACCCCTTCACTAGAAACATCTCCTCATTCTCAATAATATACTAATCCTCATTTATCTTCACCAAACAACATTAATGTTCATAAACCTCTATCTTTATATGAATTAATTAAACATCTACCTAGGCTTCTTACATGAGAACTTGACCCTACCTATCCTATGAAATCATGTTATGATCTGAACAAGTTTTTTTGGTTTCATGATAGTTGGGATAACTCTCATGAGACCTATAGACAACTTCATAATTTATCTATGAACTTTCTTTTGGGTCCTAATTTTGTTCATGATTCAATCATTCAAAAGTGTCAACAAGCTTATGAAATTGATTTTAAGGACTATAAATGACATGATAAATCTCAAGATTTGAACCAAGACAATGCTCATTTGGCAATCTACAAATACCTTCTTCCTAATCATCAACCTATCCAAGACAATCAAGATAAAGCCACCCCTTCCACCAATAATTTAGAAAGTCTTGTTGAACCCACTTCCAACAAGAATGTGGTTAACATGACTAATATGTGAAGGGTAGTTGATTTTATCAATTCCCAAACTATCTGCACTCCTTCATCTCAAACATATCATGTTATCCAATATTATTCTCCAACTCATTTAAATGATTTGGGAAAAGATGACCTTATTACTTTTAATGATCCAATTTATGATTCTCCCTTGGATAACACTTCCCAATCTATTTCTAAAACTCTTCCATCATCTTATAATATTAATGATACTCAAATTTATACTAACACTTCTTCTACCAATTCTAAAAATTAACTTGAACCATCTAATTCACCATCACAACATAATTTACAACCTTGTTCTACACCTTTTTCTTCTTATCAACATAAATTCCAATGCACTTCATCTCCTTTTTAGGACTTCCTTAATCACTATGCATATATATATATATCTAACAACCTTATTATGGGTTATGATGAGTGGGATCCCATCATGGAACTCACTAATATCCCATCCTAGATTCTATTCCTTGAGCTTATGAGGACTTTTCCGCATCATAAAAACCATCTTATGTAACTATTATTTTAGAAGAATATCCCTCATCCTCCCCTAGTAGGATGGGAATCAACCTTATCTAGATTAGAGGATAGTATATTATAATAATGTGAAGATATGTATATCAATGTTGATAAAACTATGGACACTTTTATTTCCTTTATATTTCCTATAACCTCTATGATTATATGAGAATCATTACTTCTTCTACTTATCAATGAATTAAATTCCCTCATAATGGAGCCATTTATAGGATTCAAGGTGACACTAACCCTTATAATTTTGAACAATTCCAAGACCATGGTGTCTTTAAGATTCCTACTCGTGAACCTTTACCTGACATTCCATTGAGTGACTCTCAGCATCTTAATTTTCTTGTTAATTCAACTAGAGTTTATAATGGACATCCTGAACTCATTGGGAACATTCTTATTAACCTCTTAGATTCCAATGATGATGATCCTAATAAGATTAAACTAAAGATTAAAAACATATGATATCTTACCTTACCTCATCTCATAGCTTTTTGCTTCCTTATAGCCTTGTTCTTGCAATCCCCCTTATGATGATATTCCTATAGTCTTAACCAAGAATCAACATTATAGTCACCACACTTCTTCAGATGATAAGGTCATCCCTACTTGTGTCATTAATATTCACACCCTAAATTATGATGATGGTTTTTCCCTAGATGATCCATTCTGAGGTAGTTTTGTACAGGCTTGTGATGCTAATATTGTTCATTATCATTCTTATTTACTTGAGTCTTTTTGTGTATCATCCTATCTTCCTTAATTTATAATTCTTAATTTTATTATTTTTCTTTTTTATCATAGGGTAGATATGGTGCCAACACCTCTAGTTTTTGAGGAGCCTCATAAGAGTATGCTTATGGATCATGCTATGATTAGGCCTTACCATTTTTATAGGTACCATAATCACCATAGTTGGTTTACTCCTAAGGTTAATACAACATTTCTTAAACCTTATATATATATATATATATATATATATATATATATATATATATATATATATATATATATATATATATATATATATATATATATATATATCCTTCTCTTCCATCAGTAGATCCCTTATCAGATCCCATTCCCACTCTTGTTATAGTTGAGCCCATTCTTTCTCCTTCTATATTTGAGTATGTTCCCTCTCTTACTCTTGCTAAGCCTACCCCTGATTCTCATCCCATTTATCCTTCTATTGAGTATAGTTCCATTCCTTCTCCATCACCAACTTACCTTGGTGATGGTTTGCTTCCCTTGCCTTAGATGGCTCTATTTCCCACCAAATGGGTTGAGGAGTCTTCTCTAGCTTCTTTCACTCCTATTAAACCTCCTTTTGTCATTGATTCTCTTAGGACCACTCACAAGAGTATTTGTTTCTCTCATGGGATAAATAATAATTCTTCTACCCATTTTCATAATTTTTAACAATATATTGATACTTTTTATCCTTCCTTAGACAAAACAATGCCTCCTCTAAAGGTTATACCTAAATATATACCTAAGTATGGTGAGGTGTATTTTCTATGACACCAATGTGGCACCTATCACACCAATCATTGCCAAATCCTTGAAAAACACCTTAAGGACCACCTTATATATATTCTCAAACCTTATTCCATTCATCCCATAGGTAGTACTTATAAGAAGGCTTCTCCTTCTTCTTCCATGGCTCTGCCTCTAATGGTTCCATCCCATCTTGTGGTACCTTCATCACCTTATGTACTTATACCCATTATTCCTTCACCTATGGAACTTCCATCACCAATGGATCTTTCTCCACAAGTGATTCTTACATTTCCCATAAAGCCTAGTTCCACACATTCTCTTGAACATCCCTTACCTAATTTCCCTTAGCATGATCAATCAAGTATTCCTAATGTTTTAGTTGAGGAGATTAGAACCAAAGTATTTTCCCAATTTTCATTGAAGATTAATGAGATATTAAAAGTAATTCATAGAGATTTATATGATATCTTAGATAATGTGTGTGGGTAGATTTATTAGTATATATGAGCACACACATGGTACTTTTACATTTACATTTACATTTTGATTGGATATGTGTTCCAAATTTATTTTTATATATCTGTTATGTCATTTGGTGGTATGTCAAATTCATATTTTTCTTATATAATGATTTTACCTTTTGTACTATATATTGCTTATATTGTTATTTATATTTTCATATGATGTATTTCTTTATCATTGTCTTCTCTTTCTTTCTTGAGTTTTTCTCAAAACTCTCTTCTTGCCTTCATGATTTTTTACTTTCTTATCCCTATTTTTCATAGTTATTTATCATTGTGACTTTGTTATACCAACCTTGTTCCCTTTTGCCCTTATTTTATATTACCATGTGATCATTTAGCGAACAATGCATCTCATCATAATATCCTTTCACCAATCCACCCTTGGATCTCCTTTTTCAATTTTTCATTTTTTGCAAACTAAGTATATACATGGTTGAGACTTGAGATCACATGCTCATTCATTATTAATCCTAAGTGACCTAGTCAGTCTTTGTTTTTGGTTACTTATCTTCTTTTAGCATTAGCCTAAAGCTCATTTGTGTGTATCACTACATCTCTCATGATTGTTCATTATAAATATATATGGAAGAGGGATATTAAAAAGCCATAAAAACTTAAAATCCAAATCATTTAAACAAAAAATCAATGATATAAAAGGAAAAAATATTCTTAAAAGTCAAATCACACTAAAAGATGTGATTCAAAGCACATCTCATTTTTCTAGTCAAAGCTCAAAGTCCATAGTTGGCCTCATGATAGATCTAAGGTCCTTTGGGTTGTGGTAGGCTAGTAGATTAGAAAAGGAGAATACAAAAAATATTTTAGTGATACCTACTTTCTCATACAAATACCTAATCTTTGTAGTAGATATTGGCTCTATAAGGGGTCCTGAAGAATGGGGAACACATTATGGGAAGGTAGTCTATTTTACCTTTTCTTGTCCCAATCTACCTTCATGAGTTGATATTATTAGCATTATTATATGCCTACAAAGCTTTGTGTCTATAGAAAATATGTTTCTTTTATACATTGATGGTCAGTAGTCACTTAGTGTCTTCTCATGTCCTTAGTATTCCTCTTGTCTCCTAAGGTATTCTCATAAGATGCCTAAGTCTTGATTTTTATGCTTCCTTTTTCATTCCCTATATCCCTCATATTTCCTCTTGATAAATATTATTTTATTTACTAATCACTCCCTTTGGGATCTAATTTTTGAGTTGCTTTGTAAGACCATAGATAGGACCTGATGTTCCTCACAAATTACCACCTTTTTCCTTCCTATCACTCACATCCTTTATTACCTGATTTGTCTTGATTTTTCCACCCTAGTGGTGTTCTATTTATGAATTTTAGTGTAAGACCATAGATAGGACCCAACATTCCTAACAAAATTTTCCAATAATTTAAGTCATAAATAGAATTATAGGTGTCAAATATGAGATAAAATGTGATCGATTATGAAGTCACAAATCATTTACACAATTTACAACTTGATTTAGTATATTTTTATGTTTAATTTATTTATATTTTTCTATTATTTTCTTATTTTTTGAGTGCATGTAAGAATACAACCATTTCTTGAAATTTTCATACTTCCCAGCTTGAATTAGTGTGATTAATCTAAGACCAATCCTTTGCCAATTTTGTTTTTCTCTTATACTTCACAACGTGATTTAGTATAATTGATTGAATTAATTAATTTGTTTTGTAACATTTGTGACATTTTACATTATTTTCATACTTCCAAACATGATTTAGTATGATTTTACTTGTTTTAATTTGGTGAAAAAATCTTTCACTTTGGTTTAAAAACAAATTCTATTTTTAACCATTTTGTTTTACCATCCCTTGGTTTTTATACTTAATCATTTTATTGTTATTACACATTTACCAACTTGAAAAAGTGTGTAGTACATTTTTTATTGATTATATTTTACCAATTCATTTTTCCTTGTTTCTTTTTACCCATGCATGTGTTCTACATAATGCTAGAAAAGAAACCACATCTCATATATTTCCTATAGCATATACAAAAACAACTAAATACATGTGCTAGAAAGAAATATATAAAAATAATCCAAAACCACAACCATAATGATGAAAACATACAAAATCAAAATTCATTACCAACCAAATGTATATCTCATGATTTTTTATACAACAAGTATAACCAAATACAATGCTCTATCTCTAGGACTAGGCTTCATCCTGTCTATCTCATGGCCTAGTCGTGCTACGTACTAAAGCCTCAATCTAACTCCTCCAAATAGTACATGTAAAGATAACGTATAGGATATCAATCCCTCTACCTATCCCTATAAGTTCACTACCTATGTTTGTGCCTGTGTCATCTATGTCACTATAGCCAGATGTGCATTTATCTCCTCTGCTAGGGCTTGCCATGCTTGTATCTCTCTTACACCCATATTTTTTGGTGGTTGTATCCTCTCTATATATTATCATATATACCATACTTCCTCTCCATCTAATCTAAAATATATTACCTAAGATAGGGTAGATGTTACACTGGGGTCCTCTAATGCATTAGGGTCATATGGTTGTAGATTCTCATTCAGGACATCATGGAGTACTCCCCTCACAAGGGACTCCCCTCTCTCTTCCTCATCAAGATTGTAATCTCCTTGCCATCCTAGATTTTTCGGTATCTATAGTTATTTTTCTCTCTTTCACAATTCAAAATAACCAAATGACTTCTCTTTTTCCCTATTTAAAAATACTTTCTAACAATTCAAATCTTTCAATTATTTTCTAACTGATTCCTTATTTTTCTTATATCTTTATTTATATTAATCCATTTTTTAATGATAAAATGTGTTGGATTTATGATGATGTATAGAATATTTTCTACCAATATATACCTATATTCAAAAACTCTTGATTTTTAGCTATTTTTTACACTAACTTCTATAGGTTTGCTTAGTGTTCTTCACATTGGATGCCTTCACTTTCTCTTGCAGTCTAATTTTTTATCTATAGCACTAAGGTAAGTAAAGGTATGTGTTTTTAAATTGTATCCTTTCATTTGTATTATTTTATACTTACAACACTTTAATTAACATTATCATTGTGTGTTATCATGTTCTATCTTGATGCACCAGCCCATGTTACACTTACATGACATGTAATGAGATTTGAGTGGGTCATATGTATATACATAATATTTTCAAACTTTTATCACTTAAAATTTGTATCTTAAAGGAACCTATTGAGTCTCAATCTCTCTTAGTGTATGCCTTAAGGGGTGTATCAAGAAAGGGGTGGGTAGACCATTGGTGCTTTATAATATTTTTGTCCCTTTTTCCACTTGCCATATACACACTTGTATCCTAAAAACATTTACCCTAAGCTTATTATTATCTTTTGTCCCATTCCAAACATTTTTCATATCATTATCCTACTTTTTCTTACCTTGATCCCCTTCATTAGTTGACTATAGTAGGTCGACCCTATATAGTTTTTAGCCTCTAATTATTATATAGGGTCAACTAGGTCAACTTGCATATACAAGTTCATTTCCAACCATTTGAAAAAATAGAATAAAATAAAAATAAGTACAAATGAACATCTAATTATTGACCATTCTACTTGAGGAATAAAGCTTAGGGTTTTATACTTTCTTTGGAGATATGGATCTTGTCTTATGGAGAAGTATTTTGGATGAATAGATAGGTTGTGTATCCTAGAGCTGATTTGTATTTCTTATCCTTATGTACCACAAAAATATCTTGTGAAGCACCTTGGCTAAGGGAGAGATTGAGGCTTGGTAGGTTCATCTTCAAGGTAAGTATTCCTAAATTTATTTCTCCTTTGTAAGATAGGTAGGTAATGCACTTATGATTCTATTCCATGCATTAGGATTCTATCTACATTGATGTGATTATATGTCTTTTATGCATGTTTAGTTTAGTTTTTTTTTGTTTTTAACCCCCACCTTGTGCCACAAGATTGGTTGTGCACTAGATTAGATTTACTTTCTTGTTTATTATATATAGAGTGAACATTAAACCTATGACTCTTTTATTGTTGTTTCATGATTATATTAGATTGTAGGCTTTGAAAACCTTTTTAACATGGTATATTATGATAAGTGATCCACTAATTAGGTCTAGTGGATCCCCATATTGGTTATACTCTTGATTAACAAATGTATTCCCAATCAAAAGTTTAGGTATACACTATCTTCTTCAAGCTAGGATTGATTTATAAACATGATGCATTTCTGATTGCATACAATAACCACCATATAGAGAGCCAAACCAAGATGAGGAATTTAGAGAGAACTCTTAGTATGTGGCAATATTCAATCAATGGATATTTATGTTGATGTGTTAATCATCATAAATGATCTTTGGATAACATTTTATACAAGAAATTAATATGATACTCATAAATTTAATACCAAATGCACTAGTGTTATGGCAAACCTCAAGTCAAAATTTCCATTACAGATTATATCTATGATGTACATACTATCCTTAAACTTGTAACATATTGAACCTTTAGTTTTTATTTTACATCACAAACATAGTTTGTAATGGATTTGTTAACTTGAGGCTTTCCACAACACTAGTGCATTTGGTATAAAATTTGTGAGGATGAGATCGATTTCCTATAGAAAATTTTATCCCAAGATCATTTTTTATGATTGATGCATCAACATAAATATATATTGACTAAATATTACCACATATTAATAGTTTTCTCTATATGGTGGTCATTAATCCTAAATTAAATGCAACAATTCAATATTTATGTCACCAAGGGTTTAATATTTTTTATTGAATGAGTATTATTCAATTTCCATCTCTTGTTTTTCATTATACATGTCATCTAAATCACACCTCACATCTTCACAACAAACATTATCAATCTTTTTTTTGGCTAACTCATATGATTTTGGATGAATTTTGAAGTTATCCAATGGATCCATGATATCAGTTACTAGATATAGCTTGACCACTTCCTAATTTAATATTTTTTCATATCAACTTGTCTAAAATAATGGAAATACTTGTAGAAGGTACACTACCATTTTTTATAACTCTTGACACATGAAATTTGAATTCCCCTTATAAACCCCTTGTAAATTTGATATATCTTCATATTCATAAGCTCTCCTTGAATAATGTGAATTTCTTTCTTCTCTAGGATATAGCCAGGAAAATATATAGTAGGACATCAAAGCTTAATTTAAAAATACAATAATTGTACCACATACATATCTAGTAGTGGTCATTATATGATCTAAAAAATTTACAGGCTTGACAAGTTATTTAAAAAATATTTTATTACCATGGAAAATTGATTTGGGTGGGTCTGAAGGGAGATGAGAAATCTAATGTGTAAAAAGTTTAAAATGAGGGTTAAGGGTGTATTTATAGGAATAGGGAGGTGACTGGGCAATCATATAGTAGATCAACCACACTAGTACCTAGCAACTTGGCCTAACTTTTTTATTTAACACAACATTATGGTGAAACTATTTTATGTATCTATTCAATGTAGCCATTTGGATCTAAAAAACCATTTAGTGCAACCTTTTAGTATAGCATTTTGGTGGTTTCATTTAACATTTAATTTTTGGTGTAGTTGAATGGTTATATATAAAAAAATAAAATGACTATTTTTTCCTCTTTCAAAATCATCATAGATTTGGCATCGCCCATGGAAGATTCACCAAAGTTGTAATTCAAATTTTTTAAGATTCACTAAATATTTCCAATAGGTTATCCAGTAGGGACTTTTAAAATAAACCTTGATTAGTGGATTCTAATGGGTAATTAGATTCTAAAGAGAAATAAATCACATTTAAAATAAAATACTCAGTAGTCCATTTTTTTTGGATGTAGGAATGGAAACAATATGGTTAGAAGATTTATGGATGAAAAATGAGGATAGTGAACTTGATGAACTCAATTTCATGTATACTCTAAATAAAACTATAAAAATAGAATATGAACTTAAAACAAATGATGAGCAAGAACTTATAGTAGAATAAGAAGAATGAGAGATAACCTCATGGGATGAAATTGAAGCTTTCATGTACTATGATCCAGAAAACATAGTGTAGAAAGTATGTTTTATAAGAAAAATACCTCATAAAGGAAAAATCATCACCACACTACAAAATCCATCACCAAAGAGGAGAATATACCACTACATATAATGATATTCATAGAAAAAATTACCAAAATTTATCAACATTGGGCTAGTTAATGAGTATTTAGTAGATGATGAGAGTATTTCTATTAGAATAAATAAGGATAAAAGCATTTATTATACTCACTATTATTGCTAAGAGATGGTAACACACCCATAAACATATTCATTATAACCTAATTTTTTTCATACTAATCAAAAGAAGGTTTGTAAACTTAGAGAGCTACTTTATAAAGATAATAAGTTATATGAGAAAAACCAACCCAAGACTACATTTTGATACATGTGAAAAGATATGGAAAATAAGAGGAGAAACTGATAGATGCTTATGGGCATAATTATTTTATTATAAAATAGATGCATTTCCAAAAACACGATAGGTACATTAATAGATGTGGAAAGGAACTAGTAGATAGGTAGATTTTTTTTAAAAAAAATTTCAAGTTTTGGGATCTAGATACTAGAGTCTGTCAAGCACTATAGGAAATAAAAGCATTTCTATTTATGGAAGACTCTTCCACAAAGCCAAAAAATTCTAGATTAAAAACAAAAGAAACAAGGTTACAACATATGGATGATTAATATTGTTAGGTGAATATTTTGTCGGCCAGCTAACTGGTGACCAAAATAATTCCTATCACCACAGCATAGGTCATCCAATGTTGCAAGTTTACCACATCCAAAGGGGAAAAATATCTCCTCTCATCAAGGGGAGGTTCCCTATTAAATATGCGGAGGCTATATACTATATATATATATATAAGCAAAAATTAAGACACAGGGGTGGAATGAACCATCCATCTCTCTTTTTTTAGAGATGATGCTAACAAATAGAGGAGAAATACTGGGTGATTGGTGAAGGCACTTCTCTTCTTTCAGAAGTAACATTCAACCAAGATCCATATCCCTTCCTAGATAGTATAAATCTTGGTGAAGGAACAGAAGGCACTTTTCTTCTTTCAAAAGTGCTTGTTCTTGCAAACAATAGGACTCTTTCTAGTAACAAGTGACTGGTAATTGGGTCCAAAGTAACCAATAATCTAAGATGTAGCTCAAAGTCTCCACCTTGACTACCCTAGAGTGAGGTACGAATAACAATGGGGGCACAAAGTCATCCCAAGGTCCTTTACACAGAAACAAAAAATAAAAACACAATAAAGACAATTGCAGACAACACAAAGTCTTCCACAACTGACTTCAGGACACCTTCTTGATTACTTTCGGTAGTTCTACTTGTTAGATCAAATAAACAAGAATTCTCCTAGGAAATAGGCAAAAGAAAAATTTCCTAAAATAACACAAGTTATAACATCACAAATTCTGCAAGTAACTTGCTTTCTCATTTAGATAAAATAATATGAAATTACAATCTGAGATCAAAGTCTCAATATTCACCTTTCAATTTGGGTAGAGTTTTGCTTTTGGTAATAGAAAGATATCTCTTCAAATGATTCAAGAGATTACATTATATAGAGGCCTAAGGGAGTCTTGGCACTTTGTCCCATGGAGTGACCCATTCAGTACATTCAATGCCTTGCATGCATTCTGGTCTTGTCAGGGAGGGCCATGCTAGAGCAGGGTAGCTACCTTGACTGTGGCATGTCATTCATCTCTAGTGCCTCCTCCCAAGCCTAAATCTCTCATTCCATGACCTACTTAGCCATGTAACCGTCTATTCTACCTTTATCTCATAGGGGACAAATAGATGGTGCTTTCAATGTTTGCAAGCCCCAAACATATACTCAGTGAACTACTTCACCTACTGGAATTAACTCCCACTAAGTTTCCCTCTTTGTCTCTTCCTTCTCTTGGTTCTGGCCTTAAGCTCTTTTGAATGCATTTGGGTTCGCGTTGTAAGTCTTCTAAAATCAACAGACACTTCATCATGACAAATTTGACTTTTGCGGGCCTGTCATTCTTCTTAGCAATTCTCCCATGTCTTTCTCACTTGGTATGGTTGCTTTCCACTATGACACGGGTGAGGACACATGGTAGCATCCATAACATCTAAATAGGCTTATCAAAATAAGATTTGAAACTGTTAGAGGCTAAGGGTATGGATGCAGACACGTGGTAGCATCTGCTGCAGGACATGTGGCAAGTTCTGTGCTTTGAGGCTTTATTAAAAATTGTGTCTTAGCTTATGACACTTGGTAGATTATGTTTCCCTCTGAGGCTCAAACATTTTTCAAAGGGAACATGCCCTTTAGTGTCTTCTAAGTGGCCTTCAAGCTTTGATTCTTTGGCAGGCTATCATCCCTTTCATTTCCTTCAGACAAAATGTTTGAAGAAATTCCTTCAGATAATTCATTTAAAGGAAACCTTTCCTTGGCTCTATATGTGCCTTTGTATTGTGAGTGCCCCTTTCCTTTGACATGTGTTACCTTACACTCTTTAAACAAGTGCCACATGGCATCTTCCACAGGAATAGGTGAGGACACATGGCATCTTTTGCTATTGACACTTGGTAGCATCCACCTTCTCAAGCCTTTGTGACATCATAGAAATCTTTGGGGCTCAGTCAGGCTCTCACAAATGATGACACTTGTTAGCCTCTACCAATATATATAAGGGACACATGGCACAGTCTGAATACATTTGTTAGTGACATGGATGTAGACACTTGGCACGTTTCACTTCATTTAGTCACTCATCCCTAGGCCCACCATGGTCTTTGCTCAAAACAGTGAAGCTAAGGGAAGAGACTACATATATTGACACTTGGAGGCTCCCAATGAGCTTCAAGAGGGACACGTGGCAATATTTGCCAATTCATAAAAATAAATTTTAGTGGGGCTCAGTCGTTGACACTTGGTAGCATCCACCTGAGTCTTTCTTTTATGTGTGCTTCTTTTCTTAACTAAGGTGGATTTTGAACCTTTGAACCCAGTGCATTGAAATGATTAAATGTTGAACCCATTGAACTGATGAACCAAAATGGTTCAAGGTTCAATGGTTCAAGCTTTTGAGACTTGTTAAGTGATTGGGGCTGTGGAACCTTGAAACGGTCAAACTTTGAACCTCTGTCAAAGTGCTTAGCTCTTGTTGATGACATTGAACCTTTGAACCCATTGAACCAAAAAGGTTCAAGGTTCAATGATTCAATGGTTCAATCCTTGTTTTGATGCTTGGCAATAGACCCTTTGAACCAGTTGAACCTGCTAATCCTTTTACCAAAAAGTTGAGAAAATGATGAAATTGAATGTTCAGAACAAATTTTTGGAAAGGGGATGGACAATTTTGGCCATGCAAGACCAAAATATTCATATGTTGTCTAAAAAATGAGGAGTCATTTTTCAGAGACAACAACTGGCTCTAGTTGGGGAACTTCCTTCAGTTGGAAACTTGAAATAGTTGAGGGGAGTAGAAACTAGAATCTCTAGTGCCTTGAAGTGTGCCATTGTGCTACAGAGTCATGCTACTCAAAAATAAAGGCTAAAAAAGAAATAAATGAACAAAACAAAGTAAAAAAAGAAACTACACAAATATACATATGTATAGGTGAACTTCTCTGATACTTCAAGAATTGAAGTACTTTAGATGCTGCTCATTATGGGACAAAGAAAAGGGGATGCCATCCTGATAAACTAACAGGAAACCATTTTGCCCCCAGAAATGGTGGTAGGTGAATGGAGCTCTCCACCAAGAAACCAATTTTTTGCATCTTCCTCTTGGCCTTTTCTTTTTCTTGCCCCATGGTGAGACGTGGTCTTACCTCTGAAAACCAAAGCTTCTTGCTCTCCTTATGAAGAGTTCCTTTTACTAACTTTGGAATACAGAAGTATGGTCCACCACCATAACTTGTTGTTCTATTAGTTTAGTCAAGCACATGCTTTGATTGTCAACCTCAAACCCCTAACAAACCATTAGCTCAGCATCTCTTTTGGTGTGAAGGAGTTTAACCTCTTCATCTTGAGCAATTTTCAATCCAAGCAACATAGACTGCATCTAGTTATGGAAGAATTATTTCCATAAGATGCCAGGATCCAAGCATCATTAGGAGCTGATCTTTCATTAGATTTCTCTTCATTGGAGATGGAAGATACTCTAGATTTATACTATGCCCTATTAATTATTCTGATGCCCTATTTGGATCAAATCTTAAATTGCCAGCTATAGGACTTTCATCAGCTAAGACATGAGCATCCTCTATGGTCAAGAAGTAATTACCCTTACCTGAAGGATCAAATAGAATTTGATTTGTAGGGGCCGACATTTGGGTGACCATAATTTTTGCCTTAGACAGGTCTGCACCTAGTTCTCCATCAATGTCCAATTGCTCAGGATTGGCTTGTAGGGATTCAAACTCAGTCATTTGAATTTTGGATTTCTTGACATGATCAACTATGTCAAATGACTGAGATGGACTTATAAGAGAGGATGGGAGTTCATCCTTTTGGTTTTTGGGAAGTGGAGGACTGGGCTGTGAATTTGAAGTAGAAGGTGTAGAGATGTTTGATGTACTTACTTCTTTGGCAATCACCAGGTCCTTTGACTAGAAAGGGAGAGGGGTTCTCTACTTAGCAATTGAAACCACTAGTTGGGGTCACTCCTCTAACTTTTCTTTGTCAGCCTACTGGGTTGACTGATTCTCAGACTGGGTGAATACTGCATTTGATCCTTCAAATGCATCATCTTCACTCTTGGGTTCATCTTGGTAATTTAGGAAATCAATGTGGGAGTCACCAACTGATTCTTCTTGATCCTCCCTGAATATATTAGTGCCATTTTCTTTCCCAAACTCAAGTTGGAAATAGGAAACATGTTCTATTTCCAAATATCCAACTACTGAGTTGGTTGGAGGTGCTTCAAGGGCAAGGTTCCTCTATGGGGGAGAAAGACGATTTGGTTACCCTTGACTTTTGGTAGTGTTGCCTTGATATGGCTGATTGGGGAATGTCCTCCTTGGTGCATATCTATATAGAGGAGCATAAGACATACCTTGTGCCATTTGCCTTTTCAAGGCTAGCAATTCATTTACCAACTTTTGGACCATTGGGTCAGTGGTGGTTGCGGGCAAGTATCCAGAAGATGAAGAAGGTTTACCTCTATTAGGATCTCTCCTTATCTTTCCTGCCAAGATAAGGTCATCTTCTACCTCAGTAACCAAGTCCTAAGAAGTAACAAGGTCTATGTGGCCAAGTTTTCTTAGTATAAAAACCACTTTAGGTAGTTGTGAGTTGATGAAGAAGCATTTAAGGTTATGAGGCATTAGCTGGGCGATCATGGGAATCCTATACCTCAACTTATCAAACTTGGTAATTAATTCCCTCATAGGCTCATGGGGCTCCTTCATCTGTGTGAGTTAGGCCAGTAAGGCATGTGCATCTTCTGTAAGCTTGAACCTTGCTTTGAACTTGGCTTTAAGTGTGTCCCAGTTAGCCACTGATCCAGCTTGTAGATGGTAGAACCAGTCTACATCAGCACCTTGTAGGGTCTCCATAAAAATCCTGACTACCACGTCTTCAAATTCCACCCTTATCACACCATAGACTATGTTGAAGGCTACAATGTGTTCATCAGGGTGAACTCTCCCATCTCTAAAGAATTTGGGGAAGTTCTTTCTTGAGCTGTGTGGAAGTTCATGCAGAGGTGGAGTCAAGTTGAGTGGGCCAAAAGAGTTACCCTAGGGGCCTCAAACTACCATGATTTAATTATAAAAAATAGGGATAACAGATTTGGGTGGAGTGGCTAGATTATAGAACAAAAATGGAAAAGAACTTGCCCTGCTTCAGCTTGAGGCTTGAGGCTTCAAACTGTGTAGTCTTTTCCAGCAGCTCTGGTTTTGCAGACTAGATAAAATAATGGAGATGGAGGAAAATGGTAAGGTTATAATAATAATGGGTAAGACACAGATTGAAGTCACTAGAGTCTATATAATGGATAAGGGAAGGAACTACTTAACTCTAAAACTTGAGGCTTCAGACTACATGTTCATCCCCAGCAGAGTCACCAAAAACTATTGTGTGAGTCTGGGGAGGAAAAATTAACAATGGGAAAGTACTGGAGCAGTTCGTTCATCCACAGTGGAATTCATAAATAAGGTTATAATGATAATGAGTAAGACATAGGTGATGTTTCAATCTAAAACTTGAGGTTCCAAATTGCACAAAATCACTGTGTCCCTAGCAGAGTCACCAAAAACTATTGGGTGAATATTTTGTCAGCCAGCTAACTGGTGACCAAAATAGTTCCTATCACCACAACATAGGGAGATTGGTCATCCAATGTTGTAGGTTTACCACATCCAAATGGGACAAATCTCTCCTCTCATCAAGGGGAGGTTCTTTATTAAATATGCAGAGGCTATATACTATATATATAAGAAAAAAATAAGACATAGGGGTGGAATGAACCATTCATCTCTTTTTTTTCAAAGATGATGCTAACAAATAGAGGAGAAATCCTAGGTGATTGGTGAAGGCACTTCTCTTCTTTTATAAGTAACATTCAGCCAAGAGCTAAATCCCTTACTAGATAGTAGAAATCTTGGTGAAGCGATAAAAGGCACTTCTCTTCTTTTAGAAGTGATTATTCTTACAAACAACAAGACTCTTTCTGGTAATAAGTGACAGGTAACTGGGTCCAAAGTAACCAAAAATATAAGATGTAACTCAAAGTCTCCACCTTGACTACTCTAGAGTGAGGTACGAAGAACAATGGGGGCACAAAGTCATCCCAAGGTCCTTTACATAGAAACAAAAAATAAAAATACACTACAGACAATTGCAGACAACACAAAGTCTTCCACAACTAACTTTAGGACACCTTCTTGATTACTTCCACTAGTTCTACTTGTTAGATCAAATAAACAAGAATGCTCCTAGGAAACAGATATAAGAATAATTTTCTAAAATAGCACAAGCTATAACAACACAAAGTCTACAAGTAACTTGATTTCTCATTCAGATAAAATAATATGAAATTACAATCTGAGTTCAAAGTCTCAGTATTCACCTTTCAATTTGGGTAGAGTTTTGCTTCTGGTAATGGGAAGATCTCTCGTCAAATGATACAAGAGATTACATTATGTAGAGGCCTGAGGGAGGCTTGGCACTTTGTCCCATGGAGTGACCCATTCAATGTATTCAATGCCTTGGATGCATTCTGGTCTTGTCAGGAAGGGCCATGCTGGAGCAAGGTGGCTGCCTTGACTGTGGCATGTTGATTCATCTCTAGTGCCTCCTCCCAAGCTTGAATCTCTCATTCCATCACCTAATTAGCTACACAACTATATATTCTACCTTTATCTCATAGGGGACAAACAGATGGCACTTTCAATGTTTTCAAGCCCTAAATATCTACTTGGTGAGCTACTTCACCTATTAGAATTAACTCTTCATGAATTTCCCTCTTTGTCTCTTCCTTATCTTGGTCCTAGCCTTAGGTTCTTTTGAATGCATTTGGGTCTGCATTGTAAGTCTGCTAAAATCAATAGACACTTCATCACGACAAATTTGACATTTTTAGGCTTGTCATTCTTCTTAGCAATTATCCCATGTCTTTCTCACTTGCTATGGCTGCTTTCTGCTATGGCATGGGTGAGGACACATGGTAACATTTGCAGCGTCAAAATAGGCTTATCAAAATAATATTTGAAACTGTTAGAGGTTGGGGGCATGGATGCAGACACTTGGAAACATCTGCTGCACTGGGTCGGGACACGTGGCAAGTTTTAGACTTTGAGGCTTTATTCAAAATTGTGTCTCAGCTTGTGACACTTGGTATCTTTTGCTGCCCTCTGAGGCTCAAAACTTTTTTGAAGGGAGCATGCCCTTCAATGTCTTTTAAGTGGCCTTTAGGCTTTGATTCTTTGGCAGGCTATCATCCCTTTCATTTCCTTCAGACAAAATATCTGAAGGAATTCCTTTAGACAATTCATCTGAAGGAAACCATTCCTTGGCTCTATATGTTCCTTTGTATTACGAGTGCCCCTTTCCTTTGACACATGTCACCTTCCACTCTTTGAACAAGTGCCATGTGGCATCTTCCATAGGAATAGGTGAGGACACGTGGCATCTTCTATTGTTGACACTTGGTAGCATCCACCTTCTTAGGCCTTTGCAACATCATAGAAACATTTGGGGCTCAGCCAGGCTCTACAAGATGATGACACTTGTCAGCCTCCACCGATCTCTACAAGGGACATGTGACACGGTTTGAATACATTTGTTAGTCACACAAATGCAAACACTTGGTGTGTTCCACTTCATTTAGTCACTCATCCCTAGGCCCACCATGGTCTTTACTCAAAATAGTGAAGCTAAGGGAAGAGACTATGGATATTGACACTTAGAAGATCCCAACAAGCTTCAAGATGGATACATGGAAATATCTACCAATTCACAAAAACAAAGTTTAGTGGGGCTCAACTATCAACACTTGGGAGTATCTGCTTGACTCTTTCTTTTGTGCACACTTCTTTTCTTAACTAAGGTGGCCTTTGAACCTTTAAACCCAGTGCATTGAACTGATTGAATGTTGAACCCATTGAACTGATGAACCAAAATGGTTCAAGGTTCAACGGTTCAAGCCTTTAAGACTTGTTAAGTGATTGGGGCTGCGGAACCTTGAAATGGTCAAACTTTAAACCTCTGTCAAAGTGCTTAGCTCTTGTTGATGATGTTGAACCTTTGAACCCATTGAACCCATTGAACCAAAAAGGTTCAAGGTTCAATGGTTCAATGGTTCAATTCTTTTTTTGATGCTTGCCAACAGACCCTTTGAACTGGTTGAACCTGCTAATCCTTTTACCAAAAAGTTGAGAAAATGACAAAGTTGAATGTTCAGAACAAATTTTTGGAAAGGGGATGGACAATTTTGGCCATGCAGGACTAAAATAGTCATATATCATTAGAAAAATGAGGATTCATTTTTCAGGGACAACAAGTATCAGATTGGTAAGATTGTAAGGTAATTAAAAAAATTATGGAAAATAATAAAAACATAAAATATCTTGAGCATATGGAATATTTCCACAAAATTAAAAAAAGAGAGAAGAGGATGCAAACGAAAAAATAGAGAACATAAAATTTGACATTGATAAAGGTGAGACATAACTCTTCAATTATAGAAGATAAAATAAAAAACTTATACCGACATCTTAAAATTAGAAAAGATAATATATCCATAAAAGGAAATCCAAAGATGGAAAAATTAGGTAACTACTAGGTATAATAAGAGGTGGAGAAGATACTAGAGTTACTAAGGGAAATTGAGGATTTATTCCTAAGAACATTTATTGATCTAAAAGGTATCAAATAAGATGTGGGCACTATGAAAATCCAATTGAAATATCATATTAAACCATTTCATAAATGACTGTACATACCAAATCCTAATGTTAAAGCAAAATTTAGGATTGAATTGGATAAAATTCTAGTTAGTGATATCATAACCCCTATGGAAGATATTGAATGGATAATAAAACTGGGTAGATATGCATATGATTTGATTATTGAGAATTTAATAAGGATTGTTTACATGATCCCTTCCCAACACCATTCATTGAAGAAATATTGGAAAGTGTTTTAGGAAGAGAAATTTATTCCTTTACTGATGGAATCTCAATATACCATTAGGTCAGAATACACCATAAGATACACTAAAAACTACATTTGCTATAGAATGAGGATCTTTTATGTATATAGTGATACAATTTGGAGTGAAGAATGCACTAATGGTGTTCAACCACATAATGGTGAACATATTTAGAGATTTCATACATGAGTTATTGAAAGTGTATCTTGATGATTGGATGGTATATGGGTTAATTAAATACCATTTTTAAGCACTACAGTTGATTTTTCAAAGATGTAGATAACTAAACATTTCTCTAAACCTCAATAAATTCACCTTTTCTACATATTTTGGTAATTTATTAGGAAACATAATATGTAAAGAATATTTAATGGTAGATCCACTTAAAATTAACATAATAATAAACCTACCAACACCCAAGACATATAAGGAGGTTATAACTATATTGGGATATATTGGATATCACTTCAAGTTCATAAGAAATTATGTAGCTATAAGTGCACACATAGAAGAATTATTAAATAAGTGATATAACAAACCTTTATATTGGTCAAGATAATGTTAAGATTAATTTGAGACATTAAATAATAATAATATTGTGGATGCCCCAATCTTAGTGTTTTTAGACTAGAAAATCCCATTCGATGTACAAGTTGATTCCTCTAGAATTGTAATAGAAGTAGCATTAGCACAACCTCATAGAAATATAGAACATCCAATTTAATTTTACAACAAAAAACTAGCAAGGGCATAAAGGAATTATTCTACTACATAAAAAGGGGCACTTGCTATTTACACAATGTAAAAATTCAGACATTACTTATTGTTAATTCCATTCATATTATTTACAAATCTTGAGTTGTCTGAGTAGTTGATAAATGGACCAATAATACAAGGAAGAGTATACCATTAGGTTAATTTATTTAAATAATTTGATTTAAAAATTATGCTAAAATTTGGGAAAGAAAATATAGACCTAATTACCTATCAATAATTACTATAAGGGAAGATATAGGACTAATTGAGGATAAGTTTATTGTAGCTCACCTCTTCCACATGGAAGCAATCCCCAAAGACATGGAGGGTATTTCAAAATTTCTATCTAACAGATATTTTTTGGAGGAGTATAGTACAATAAAAAAATATTGATGATTCAAGTGTTTCCTTTTATGTTGATTAAAGAATCACTATTTATTAAATAAAGAGATGAGGCATTACATGGAGTAAGGTTACCACATGAGAAACATAAAATATTAAGGGAAGCCCATGATGGATATGTAGGAGAGAAAAAATCTAGATAAGGTACAAGAAATAAAATATTACTAGAAGGATTATGGTGGATATCACTACTTAATGATGAAAATCAATACATAAGAAATTATAATATATGCCAGAGACTAGGTAAACCAAATGCTAGAATTGAGATGCCTCTCTACCTATTTCTTACACTAGCTCCATTTTAGAAATGGGTAACTGATTTTATAGGTCCCATCAAACTTATAGAAAGAAAAAATGAGCTGAGGTTCATTATTAAGGGAACTAAATACCTAATAAGATGGGTAAAAGTTGTGCCAATAAAATATTACACTATAAATACTTCCACTAAATTTCTATATGAAAATATAATTACAAGATTTGGATCCCATTGAGCACAAGTGATCAAGATAAATATTTTGTTAATAAAATAATTTTAAAATTACTTAAACATTTCTTGATATAGAATCAAAATTCACTCTTTACCATCCTCAAGTAAATGGAATAGTTGAGGTGTTCGATAATTTATTGGAGAAATTAATAATGAAAATATACAATATAAAGATTAGAGACTGTGATACTAAGATACCATCAATATTGTGGACTTATCACACTACTTACAAGTGATTGATCAAATACTACCGATTTTGACTAGTCTATGGATTAAAAATGGTAATACTAATGTGTTGTGTCCAACATGCCCCCTTTTCAGAAAAATGGGAACCCTTATTTAGAAAATACATGATCTAGAGTTACCAAACCCATTATATCATTCTGGTTAACTCCACCTAAACTGAGTCTTTAAAATACCATGTCACCTTAGTTTTCCTAAGCATGTGGTGTTTGTAATGACCAATTGATCCAACTTACAAACCTCAAAGGTCTATGAAAAAATAATGCCAAATCTTAAAGATAATCCATGGTTAAGATAATATTTTACTTTGAATATTTAATACGCTAATTTTTTATGATTGCTCTCACTTGGAAATTATTGGAGTCTCAATCCCTTCCCAAAGTATCAAACCCCATAATCCTATGTGACACTTTAAATCCTAACTAGTAGTCATGTGAGTAGTTAATTGGTTGCACTTATTTTCTCTTACACTTAGTCATTTTTGAATATCAACTAGTATCCAGGTGAGTAGTTAATTGGTTGCACTTATTTTCTATTCCACTTAGTCATTTTTGTGTATATTTGTTAGGATAAATAGTGTAATAAATAAATGCCATGTGGGAAGCTATCAATGGTGCCAAGAGATGGTTGAATGAAAATAAGCCATGTGCCCTTATGTTATATGGATTAGTATCCTACACCTAATAAATATGTTAGATCTTAGGAGAGTCTGACAAAATAAGGAAGCATCATGTGGCCTAGGGTCATAATTTGTTAATAATCTAGCCAATTGGCCTACACCAAAGTTATAATGGCTAGTATCCTAGACCTAATAGAGATATTAGATATTGGGAGAGCATGACCCAACAAAGGAGTGCTATATCAACTAGAGGGATAATGGTCAGTCTCCTAGTCTAAATTGAGATTTTAGAGCCTAAGAGAGTCTAACTAAAGCAAAGGATGCCACACATCCTAAAGGTTATAATTTCTTAGATTCAATAAATGAGCTCACCTTTATCTCACACACATTAATCTCCTGATCTTGATAGATATTTCAAAGTCTAAGAGATCCTAATGTAATGAAAAAATTCTACACAACCTATTTTTAGATTATTTAATCTCCCTAGCCTAACAAAGATGTCAGAACCCTAGAGAGCCTAACATATCACATCATGACATGTGGCATAATGAGGAATATTAGTAGTTAGGGTCCTAAGGTATCTAAAATTTCATAATGAAGTATAGGTGGATTTCTAAGGGCTAATAAAAGGATGCCACATGTCCCCAATTGACATCTCATCCCTCTCAAGGGTTTAATAGTGAAGTGCTAGTTTGAGCCCAGTTATTGACCATTGACATGAGGATTAGTAGATAGATGACAAGTGGCATGAGTAAAGAGCTGCCATGGAAGCTTTAGAGATTAGATGGCCTCTCATATACCAAACCTAATATTCAACTATGTGGGAAACTATGCCCTATTTGGATAGTTTTAAAATGTCACATTATCTTTAATAGATCTAGTATGTGGTGTGTAATCATATGCTAAACATTTAACTTTAAAATGGTAAATTAAGTGGAATATTAATCCACCAATCAAATTTAAATATAGAATGAGTGAGATTAAAAATAAATTTAATATAAGGGATGAATGTGGGTTTTTATAAGTATCTCAAGGAAAGCTCATTATCCATTATGAATCCAGACTCCTAAATACCAACTCCTTGCTTTATGCTCCAACATGGTGCCTCCTACACCTTCTCTTTATCCCATAGATCTTATGCTAGATTCCATCTTTATATAATGGCCATTTCATCTTCAATTCCCAAATGGATTAACCTAATTTAAAAATTATAATGAAGTATTCAAATCTATCAACCAGGTACCTAAGAAATTGGGTAATGATGATGATGATTAGGATGAATTCAAATAAACCTTACAAACTTATGAGAAGTGTGGCCTATGTAGGGTTATAACCAAGCTCGAGGTGCTCTCTTACACCAAATTATTTAGTAAGACGATACTCACCATCAGGTGGGTGAAAGACAACACCCACAATTGGGCCTATTCAACCAAATCTTGACATATGATTGCCAACATATTGAGAACCACATTTAAGTCCTATTTTAATCTCCTAGAGTTTACCCTTTATTATGACTTAGTGGTGGTGCATACCTAGACTAAAACCTTTCAAATATACAACATCTTGAGGGATTAGGTTGATAAACTAGACACCAAGTGGGTAAAAAAGGAGGATGTCAATACATACATAGTTTTCACCTTCAAGGAGGTTTAGGTTGGTATGATACTATTGAACTAATTTTTTAGAGCCCCATATTGTTTTCACATCAACTTCTTATGGGTAACCCTAGTCCACATGATTTTGGATGGCTCCTAAGTCCTTGACCTAAGAGGGGTGGTTAATTACAAAATGGTTAAGGCCATAACATATGCCCAAGTAGGTGGGAACTTTACATGATGAGTTATCTTGTAGATGTAGTCTATAGGACACTCAATTTCAAGCCATATCCTTTTCCTACATGGGCTCTTGGAGGCTTGGTCGTTAATGTAGTTTTATAAAAGCTATATGGAAAACATTATAGAAATAATATCTATGATATCTATGAGGCTTTATACCCAATGGTTTTTAATGTGATCAATGAGGTCCCTATACCTCATCTATCAAAGGACATTAGAGACTCATTGGATCCCATTAGAGATTATTGGTATTGCTAAGAGGATACCATAATTTGAGTCATAGGTAGTCTTAGGGATCCCCTCCACTTGCCCTATCACATCCTGGATCATATTATAAAGCAAGAAATTACTTTCCAACTAGTGGAGGGAATTTTTGGATGTTGTATTAGTCACTAATAGAAGGCTTACTTGCCTCTTTCAATCATCATCATGCACCATGTGTACCACTCATTCCCTCCATTATACAATATGGTGACTAGGAAAGACTCTTTAGCCTTGGGGAGAGTTTAGCCATGAGAATAAGACATATAGGGCATGATCTAAGGCCACTTAGAGAATTACTTAGCTTGACTCAACCTCAATTATGGCCATCATCCAAAGGATGATGTGAGTTGTATTTGAATATGAAAAATGACCAAAAGGTGGTCACATGGATTAAGTCCCACATGAAAGAGAAGGGTAAGAAGGTTTAACCTAGACCATCTATAACCACCACTACATTTTCTTAGCCCATAGATTATGTCACCTTGATTCCCTACCAAATTTATAAGAGACTTATATAATGGATCTTACCACCTTATCCCCTATGATAAGTGACTCCTCATGCCATGGATCTACCTCCTCCACCTCAAATAACCCAAGTGACTCAACCCAAACCAAGTCAAACCTGCATGACTTGATAAATGGTGGCCCAAGCATAGGTATGTCAAGACCAAACACATCAACCCCAGGCCATACAATACCTAAGGTTTGATATTAGATATAGCCTAGAAATAAGCCTAGATGGGACCAATAGTGTGCACTAGTGAAAGTTCCTCTCCTCAATCCATCCACTTTATAATAGCCCATCATAGTACTACTTAGTTCATCACCCCTTCAATGAATCATTTAGTCAGTATCTCCTCCCTTATATATTACATCCCCTATCTTATTCACTTAAGTTCCCATGGCCTCAACCATCCATAACATCTTCACTTCTTCATTTCTATCTTCCCCATCCACTACATGACTTGGAACTTTCCTAGTATCCCATTGGGTATGCCTTGAGTCTAAATACCTAATGGCATCCCTATTTCATAAAGTGATACTATAGTTCTTAGGTGAACATCTCTATTCACTAGGAAAATCCTGATGATTCCTTTGGAAACCCAATAACTCCTATAGTTGGACCCTATGACATTTACTAATTTTTCTCTTGTAGTAGTGTCTAAAGTTGACCCAAGTTAAAAATAATAAAAAATAATAATTATCACACACTTAGTCTTCAACATAGGTCCATACATCCACTATTTGTCCTTCTCTTTGATTTTTTATATCTACTCTAACACCAACTTGAGTGTCTCCTCTCATTTATCCCTTCCCCAAATTTTTCACCATCATGGGAACATAAGGATTGAAATTTAATCAACCAATATCTTCCCTTTTGTCTAATACCCCTCTCCCAAGAGTCATTACCCCTCAAGTGGGCATGACCCAAGGTTAATGGTAAGTTTAGATGTTCTCCTAGGTCTCTCCATTAATCTTGACTCCTTACACCCCTATGCCTCCTCCTCTTCCACCTACTACTACCATCTTTTCCACCCCACCAACACCTCTCAAAACCTAAGGAATGGTCCTAATATCATCGTTATCATAGATGATAAAACTAGGTGACTAAGACATGTAGTAGGATTTCAATCATACCATGAGGAGTATGTAGAGGATCCTCACACAAAAATTCATGCAATAGGGGAACCCTATGGTCTGGAAAACCCAATAAGACTTTTTTTATCTCACCAAAGTGAGGACTCCCATGGGAGAAGAAAATATAGCATAAGACCTACTCTCAGTTCTCTGGGAAACCCATGACATGTCAGAGAAAATTCTTGAAGACATGTAAAGTTAGGTTTGAAATATAGAGACATAGGTAAAGAGTTCCTTACCCATCAAGCTAATTAGGTAGATCAAGGATGACCTCATAAACTTTTCTCAACTTTGGAAAAGGTGGTAGGGACTATGGTGGATGGCCATATGATCATCTAACAGACCTGATCCTATTTAGAGAGGATCACTTGATTGATGGTAAATATAAGAAGATAAAAATTTTAATCAATAAGGGCATGTTCTCAGAGTTAAATTAGATGCCCAATTCATAATTGGGATGATATAAAATGTATACAAGAACATGAAAACCACTATAGAGGAGGGGATTTATTTATCCAAGGTTATGGTGGAACCCTTAGAGGATGGTAGGAAAAATATATTGGCTTACTTCAAGGAATTCAATATCTTGGTGTTATTCAATGGCACTCTTCTAGATAGGGGTGAATTTTGAGTCCACCTAGGTCAATTTGACTAGGCTATGAATAAAAAGGTAGATAAAGAAAATAAGGTTGGAGCCCAAGAATGTATCAAGATCTTAAAATAGTACATAATGAGTATTAGTGAGGTGTCTGAAGTCTAGGTGGCTATGAAGGCTACCCTCTAGGTATACCAAAGGTTTGTGGCCTAGGTTGTGATGATCTTCATAGAGCCTCTTATGAACCTTTCCAAGTTAGAATAGGTGTTTGATATCATGGTATCCATATTAAAGGCTAAAGAATCAAAGTCCAAATAGTTGGGAGTTGGCTCATTTATTCCCCCTCCATGTATCAATTATGTGGGGCCCTAACAATCTTCTAAGGTGAGTGGAGAATATTTTTTCCTCTTTTGAATTATGTAGTGTAACAACTTGGAGTGGCCACCATGGCCTATAATGGTAATCTCATGTTATTTAGATGTGAATACCATCCTCATCTATAAATATTCATATACATTATATTTTTAAGGTTGATAATTTTTATCTCCAAAGTGATGTCAAAATCAAGCCATGATTTCACTAGTGGTTTCCTTTTCCCTTTTGGATTGTATAAAGTTGGAAATGATTGATACCCTTGTAATATAACTTGTTTTTTTTATGAATGACATTTAACCTTTGTGAAACACATATTCTATATATCAAATTATCCATCATTTCAATTTTAAATGAATGTTATCACTCATATAATTGTTTTAATGATCTATCATTTTATGAATGTAATGGTTATGATGTGCTTGTTTGTTATAACCTCTTTATGAACTCCTTTCATTTTACTTACAATATTTATAATATATGTGTTAGTCTACAAGTTATATTTTAATTTTATGTGTCATTTACTATGGATTTATAGTACTAATAATTAGTGAGGGTTCATAAATCAAGCATTCTTCACTACTTCCCCAAACTATTCCCATTATGTTCTTTGGAATTAAAACCTTTGGGAAAATTGAACACATAGTTGTATAATTATGTTAGATGAATTTAGATTAATTTTTGAAGCATTAATCTCATCATGATCTAAAATCACTCTTTCTTACCTTACTCTTCCCTCTCTTTTGTATTTATTTTGGAAATTAAACTACCCCCCTTTTTATTTAGAAAGTGTTAAATCAAAGTGCATAAAAATTAGTAGTAGACCCAAGTAATTAACTCATTATTCAAGTAATCGGTATGAAGCCTCTAGTGGTGGCATTGCATCCCTTAGAGATTATTACATACAAGTTTCATTGTGAATCCAAGTACCTATAACTATGTTCTAGGCTGATCTCACATTAGTCCTAAAATGGAAGATGAAAGTCCATCATTATTCCTAATCTTATCTTTGAAAGCACCCCATGTCATGAGTGTTTTGGAGTATGATTTTGGAGTGAAAAACATAATAGAGTACACATTTCCAAGTTTTAGACTTGAAATAATACTCACAATGAATGATAAATATTACATGCATGATAAGTTGATATAGCTAGAAAAATTAGATCAAATAATATTCTTAGAAGGGTATAATTCCAATGCAAGAGAAATATGCCATTTTTTTTCAGCATGATTGGCATATCAAAGAGAAATAATTAAATATGGGGATAAATTCTTACTCTATGATATAAAATATAAAACTATGAGCAAGATAAAAATAATATGGCTTGGACTCTACACAAAGGAGAAAATTTTAAACTCGAAAAATAATATAACTAAGAACACTAGTAGACACATTAAGATAAGGGCTTATAATTAGATTCTAATTAAAACCCTACACCACAAATACTTGAAGTGAAGAGGTAAAAAATAATGATGAAATAACTAATAATATGACATTGTCCTTCAAGCCAGGTGAATTTTAGTAGAAAGTGTAGTAATAATTTTAAGTAAATGGATTAAACTATGTAATTTTAACCCAAAATATTAACTTACTTAGTAGGAGGGATTATAGAATAAAATTAGAATGGATGAAGATCTTACCAATTCCTTTCCCTAGCTAGCCTCCCTCCAATATTTTTAAATTAATTATTGATTGTAGATTTTAATGGACTTAGAATTTTGACATTATGTTGGAATGATCAAGGATTATGGATTCATGGATTTAACATGGATATTGTATGGATTTCTTAAATTCAATGGATGCTTGTGATTCCTAGTTGATCATATGGACATGAATATTTTATAGATTCATGAGTTGCCTTCAATGGAGGAGTGGAATTTTTTATATAATCTAAGGGAGGGAAAATAAATGGATCATATTCAATCTTGGTCCATTGGGATCAATGGTTAACTAATTTCTAAGGAATTTTTAATTCATTGGAGACCTCTAGAATATAGGGTTCTAGATGGGGAAGGATAAGTTAGAGAGGATTCTAGAATTGGAGGATTATAGGATCCTCTTAGGGACAAATTTGGATTATGTAGGGGATTATATAGGGATTAGGTGGGTGATTATGTATTGGGGGTGTAGGAGAGCCTAGGAATAGGCCTAGTAAGTGGGTAGGTGGGTCATGGGAATTTAAAATTCCCAAATAATGGATAAGTGGGATTTGGATAAGATAATGGAAACGTAGGAGAATTAATGAAGTGAGGAAGAATAAGGTTAGTAAATGAGGAAATGTTGAGGGGGGATATTAGATAAATGACTAGGATTAGGATAAAGGGGATAAATTAGTAAGATTAATTAGAATAATTAAGGCAAGTAGATTTAGGTTCATACATTTTCCCCCTCTTTAGAAGGGCAATGTGATTGGAACAAAGTCGAAGGAGTAATGGTCTTTCAAAGAAAAACCATTTCATGTATGAATGTTAGTAAATGACATTAGTGGATATGATGCCCCTTTGAGGGGACATATGGGGAAGAATGAGATCGATGGACACTTGAAGGAAGAAACAAGGGGTGGGATGTGATGAATAGATAAGGGGATGGGATGCGAGATGTTGAGATAGATAATGAATAAGATGGATTCAACTTGAGAAATGAGATACAAAGTGAGTATGCCCTTGGTAATAATGCATGCACATAGAATAAAAAAGAATATGTCATGGTTTCAACACATCCCAAGGGGGAATCAACTATAAAATGTTGATGATAAGATTAGAAGGTCATAATATTTTGACATATCCCAAGAAAGGATGCATGTAATGGAGAGCTATAGGCTAGGATAATACAATTATTTAATAATATTAATGATGATTATAGTTCAAATCTAAGGTTGAATGATAAGATGATGAAGATAAGAGAGAATATAGAATATAATCAAGGGACTAGAAGGCAAAGGGGAGAATTGGATACAATGCATCAAATCAATGAGCCATAATATGATTAATATCGATGATGCCCCTAACAAGGACACCTACAAGGTAGTGATAGATGATGATAAAATTATGGTTCTAGTCATGCCTTAGTCAAAGGAGAAAATCATAAAGTCTAAATAATTAATTGACCAATTAGTGATAATGGATGACTAATGGAAGAAAAAATGGATGTTATGGTTTGTTGGGACTAATCGACAGGTGTGGGAAATTAATGAATAGGTTAATGAAATGATTTTAGGGATGGTGATTGATCAATATACTAATTGATGAATGATTGATTTTATATCTCAAGGATTTGATTGATGTAATACTTGACTATAATGAGGGACACAAGAGTGATGTGATGATGAATGATGGGAGAAGAGTACAGAGTGTCCAAGCTAACTTTGGGCACTGAAAAGTGTCCAAGTGTTGTCTACATAGTTTGAAAAGACCTTAGGATGATGTAGTTATAACTAATGGATAAATAATAATTAATTTATTATAATATGATGATAATGATGATGATTAGTTATTAGAATTTTATGTTAGTGATTATAAGATATGGCTCAAATGATGAGATGGTGATAAAATATTGATGCTATTTGAATGCGTCACAAGAAATATATTAGTGATGGGAATAAGGATGATTAGATTATTAGATAAATGATAAGGGTGTAGAATAATAATCCATAATATTAGTCATAAGGCTTATTATAATCTAATAAATCTGATAAATATATCACTTTACAACATGCCTCATGATATAGGTATGACCAAGAGGACATTATGCCAAAGTTTAGAAAATGGGAAAATAGTGAACTTTGCATCATTGAGAGCACCTAAAAACATCATTGTAGACTTGGGTGCCATCATAGAATCCTTGTTCATTACCCAATTGACAAAAATATACATGATGTAAGACTAAAAATAAATATAGACAAAAAAATGAAACATTAGATAATGATAAAAAACACAAATCAAACAACACACACAATTATCTACATGTAGTGTCATCATATCTTATCTAAGTATCTTGATGAGATTTAATGTGATGATGGATCATGTGATGATAATGTGGATTTTTATTAAGGATAAGAAGTTAGACAAGGTATATATTTGGATGAGGATAAGGATTTATATTAGACTAGGGACTTGGATTAGGATAAGGATTGGATGAGAATTAGATGAGGGATTGAGATTAAGATAATGATGCTAAGGACATAGGACAAGTTAACTAAGATGTTGAGACAAGGCAAGATAACAAGAGGATATGATAGATAAGGATTTATATAGGATGAATAGGATAGTTAGGACATCAGACAAGATGACATTTGATAGGGCAACTGAGATATTTTTGGATTTTATATTTTTTAGGATTTTTGACATATAACATATTTTTAGGGATTTTTGGGATATGCATGTACACAATACAAACAAGGTTACTAGAAAAGGGAACACCAAGCCTATAAATTGGGATGAGGATGGATGAAATAATGGATGGGATAACAAAAGGATGAGAATGATGTAGAAAATGGGATGATGAACAAGGAAGGAAGGACTAGGGATTTTCTAATGACCACATCATGAAGGAACCATATATATAGTTTCCCAAGTTTCCATTGGAGGATATGCCAAGATGGTTTTATAAAATCTCTCAAGACATCTTTCATTCCCTTATGATAGTCAAGAATGGAAGGAAAGACATACACAATAGGATACATGATATGATGGTAGATGATGGGTAAGATCAATGGATGGAGAGGATGGAAAAGATATGGATGGATAGAGTTTGTCCCCCAAGTGTTTAGGTATAATATAGATAATAGCCTATTTTACCATGACATTGGGGATCAATTTTCATCATGGTACATTGCCAAGGTGATAGAAGATTGGTTTTCACCATTGGACCCATGGTTTTTATTTTCTATGTTTTCAATTTATTTTATTTTATTTTTATTTTTGGGTATGTAAATTTATTATATATGGGAACAAGATGCACAGAATGTTGTCACTTTCATGATTTTTAGCCAATATCTATTTTGGATATATGTGTTATTAAGACCATGTTGTTTCTATTATATGTATTAATGTTTGTGTGGCCTTCATTGACTCTTCATTGAGACCCTTCTAGATATCTAGACCATGTGTCTTCATCACCCCTATGAGAGACAATGTTTCCAAAGTGGGTGATGTGAGATATGGATTGGATTAGATCTTGATGATATTGGGGGTGTATTGTAATATAATGAAGGATATAATTATGATAGGATGTTGTGATGGATGAATAAGAAGTGGGACTAGTAGTTTCATACACTATTAGAGATGTTGGGCATTCCTTATTTGATTGGTTGTAGTTAATAAAGGACTATAGGATATCTAAGATAATTTATCTATTAAATTATTCTTTGATTTGATTATTTTAAGGATTATCAGTTGTATTGATACCACTCTTAACATTATTTTTATTTTTTGATTGGATTAGACTGTGACTAAACCCTAGTGCCAAATTTTGGGCTTCACTAGAGGAGATTGATATTTGATTTGATAGATAATCCCCTGGTGCCTAATTTTGGGTTTCACTAAGGGAAGACACTTTTGGATTAGGCCAATTATTTTAATTTTATTGACTTTGAATTATAGGATCAAATATGATTTGATTATTATGATTGAATTTTGGAATATGGTCTTGGACCTTTGTATTTATATCACATGTTATATTACTTGGGGAAGAGTCCAACGATGTAAGTTCATGTTCATCCCTATAGAGGGAGGTGATTAAATGATCATTGATAAGGAGGAAATGATCTATGATATATGAATGTGGTGGAGATGTTATGTTGAGGTAAATGAGTGGTGGTGAGGTAGACTGATCCTCGTAGTGGTTCCTAGGAGACCCAATTTTGACATTAGAGAAGATCTCCTCAAGATCATAAAATTATCACTAAGGCTAACTGAAAGACATGCATCTAATGTAGGATTAGATTCAATCTACAAATCTTTAATAAATAAGTATTTTAAGAAAATTTTTATGACTTTAGCATTTTGATTATGATAAAAAGATATGCCTAGTGATTAGATATTATCCAAATTAGAAGTATCTTTAAAAAGGTAGGCATAGTCATCATCTACTACAATATCAATGAAGGATGATGTTTTGATGAGGAATCTCATTCTAATAATAGTGTTGAACATTATATTGATATAGATAACACTTTTATTGACTTTGATGTTGACTATATCATGATGTTGTTAAGAGAAGAGTTATTATCTACAAGTGACCTCTCTACATGGGGTTTTTGATATGATGGGTGAGATGAAAATGAAGAGGAGAAATGGATTCAACAAAGACAAGCTCATGGAAGGAATCATGAGGCATAGGTTCATGGGGAATAGACTCATCTTCAATGGAGGATTTGTCGAAGATGGAGGGACAATGGAAGATGGATGTCGTATATTGACTTTAGTTTGGAGAGGGAAGGGATTGATCACAATAAAAAATAGAATCTTGGAATTAATTTTCTTGTTCATCTAAGAATGTAGACTCATTTGATTCATTACCAATTTATATGTCACCATGGTTGATGAGGTCTTGGACATAGTTTTGGAAATTATGACATTGATTGATGGTATACCCCTAAGCTTGATGATATTCAAAATAGTGGTTGGTGTTATACCAATAGGTCTTAGGCTTGGTAGGATTAAGATGTCATATGGTTGGATAGACCATCACATTAGTAGAGAAAAATTGTTAGAAGAGGGATTCTAAGGATCTAGTAAGAGAATTATAGGGACTTGCTTCACTTCATGATATAGATGTAGAAGGATTAGACTTTAGATCAAATGGTTTCTGATGTGATTGGGTAGTTGGACTAGTAGTAGATGAGGTGGTCAAGATTGGATTTCATTTGATAGTTTAGGAAGGGGTAGATGACTATATGTGACTATTATGTGGGGGATTAAAATGGGACTCATAGATGAGTGTGGACTAGAGGTAAGGTTGGATAGATGAGGTTGAAATCTATAAGAAATGAAGTGATCATATGGAGGTGAGAAAGGATCATATCCCTATTGGATATGAGGCACTATTCAATCAAGGCATTCACTAAATTTATTTTAGATGCTATGGATAAAGATGGGAGAAAGTATGGATGATGTGGATTTATCATCCCTAATCAGTAAGTACAAGGGATTGAAAGAAAAGGCTAAGGGGTGAAGGTGGGATATGTGGAACAAATTTAGACAAAGGCTTACCTTATTACTATCTCAAGTTTTACTTGATGTGTGATGTGATATTATATTAGATCAAGTAAACCAATTTAAGATGTGAGTTGGACCTTGTTGATGTTGATTGGATTTGATTGGGTGATCTATGTCAAGCTCTAATATTGGATGAGCAGATAAACTAGAATAAGGGGATTATATCGATTAAGGATTGATTATATTAAGACTAGCTCAAGACTAATATGATCGATTCAAATAGGATGAGATGATTTTATTGAAGGATTTGGACTATGATTTAAAATTGATTGACTAAGTAAGCTAATAATGAGGACCCTGATATGATAAGAATGTTTGCCAACATGGATAAAAACCAAAGTATGACTATAGACTTGATAAGAGGACTAGTTTAGACAAGGAGATAAATTAGGTTGGACTATGACTATGACTAGGTTGACAAGAGACATAGTGATTAGCCTAGACAAGGTCAAGATAAGTGAATGGTTATGTTTAAAATGGATTTAGGACAAGATGTGGATGGATGAGACTAGACTAGGAGGTGACCAAGATTTGTTATATACAAGATGGACTAAGTGATAAATATGATGTTTTTAAGGATAAATGAATAATATGATATTGGTATATGATAATATGTGATGTAAGTGGTAGGGGTATGACCAATTATGGGTGGATATTGAACAGATTAGAGGGTGATGGGTGATGGGATGAGACAAGTAAAAGGATGTACAAAGATAACATATACAAGACAATGATGATAAGGATGTATATAATATTATAATTATGAAGAAAGGATATAAAAGATGATTATTATATGAAAAATACCTAGATAAGTGTGTGTATGTTGGGTAAGAGGCTGACTTGGTTCACAAACAACATAGATCTAGCTTGACACACACCAAATCCGGCAAACCACAAAATTAAGACTAGTAAATTGATTGTGTGTGTAACCTAATGACTATGATATCTAACAACTTCATGAGTGAGGATGTAACATGGTGAACTATTACAAAATCTCCCAAACCCTATCAACCCCATCTATGCATGATGCTCACATGGGAGCTAATCCTAACTCTAGTAGTAAGTCACCTATAATGGTCACAAGGTCTTAAGCTAGGTTGAGAAGTCTTTCTAGGGGCATCCCTGATATATCTTAGGTATGATTGGGCCCAAGTATGTATAGGGTGTTATCTAATTCCTAGTTTAGAGAGTTAACTCTTCCATTTCATAGATGACCTATATGGGGTCAACCACTTGTCCTAATCATAACTATCCCTAATATTTATACTCCATCAGAACACAAAGTGTGGATTAGTGCATGGTGTTGAAATCCATGGTCACTATCTCCCTAAGGCTATGTCAAGTGCATGGGTGTTAATTCCAAATCACTTTTCCCCTAGAAAATAAAAATAGGAGGGTTTATTAGTGGTTTTTTATCCTCCAAGAATTATCATAAGGATGTAAAGAGGAGAGCATACACCACTTTAGCCCTTGGGTGATAAACAAGTAGAATAAAAAAATATTAATTAATTGATTAACTAGACATGAGATATAAACAAGAATATACAAGACAACATGATTTAAATAAAGTGATTAAAATTATTAGACAAAATGATTTTTATGATGCCAAAATATCTTTAACAGGTGATCTAAAATAAAATGATTAGTAGTTTGATTCGGAACTCTTGAGGGTTAACCTATAAGACAAGGCATTAGAAAAAAGTATGGCCTAAAAAATAAGATGTTAGAAAGTCAAAATTGCTACTAGATTTACCCTTATAAATTTTAGTCTAATAAAACTTAATAAAAACCACTAAAAACACTATTGATTTGGATATATAATTTATTTGAGTGATGGGCCATGATATAGGGGTTTGGGAGAGGCAATTCCTAGTGGGGTCAAGGGGAATAACCCCTTGTGGGGTTAAGGAGAAGTTCCCTTTACAAGGTCAAGGGGTAGAACCCCTTATAGGGTTCAGGGATAATACCACATGTGTGCTCCCTATTATGACACAAAGTAGGGTCAAGGAGTAGAGCCCATGAAATCAAAGGGAACATGGAATTTTTTAGATAAAAATGACTCTAAAAATGCACTCAAAAGAGATAAAATTGAATTGAAAAAATCAGTGCAAAATTGCAAATTTAGACTAGAATATCATAGATACATAGTTAAACCAATGCAATACCACAACAAAAAAGGGTGGTATCATAAATTTTATAAAATATCATAGTTTTAAAGTCATAATTTTATAAAAAGTGCCTAACCACTAATTGTTACTATATGATTTTATACAAAACTATAATAGTTTATGCAATATTTTGACTTGCATTATGATATCACAATTGAGAGAATGGTGATATTACAGAGAGACACAAAACTTCAAAATTTCTAATTTTGAATAAAATGTAGATGTTTAGATGATTTTGATAGGTTTCCTAAATGATTAATAATGCCTATTCATAGATGATTATGGTAGTGTTAGAGGTCTAAATTTCACCCTAAATGGAAGTAGAAGTGTTCAAGTTCTACTTACAAATCTAGATCAACATGGGACTAACCCCAGGTTGTGGGTATCTAATAATGGGGTTAGGCCTCTAGTATTTTTAATGAGTCTAGCTCCTCAGATGCATCATTTTATCTCATTTACACTACTAAAACCTACTAATGACCAAGGAAAAGGGAGAGAGCTAACTTAAAAGGGAAACCTAAGCTAACAATGGTGATACACCTAAAATATGGCTGATCCACTCCATTTGAGCTCCTATTAAACACTAATGAGACAATAAAAAGACTAGATCTAGGACTCCAAGTATCTATCATGCATTATTATTTCATGCATAGGTTCACCAAATGATCAAGAGATAAAGGATGTGATGGAGAGGTCTAATGCAAGACACTAACTAGTCAATATATCCATATGTGAACCTTAATCAAAAGATATTTGAACACTAAACATGACCTACATAAAATGATAAACTAGTAACTAAGTGATATAAATACTTGAAAGGGGGGATATTTATACCACATATGTAAATAAAACTGACATGTACACATGATACTAGAATAATGAAAATTGAAAAAAGTCTTGTAGTCAAATTAAGAGGTGCAAGCTCAATCTTGGCAGATTCTAGTCATGCCCAAAAGAGGGAATAGAGGGGATCATTTTTGAAGCTCCAAAATCTCTGTTTATATCAAAAAATGAGAAAGAGAGAGATGAGAACCTCCATTAGATATTGGATAAAGAGTCATCATGATCAAGAAGTGAGGTGGTAGTTCACTAATTCTTTTCTTTTACACATTCCTTTCACTAATCAAAATTAATCCTTATCACAAGCTAACCTACTTTTGTTCTAATAGTCCTTGAGTTCCTTTCATTATCTAAGATATCCCACTAGAAGACAAGCATTTTTTATGCATGGTGACAAAGTCTACTTGAATAGAATCAATACCCTTAACTATTCCTCCAACTACCAGTTTACCCCCTTGGGACCCTAAGCCCACTTGACTTGTTCATGAGGATAAAATCCTAAAATATTGAAACTAACATAGCCATGTCATGAATGGTGATAAGTACCTATTTTGTCAAGGATGGAGCCACATCGATAGATGAGACCCTTTACATTAATCACATATATACTTTATCTCAATATCTGGATCATATGTCCATTTTATAGATGGAAAAACAATCTAAGATTATTAGTTTTCCTTTAGCTATCATTGGATGTATACTTATAGACTATATATCCCCTTTTTTAGATCTAAATAGGTACAAATAGACCCATTATATCTCTACAAGAATTGAGAATTCACCATATACACAGGTCCTTCATCTAAAAAATGGTGAACATAGCCATAGAATGAACCCTACAAGCCATAAATATACAAACTAGATGTTTGTATTTAGCCTTAATGGTAGTCCATTTATGTTCTTTATACATGACTATATGGTTATGTACACTCCTTGGTGTTTAATCAATATCTAATGGTGTAATGATGACCCTACAAGACCTTATTTGCTTTTTCAAAAAACCACCCTATAGTTCAATTTTATCCATCAAAAATTGACTTAGACCAATCAAATAATGCCTAGTTGTCTCTATTCTTATTGGTCCCATAGATCCTTATTGTTATATCTTGACTTCTTGACTTTCACTTGCACCATAATATCTTCTTAGTATGAATAAATGAGATCCATCGATCTCCTGACATCTAAGATCTATAAACACATTGACTTGAGCTCATACCATTGGATCAAGGTGTATGAATAAATTTAGACTATTATATCTTCTTATACCCACCATTTGAACTCAAATGGATAACTCATGAGCTTAAAATTGACATTTTTATGCCCTATTTGATGTATTTATGAACATATTTGACATTTGTGTGATCATCTTAGTATTTTTAAACCCCAATGGTTATTTTTACTATTTTAAATTTGGTATCCACATTCCCATCAATTGATGTCCACATTAACATTTTTTGATGTCTACATGATCATCAATTTTTTGGACTATAATAGATAAATTCTAAGCTTTATTTTGACATCCACACAAACATCTCCATGTGTAAGTCAATCTTTGAAAGCTTATATCTTGAGTTATAAACCTCATAAAGACATGAAATTTGTAGAGTACATTCCCATCATGAATAAATTCATGGCATTACAATATTTTGGCTTGCAAGGATTCCTAAGATGAAATTATAAAATGCACAAGTGAGTTTGTTCACTCATTTATGCATGACATCTTGGTGATGATCTAGCTTCTCAAAGCTTGTATAAATTATTTGATCATTCATCTAAATAAGACCTTTTCTCATTTGATCAATCCATGCAAAAATCTTGGTATTTGGGCCAAAATGGCCAACATTTCTTGTGACTCATAGGGAAACATGCTTTCTATTCTTGAGAAGCTAGAGAATTTGCCTTGTGAAATCCATTGGGCATGGATTCTCTACTATGATTCAACATATTGACCTTGATCCAACACTAGCTACCAATCCTTTGGATAACTTCTTTTTGATACAATATAAATGTCAAAAGGAGAAAAATAAAATACAGTGCCCAAGGCAATTATTGAAAGGAAAAACAAAACAAAAGGGGAACCTATCCTAAACAAAGTAAGGACATAAAACAAATGTGTTAGAGACTGTACTTGGAGGAACTTTAGAAAAACTACTCTAATTATGTACTACTTAAAGGTATAAATACCTTTCCTCTAAGATCAAAAGGAATGAGACATGCAACTTCTTGACTTTTAGCTTTGATGCCTCTTTATTTTTTTTGTAACTACCAAATTCATTGGCATGATGTTCAATGAGAACTAATAAACTCATAATAGATTAACTATGTGCATCCAAATAGTCTCAACTTTCTCATATGGATGCTCAACTATGACCTCCAATGGTTGTTCAAGAAGGCATACCTTCTTGGTTTCCATGGTTTTTTCAATAAGATTGGGTTCCTCTTTAGTTGTAAGTTCTTCAAGATCATCTAGGAGCTCTACATAATCCATACAATCTTGGTCCTTGTCCTCCATGGGAAAATCTTTGTCAACCTTCTCAATCACTTGAGCCTCAATTTGGAAAAATATTCAAGATCTTGAAAGAGCTTCATTTGCAGATGCCAATCATCTTTATTCTCCTTATAATCTATAACCACTACTTCAATATTCTCTTTTTGATGTATGAGGTCATCAAGGTAGTGTTCATCTCTGTGATAAAATTAGATAAGATTAGTTTGAAGGGTATCTAGATCCTTTTCAATGGGAGATATCTCAAACTCATCCATAACTTCCATTCATATTAATCTATCATCAAAACTAGACTTCTCATTCTGCTTAGGCATCCCTAGAGAAGCACTATCTTCCTAAAGGTCCAAAATGTTAATGGAATCCTTAGATGAAGATTCAACCTACTGTAGTATCCAATTATCAAAGTATACCATCTTAAGTTTATCAATCTCACTCATGAAATCATGGTATAGTTTTTTCCAATCATCTTCTTATTCAGGAATGCTCTCTATCTTAGCAATGGTTCTGTGTGAGTTGTCTTCATGGCTACCTTCCAAACAAAGATGAGCTTGTACTTGATCCATATCAGCTACCACAAGATCTTGAGAAAAATATTGATTTTGGATAGCTGATATGTGATCAAAAGGTTCAAGAGAAATAACCTCTTGATGCACATCTAAGACTTCTTCATGTTGGTTCTCATCTCCAACTTGCACTAGTTCCTACAACTCATCTTCTTGGAATTATGAAAGGCTGAAACATTATTTCTTTTACCAAGTGGTGTTTCAATAATGATTTCCTCTTATGAATCTAATAATTCATCATCACCATCTATGAGTTCAATATGGGGTTCACTGCTTGCCTCTTCAAGGAGTGGCATAGTATATTCTTAGGATGACTCTAAAAGAGATGGAATATATGTGATGCCTCCTTAGTCCAAATTTTTGTCTCTAATATTCATGTCTTCCTCCTTTTGCATACTACTCTAGATGGATTTCCAAGATGGAAATGACCTAAATTCCTTAGGAGTGAGGGGTGGGGATTGAATGTCTTTAGATTTTCTTGACTACATGATTTAGTTCCAAGATGGAAAGGATAAATGATCTTCTTTACCCTTTTGATTCTAGTTCTCCTCCTCTTTCCTTGTCTTTAACTCCAACTCTTTGATTTACCTCTTTATAGTTTCTTGGAATAGCTACTCTTTAAGGTGGTTAGTGGCTTTATGATAGAGAACACAAGATGATTCTTGAGGAGGGGTGGGAGAGATAAGCATATATTCATATTTTTATTTTACATAGGCTCTCAAGTCTAGATTTGTCTCACTTTACCCACCACTTGACTTCACCACTTAGTTCTAGCTTGGAAATTTTAAGGATTTTTTAAGGGGGTTTTCAAAAAAAAGGAGTCTTAGATCTCAATAGTATATTGTTTAACAATATTTTGTTTCTTTCTTTGACATCTCTCTTGGATAGATCTCTAAGAAGGGAAGGTATGAAGAACACATGAAGAATTTGGAACACTTGGAGTGCCACTTGGAATAGTTTCTTGGGGAAGAATGGATGGCACATATGAAGGTTGAGATGGCATATATGAAGATACACAAGGTTGGTGAAGTTTGACCTATTATTATTCAAGAATTTTTAGCTTATCTTTAATGCTTTGAATGTAACCACTTACATCCATCATCTCACCTATGATATTGTTCCAATTTTCTCTCTCAATAGGTGACCATTCTCATTTCACTTACTATAATGACTCTCTCACATGATGAATCAAGTGAGTAGGGACATCTTATCCATAATACTTTTGGGAGTATAAATTTAGTGCATGATTTTCAAGGCTTACTAAAGTCTACTTAAGTGCTGGTATGGATAGCTCATGATAGGTTTGGTAAGGAGAAATATTATGATGGGATTGCTATTTATATGGAGGATTAGTGCAATAATCCTACATGTATGATTGCTATAGGCCCTCATAATACTATTGATGATCATAGTGAGGTTTATCATGCTCATCACAAGGATGATAGGGATCATGGGGAAGGTAAGATTCATTCCCTTGACAATAAATATCATGAGAATTATATTGGTACTACTGATAAGGAGGTGGATAATAGGGATATCCACCATATCTATTCATGTAGCATCATATGCCAAATGAGATGCAATATCTGACTAAAATTTGTAATGGGACATAATTGGTCTGATCATAGCCAAAAGTTATAATGTAGAGTTGTCATTGGTGCTAACTTGCTTGCTTCCAAAAGTTGACCAGAGGAAAGACACACCAAGATCTTCCCACTCCTTTAGACCTTTGTCCCATTGGGTGTGCCATAACTATTGGAGGTATATGTTACACCCTAGCTAGAATTAGAAGTGTTTATGTCTTACTTCCAAATCTAGATCAACATGGGACTGACCCTAGGTTGTGGGTATCCTATAATGGGATCAGACTTCTAGGATTTTTAATGAGGTTAGTTCCTTAGATGCATCATTTTAGCTCATTTCCACTACTAAAACCTACTAAATACCAAAGAAAAGGGAGAGATAGATAAATTGAAAGGGAAACCTAAGATAACAATGGTGATACACCTAAAATATGGTTTATCCACTCCATTTGAGCTCCTATTAAACACTAATGAGACAAGTAAAAGACTAGATCTAGGAATCCAAGTATCTATCATGCATCATTATTTCGTGTAGAGGTTCACCAAATGATCAAAATATGAGGGAAGTGATGGAGAGGTCTAATACAAGACACTAACTAGTCAATGTATCCACATGCAAGCCTCAATCAAAAGATATTTGAAAACTAAACATGACTTATGTAACAAGATCAACTATTAACTAGGTGAGATCAAGAGTTGACAAGGGAGAGATTTATACCACATATGAAAATCAAACTAACATGTATACACTATACCAGAACAATGTAAACTAAAAATAGTCTTTTATTCATCTTAAGAGGTTGCAAGATCAATCCTGGCAGAGTCTAGTCATGCCTAAGAGAAGGAATAGAGGGGATCATTTTTTAGGCTCCAAAACCTCTATTTATAGAAAAAAATGAGAAAGAGATAGATAGGAACCTCTATTGGAGAGTGGAGAAAGAGTCATCAAGATCAAGAAGTGAGGTGGTAGTTCATTAATTCTTTTATTTTACACATGCCTTTATCTAATCAAGATTAATCCTTATAATAAGCCAACCTCCTTTTATTCTAATAGTCTTCAAGATCCTTTCATAATTGAGAGATTTCACTAGAAGAGAAGGATTTGTTATGTATGGTGACAAAGTATATTTGAATGGAATCAATTACCTTAATTGTTCCTCTAACTACCAATTCACCACCTTGGGACCCTAATCCCACTTGACTTGTTTATGAGGATCAAATCCTTGAATATTTAAACTGATAGAGCCATGTCATGAATGGTGGTAAGTGCGTATTTTATTGAGGGTGTATCCAAGTCAATAGATGAGATCCTTTACATTAATCACGCATCTACTCTATCTCCATATCCAGATCATAGGTCCATTTTATAGACTAAAAACTAATTTAAGATTATTAGTTTTCCTATAATTGTCATATTGATGCAGACCTATAAACTACATATCCCCTTTTTTGGATCCAAATAGGTCCAAATAGACCCATTATATCTCTATAAAAATCAATAATTTACCATATGCATATGTCTTTCTTCTAAAAATGGTGAACATAGTCATATAATAAACCCTGCATGCCATAAATCTATAAACTAGAGTTCCATATTAGCCTTAATGGTAGTCCCTTTATGTTATTTATACTTGAATTTATGGCTATGTCCACTCCTTGGAGTTTTATTGAGATCTATGATAGAATGATGACCCTACAAGACCTTGTTTGCATTAGTTTAAAAACTACCCTTTGGTTCAACTTTATCCATTTAAAACCAAATAAGACTAATCAAGTTATGCCTATCTATCTCTATTCTTATTGGTCCCATAAATCCTTGTTGTTAGATCTTGATTTATTGAATTTCACCCACACCATTGGATCCTCTTGGTATGCACAAACATGGTCCATCAATCTCCTACCATTTAATATCATTTGAAACATTGACTTGAGCTTGTACCATTAGATCAAGATATATGAATGAATGTGGATTGTTTGATTTACCTGGACCCACCATTTGAACTCAAACAACTAGCTCACAAGCTTAAAATTGATGTTTGTATGCTCATATTTGATGTCTACATGAACATATTTGTTGTCCACATGTCCGTATTAGGATTTTTAACACCAATGGTTATTTTTCATGTCTTAAATTTATCATCCATGCACACATCAATTAACTTCCATGTAAACATTTTTTGACGTCCACACGACCATAATTTTTTTAGACTCAAATAGAAAAATGTTAAGCTTTATTTTTATGTCTATGTAAAGGTATCCATCTATAATTCAATCTTTGAAATCTTATATCTTGAGTTAAAAATATCATCAAGACATGAAATTTGTAGATTGTGCTCCCAACATGAAGAACTTAATGAAATTGTAGTATTTTATCTTATGAGGCTTCCTAAGGCACATTTATAAAATTCACAAGTGAGATGGTTCACTCATTTATGCATGATGTCCTATAGATGGTATGACTTCTCAAATCTTGTACAAATCATTTAATCATTCATCTAAATAGGAACTTTGCTCATCTGATCAATCCATGTAAAGAGATTGGTATGTGAGCTAGAATGGCCAATAGGTAGATTAAAAAAACTTGAGCTATGTATCAAAAATTTAAGTCAATATTTTCAACAAAATGGGTAACTCAAACACAATTTTTAGGATAGAAATATTTTTTTATTGGTTAGACTTGTTGTAAAATCTGCCTTATGAATTTAGATATTTTATATAGTAAACAAAACAATAAAAAATGACCAAATCATAATATCACTGATATCTGGACAATATTGCTAATTTCTAAATAAAACCATGACTATGTGATTAGCAACATTAAATAAAAGGTCAATTATGTGATATTCTATTTTGAGATGATCTGCCTTTTGCCTTTCTTATTGACATCGTGCAATCAATCACAATAAAAAAACCTCTTTCATAAATGTGGTTAGAAAAATATTTTCCCAATAAAAAATGTGTTTAAAATAATATTCCAAGATCTGATATAGTTAAATCAGCCATAAAAAGGGGCCTATATGATCACTAATCTTCTTTCAAGATAGAGAATATCGAGATTGACCCTGTAGGTTAGATATCAATGGATAATTTTTAGTAATTTTGACATAAGTCACAATATCATAATTGTCAATGACAATATCATGTTTTGTAGGTCAATACCAGAAGAAATAAGTGGTAATATTGTATCTTAAAACCTCTTGCTATGTTTTTTGACCAATTATAAAACTATAAATTAGCACTATATTTATTATGAGGGCAATACCACAATTTATGAATCTATGATATTACGAAGGAGTAACAACCTTCCAAATAAAGAGATGATTAGTGGTTAATATTTTGTGGTTAATGAAATATCATGACTCTCAAGGCAAAACCACCATTGTAATGTCATGACTTATAGAGAAATACTATCAATTTCACCTATGCATGAAAATTTATTCAAAATATGGCACCTATTCTTCATTTATTTATCCTTACAAGCTATCGAAACATCACTAACAAGAAAAATGATTAAATTGGGAGAGTGTCCCATCAAGATCTATAAAATGTAGTACGAATTTTGAGAAAATGGATTAAACTATGTAATTTAAACCTAAAATATCAAACTATCTAGTATGAGAGATTATGGAAGAAAATAAGGATATATGAATATGTTTTATTGTTTTTTAGAATAATTGAGTTTTATTCCTAATTAATAAATAGGTCTAGAATAAATTAAATCAATAAATAATGTCCAATAATTAAATCACTTATGTAAATAGATTGTATTTTTTACTTTTCTAAAAATAGTAATAAATAAGAGAAAATATGACTTAGCTTATTCTGAGTTGTCCATTCTGAGATAGGGTCTAAGAATTTAGGTATAGGAATAGGATAGTGTCAAAAATAGGTTACTAAACTTCAATTTATAATTGGACATGAGTTTTGAAAGTGGGACACCTTGTTTTTCAACACTGTAGTCCTTTTCCAATGCTATTGTCCAAATGATATGAGATTTTTGGATTTTGTTTGCTTGGTCTATGTTACCCTGTCAATGAAATATCAAAGCCTAAAAGTCTGAGAAGCTCATTGTGCATCTATTTTAATCTTCAAATCCCTAGGATCTCTTTGTTATTGAACTTTAATGGAAACTTTGGAAAGAGAGAGAAGTGGTTAGTGTGTAAAGGATACACTAGATGTAATTCACACCCTATGTGTAGGCACACTGCCTACATACCAATACTCTGAGGAGGGATCAAGCTAACGTAGATCTCCCATTGAATTTCTTGGTGAAATTGTGTATTAAAATGCAACTAGATGAAAAAATAAGTGTAATTTATATGGATAGAGAATGGTGCAAGGGTTTGAATAAGATTAAAATAATATTAGAAGGTTGTATGCAGAGAATAGGGAAAATTTCTTGAGTGTACTTGCTTGTATTCTTGATTCTCTCTTGTAAATGAGTGCCAACCCTTCTAAATGGACTTTTAATGGCCTTTTACATGGAGCCTAATGATCATGGGTTAAATTAATTCAAGTTAGGCTGACATGAATTAAGATAAGGATTCAGGAAAATATGACCATTTGAACCAAATTTACACTTGGATGACAACACTATAAATAAGACACCCTTGGTTTTAGTGCTCATGTCCAAGTTGGGCACTATTTTATAGAGGGAATGAGACCTATGGGGATGGATCTAGGACTAAACTATTTACTTGGGTCTATAATGATTAAGTCTAAAAGGTTGTGGATGACTGGGAATCAATGAAAGAAAAACCTAAAAGGGTTATGCAAGCAAGTAAGAGGAACTATGGATTAGATGTTTCTAACCATACTCAAGTAACCAAATTTTTCATTTTATATGAATACTCCCCTTTATTCTAGTGATGCAAAAAATCAAAATACTAGGATAAATGAAAAAAATATAAAGCATACCTAAACTTGCCTACAAAGGTGAAGTCCATGAAGCTTGTGTGATGTTGAGTAATGTTAGATAGTGCATAGAGAGCACATTGTACAGTGTCAATATACAAATGTGAAGCCCATGAAACTTATATGATGTTGAGTAATGCTGGATAGTGCATATAGATCACATTATGCAAGTGTGAATTTGTGAAATGAAACAAAGAGTAGATTAATTCTTATTATATGTGATATAAAATAAGAACATACAAAAGTTGAGTAAAATAAAAAAGAAGAGAAAGGAATGAATACACCTCATTAGGTACATAAACCAATACAAAACCTATTGTGATCTTGATTAAGGATAAGTAATACTAGATTGTGCTAGATGATATTTTACCAAAAGATATATCATGAACAGATCGAAGTGCTCAATTCCTTGAAAATTGGCTCAAGAATACAAAGGGTAAAATTTTGGCTCCATCATCTCCTACTAAGTGAATCTATATGATCATGCATGTGATAATCGGCATCTAGACTATGTGTCTAATCTCTCTAAATAGGTGGCTCAAGAATATAAAGGCTAGCTAGACCTTTGGCTCCATTATTGCCTCGTGAAGTGAAGCTATAAAGTGATACTAGTATAGAATAGATGTCATATGAGATGCTCATGGATCCCATGGATGTTCTAAAAATATGATAATGTGGAGTGGATAGCTGAATGTATGATATAAACTAAGCCACTCTTGGTAATTCTAAAAGATACAGAATAGGCCCATATGAAAGCCACTCTGAAACTGATGTACTAGGTTCATTTGAAAGCCAACTTGGGAACTTGGGTACTCAGTAAGTTAAATTTGTATAAAATTTTAACTTGAAAAAGATATCAACCACCTAAAAATGGAGTAAGGCATAAATGTTTTATTGTTTTTAGAATAATGGATTTTTATTCCTAATTAATAAATAGGTCTAGAGTAAATTAAATTAGTAAATAATGTACAATAATTAAACCACTAATTTATGTAAAAAAATTGATTTTTTGCCTTTTCTAAAAATAGTAATAAATAAGAAAAAATATGACTTAGCTTATCCTGAGTTGTCCAGTCAGAGATAGGGTTTATGAATTTAGGTATAAGATTGGGAAAATGTCAAAAATAGGTTCCTAAAATTCAATTTTTGATTGGATAGGAGCATTTAAAGTGAGACACCCTATTATTCAATGTTGTATTCCTTTTTTATCATTATTTTCCAGGTGATATGAGTTTTTTAGTTTCTATTTTCCAGGTCTGTGTTACCCTATCAATGAAATATTAAAGCTTGGAAGTCTATGATACTCACTATGCATCTATTTTAATCTTCAAATCCCTAGGAGATCTTTGTGCTTGAAATTTAATGGAAAATTAGGAAAGATACAAAATGGTTTAGTGATTAAAATATATGTTGGACACACTTCACACCCTATATTTGGGCATGTTGCCTACATACCAATACTCCAAGGAGGGATCAAGCCAATGTAGTTCTCTCATTACATTACTTGGTGAAATTATGTATGAAAATGCAACTAGATGTGAAATAAAGTGTAATTTAGATGGATAGGGACTTGTGAAAGTGTTTGAATAGGCTTGTAATAATATTAGAAGGTTATATGTAGAGAATAGGGAAACTTATTGAGTGTACTTGCTTGTATTCTTGCTTCTCTCGTGTAAATGAGTGCCAACCCTTGTGAATGGACTTTGAATGGCCTTTTATAGGTAACCTAATGAATGCGGGTTAAATGAAATCATATTAGGCCAATAGGAATTAAGATAAGGATTCAAGAAAATATGACTATTTGAACCAAATTTGTACTTGGATAATAGTACCAAAAATAGGACACCCTAGGTTTCAATGCTCCTATCCAAGTTGGGCATTATTATCCAAAGGGAATGAGACCTGGGGGGATGGATTTGGGATTGAAAGAGATACCTAGGTATTTAAGGGTTAAGTCTATAAGGCTATGGATGATTGGGAATCCATGAAAGAAAATACTAAAGGGGTTGTGAAAACAAGTAGAAGGACCTATGGATTAGGTGTCTCTATCCATACTCAAGTAACCAAATTTCACATTTTATATGACTACATTTACCCCCCATTTATTCTAGTGATGCAACAAAGTGAAATACTAGGATAAATGAAAAAAATAAAAATCTTACCTAAACTTACCTATAAAGGTGAAGCCCATGAAGCTTGTGTGATGCTTAGTAATGCTAGATACTGCATAGAGAGCACATTATACAAGTGTAAATCTACAAATGTAAAGCCCATGAATCTTGTGTGATGTTGAGTAATGTTAGATAGTATATAGAAAGCACATTGTACAAGTATGAATCTATGAAATGAAATAAATAGTAGAACAATTATTACTATTTATGATATAAAATAAGAACATACAAAAGTTGAGTAAAATAAAAAGGAAGAGAAAGGAATTAATACACCTCATCAGATATGTGAACCAATACAAAACCTATTGTGATCCTGAGTAAGGTTGAACAATGCTAGATTATGATGTACTAAAAGTTATATTATAAATGGAGATAAGTGCTTAATTCCTTAGAAAGTGGCTCAAGAATATAAAGGCTAACCCTTTGGCTCCATTGTCACCTACTGAGTAAAGATAGATGATCATGTGTTTGATAATTGATTTCTACACTATGTGTCCAATCCCTCTAAATATGTTGCTTAAAAATACAAAGGCTAGCTAGACCTTTGGCTCCATCATTTCCCTACGAAGTGAAGCTATGAAGTGATACCAGTATATAATAGATGTCATATGATATGAATCATGGATCCCATGGATGTTCTAAAAGTTTAAAAATGTGGAATGGATAGTTGAATGTATCCTGGAAACTAGGCCACTCTTGGATATTCCAAAAGATGGAGATTAGGCCTATATGAAAGCTACTCTAAAACTAATTCACTGGGCTCATATGAAATCCAACTTAGGAACTCAGGTACTTAGGAAGTTAAACTTGTATAAAATTTGAACTTGAAAAAGATGCCAACCACCTGCAGATGGGGTAAGGCATGCAACTATTGAAAATGCTTGGGTAATAAACTAAACTAAAAAAAAACCATTATACCATGCACATTGCCCCCAATCAATGGTATTTGGAACATGAATTTCGATCTGGAAGTTATGTCAACTACCTAATCTAAAAGTAGAAGTGAGAGCCATCATGCCATGGATGATACCCTCTATATCTAGATTCCTTGAGAAAACTATATTTAAATTTTTGATTCTAACTAATTTGGATGTGTAAAAACTGTATTTGAGCTAATTTTTTTTCCTATTATTAGAAACCTAGGTGTTTTTTTCCTAGACAAGAGTTTCAAAATGAAGGTACCCTTGTGTTTGGCATTGTTATCTATTTTTTGCATTATTGTCATGTGTTGAAACTAGTTATTTATCTAGAATTGTAACTATTTTTCTATTTTATTTTGACTGGTTTGACCTCTAGATTCTAAATTGGGTGATCTGAATCCTGCTATTTTGAATGCTAGGAGCATTGATCTCTGTGAAAAAACCCCTATTTTCCCCCCTCTTCTGAGGGTATGAATGATTGAACCTAAAATGACTACCCTCAGAAGAAAAGAGGTTTAAAAGTGTATTATACTACATATATACATGATATAACAATGATATTTGATAAGATATCTCTAGATATAGTAATTTTTATATTGAGATATTGTTAGATCAATAGGGGTATGCCTCGATATATATAATAATGTAAAAGTATGTGTAATATACTAAACTAGAATTAGAAATGTTAGATGTTAGTTTTTAGTTGTTAAAGAGGGATGGAGCATGATGTATATCATGCCATCCAAAAAAGCAAGAAAAATACATGATATGGATCATGACATTGCAAAAATAAAAAAAGAAATCAATCAAACAAGCAAATGGATCAAGAATAAAGAAGCATACAATATTGGCCAAGGGGCCATGCACAAAAGGGACATGGGCACATGTCACTCAAAATAGAAAACAAGCATACAAGGCATGTTCAAATGCCACATACACATACAATTTGAAACAAGCAAAGATTAGCATGAGGGCCACATAGGCACATAAAAGAGTATAAGCAAGGGGAATTGGCAAATATCCAAAGGTACACACACATGAATATAAGTAAAAGACATTGGGAAATGTCCTAAGGTACATATAAGAAATTAAACTAGAACTGGAAATGCAATCACATCTAGCTATGCAAAGCAAAAAAGGAAAGCATGTAAAAAATTGAAAGGTACAATCACATCTAACTAATCAAAGCAAGAGTGAAAGTATACAAGACAAATTTATTACAAGAATAGGTATATTCTAGGAAATACACAAGTGTAAGATACTAGTGAGTGTCGATGTGATAATCTATGTAATCTAGTAAGTAATGTATGTCAACATGATAAATAGAGTGTGTGGTATAATAATGACATAACCTAGATGGTGTAGTCATGTATAAGATGCCCCTGGTGGGAAGATGTATCAATGTGTATTTTGAATTTAGAAGTAGGATGGCCACTTAATGGGTAAAATGAAGCAATCAAAGAATTAGAAGTCACTATACACACTCAAAGAATATCAAGTGAAGCATGGTATTGTAGATAATTGATAAATAATAACATAGAATAGAAAATTTAAGTCTAATGTAGTAGTAAATATATAAAACATGGATGATGCATAAAATCAAAATATTTTTGGTATTTTTATATAGTTAAATGTTTTTATATTTTGGAAATATTTGAACTATGTACAATAAAAAAAGAGAGATTTTTTAAAATCAATGTTGAGAAGAAACTATGTACAAGAGAAACTAGGAATAAATGATACTAATTGGTGAGTCTCATGTGAGACTCCCTATCATGGTTTCCTATATCAAGGAGTGGAATCATGCATGAATGTGAAACATGATGAAAATGTTGAGATTATGGCTCTAAAAGCTATATATGTTGTACATGCTTTAAAATTTCTAAAGTAGAAATTGACTGTGGGATCTTGATGTAACTCTAAGAAGTGGATGTAATTATAGGACTCTTAGGGACCCATCTGGAAGTAGGATAAGCTCTCTAAATATATCCTTTATGTGTAGACCCATGAGATCTCAATGAAACTACTTTGGGTGTGAAAAATATAGCTATAAGCTATCTAGAATCCAAAATTTATGGAGGTGTATGAGCCCTCTATACTAGGGATTAATGTGTTAATTATGTTTGCATTTATACCAGGGAAAGAACTATAACTGGTGGGGAAACTAAAACTTGTGGAGAATTTAGAATTTGTGACTGCAAAGAAGATGGCTATGAAGTGGGGAGTGCTAACTCATATGAAACTCCACCAACTATAATAACCTGATTAATATGAATGAATTTCATGCATCTATGAACTGTAGATGGTACTACCTAAATTTTTTAAATCCATGGGCAACCAAGTAACATGCCAAATACTCTTGCAATAGGAACTATGATGAAATGTTGGGTTACATGTATGGGACCAACCTATAGAGGAAGTGTAATCTCACCCAATGAACTTTGTATGTGCCCACTGAATTCATTGATAATTGTATCTATGGGAGTAATATCCTATTTTGAATAACCCAAATGCTGTAATAATGTAATGGTGCACATGTTGACACTAAAACCATTATTGATGAGGACACTGTGAATGAGTTGATTATGAATATGTGCTTTGATAAAAAGTGCATTATAATCTAAATTATCCTTCATAATCTCCTTATTTGAGAAGGATATCAAAGGTCTAGCTAGAACTCTAGACTCATACACACCTATCATACCACCCAAATGATATGACTTAATTGAAGGTGCCTAGTATGTAATTAGTGGTGAATGTGAATGATATTCATGGTGAACCCCTAATGTGTCCCTTGTATCATATTTTTAATGCTATGGAAATGGATTTGATAATATTTTAAAAGCCTTATCTTGTGTTGGTTTTGTCTATGGGGGCTTAACTAAAGTGCCAAGATCAGGTAGGTAAACCAAATGTTTTATTATTATACATAATAATGGAGTTTTATTCCTAATTAATAAATAAGTCTAGAGAAAATTAAATTAGTAAATAATGTGCAATAATTAAACCACTAATTTATGTAAATAGATTTTATTTTTTCCTTTTCTAAAAATAGTAATAAATAAGAGAAAATATGACTTAGCTTATTCTGAGTTGTCTAGTCTGAGATAGGGTCTAAGAATTTAGGTACAAGATTGAGATAGTGTCAAAAATAGGTTCCTAAACTTCATTTGATGATTGGATAGGAGTGTTGAAAGTGTGGCACCCTACTATATGACTATGTAGTCCTTTTTTGGTGCTATTTTCCAAGTGATCTGAGTTTTTTTTGGTTTTGTTTGACAAGTCTATGTTACCTTATCAGTAAAATATCAAATCCCAAAAGTCTGTGTATCTCACTGTGCTACTATTTTAATTTTCAAATCACTAGGAGCTCTTTATGCTTGAACTTGAATGGCAACTTGGGAAAGAGAGAGAAGGGGTTAGTGTGTAAAGGATATGCTAGACCTAATTCTCACCCCATATGTGGGCATGCTACCTACATACTAATACTCCAATGAGGGATCAAGCTAATGTAGTTCTCCCATTGAAGTGCTTGGTGTAATTGTGTATGAAAATGCAAATAGATGTGAAAATGAGTGTAATTTAGATGGCTATGTATTTTTACAAGGATTTGAATAGGCTTGGAATGGTATTGGAAGACTGTATGTAGAGAAGAGGGAAAAGGTCTTGAGTGTACATGTATTCTTGCTACTCTTTTGTAAATGAGTGTCAACCCTTCTAAACAAACTTTGAATAAACTTTTATAGGGAAACTAATGATCATGGGTTAAATTAATTAATGTTAGGATGACATGAATTAAGATAAGGATTTAGGAAAATATGACCATTTAAATCAAATTTGCACTTGGACAATAACACCAAAAATAGGACATCCTAGGTTTCAATGCTCCTATCCAAGTTGGGCACTATTATCTAGAGGGAATGATACCTAGGGGGATGGATCTAGGCATAAAATATTTTCTTGGGTCTATAAGGGTTAAGTTTGGGATGCTATGAATGATTGGGAATCAATGAAAGAAAATCCTAAAAGGGTTATGCATGAAAGTAGGAGGACCTATGGATTATGTGTCTCTAGCCATACTCAAGTAACCAAATTTTTCATTTTATATGACTAAAGAATAATATCTTACCAATTCCTTGCTTTAGCTATCCCCCCTTAAATTTTTATACCCAACATCCCCGTCTTTCCAAAGGAAATGGGGACCCACCTTCTTTTATATTATAGTCTTGACTTTGAGCCCCTGTTCTATGTGTTTTTGCAAAATTTTGGGAAAAGACTAACTATTGGTATTTCATACTTTGTCAAGATTTAATTGGTGTTGCATTTTCATAGATTATATTTATATTTGTTTCAAACTTATTCTATCAAGTATTTTATCTAGTATCTCTTTTGGGACTAATGCAATTTATCATTTTAGACTTATTTATTTCAAAATTATTTTATCAAAATTTTTGTTATGGGTTTTCTTACCTCAACATAATTATTTTAGACATTTTATTTGATAGAATTGGGTCTTTGGCATTTTTTTTTGAACATTTTTTTTGATGAATTAGACCCTTCAGCCTTTTTGTTATGGCTATTTTGCCTGATAGAATGACCCTTTAAACTTTTTTCAATTTCCATTTGAACTTTTTTTCAGTCTTTTTTTGACATGATTTCCATTCGATCATTTTTGAAATGACCCTTTAGACCTAATGCACTTACCCTTTGATATTTTTTTTCAAAGGCTAGTTCCTTCAGAATCTATGTTTCAGACATTCTATCTGATGAGATTAGGGTCTTGAGAACATTTCCCCTAAAAATAACCTCAAAATAATACCCTAAAACCAAGTGGCATACCCATGTGATCAAAGTGCAATTCAAAAATTCTAATTTAATATCTTATGACATGACTTTTCTTAGGCCCATTTGATCTAATGATTTGGGATCAAGTTGAAATGTCAAAGAACCTACTAAGCTCTGTCAAGGTGAAAAATGTCACCATCATGAGAGCTCAATACAGTGATTGAATGACATATAGGAAGAAGTAGGGAGCACATTAAAAATAGATCAAGGAAGCCATGAATAGTTTCCAAGTGGCATGCATATGAGCACCTTTTTAACATTAGTTTAAACTTATGATTTATTTGTATTTGTTAGTACATATAAAACCTTGAGATATAAATTCTATCTTAAGATATTTTTTGAGACCCTACTTTAAAGTTATATATATATATATATATATATATATATATATATATATATATATATATATATATATATATATATATATATATATATATATGCTAAGTCCTCTTTTCATTCATGATTGTAGAGTAGAGTGAACCAAAAAGTAACAAGTGTCAATCTCAGAGGGAGTTAAGTTTATTTGATGATCATGTGGATGCCTTTGACATTCTCATGAATGTCAAAACTAAGCTTAGAGATAAAATTTTTGGGTTTAAATTTTGATGGTTGCATGGGCATTATTGAAGATCATGAGGACATATTTGAAACTCGTGAAAACATAAAATTTAGGCTAAAAAACTAAAATATAGAGGTTTAAATTTTGATGGTCACAAAGACATATTTGATGGCCACACGAATGTCAAATTTAATATAAACAAGAAAATGATAGGGTATTAAATTGTGATGGTCACATGAATGTCATTAATGTTCATGAGGACATCATTGATGATCATATGAATGTAAAATTTAAGATCATAAATTATCCATTTTGAAATCAAAGGTTAGTGGGCCCAAGAATATTGATGGCTAATGTTGATTCATACAATTTATTTGATGGTACCAGATCGATAGAGACTTTTCAAAGGAATAGGGAAATGACAAGTGTCAATATCATAGGATTCAATGAGTCAAAGTGCTAAGATTTATAAACCACATTAACTTGAACACAAATTATCAATGGTGTGAGATAAATGTGGAAAATTCAAAGGTCATAAAATAAGTGAGGAGTTACCAGGTGGCACAAAAACGTTTGATCTAGGACTATAAAAAGCACTAAGGCCCTGTGGATCTACCAAGTATCACATTTGCATTCCATCATACATAATATCGAATGGTGCAAGTCAATAGTGGAATTTTCCAATAGCTAGACCTAATTAGTTAGGGATGCATGTCTTAAAGACCACAATCATATTTCGAAAGGTATAAAATAGAATGACATAAACGGATCATGTAGATCTTTGGAAACTTAATATATATTTAATGATATACATTGGGTCCCATAGTTAAGATAACATATGAAAACATGTCTTAAAACTAATATAGTTATCAAATATGAAAGTGAAGATACAACAATAGAACAAGAGAAGGTTGCAGTTACATGGCATCTTAAAGGTAAATTAAGTTAACACTATCAATTATTTTAAGCTAAGACCCTATAAATCCTTCCAAAGGGATGTTATATAAAGGCATGGGTGAGCATGCAATGCATAGTTTAGTTAGATTGGTCATAGATAACAATAGTGTCACTGGTTTTAAAACATTGGTAAAATAGTACTTGTCTTGGACATATGTCTAAGATCCATTTGAAAATGGATAATCTGAAACATCAATAGGTTGTTATCATAACCTATAAATAGAGACATGTATATTTTTTTTAAAATCATGCATATATTTTTAGTTTACATAAATTTCAAGCTAAAATTGTAAAAATAGCCTTTGTCTTTATAATCATGCACATGTTGCATATCTTTGGCAAAGGCTAGTTTAAATTGATAACTGTAAGTAGACTTTTATACAATTTTAGACTACAATTAGAACTCAAGTTATGATTATCACATGTAATGAACTTTCATGAACATGGAGGATGAGGTGACCCCTTTCCCAAGTCTATATAAAAAATTGTAATCCAACTTGGATTTTTGTCAAAGAATTTTGAATATAGGATCAACATCAATTTTGATCATCAAAAAATGTGTTTTTTGTATTTTATTTCCAATTTATATGTAATTATTTGTTACTTTATTTGGTTTTATGTTTCAATAATATTTAGTGTGTAATATTTTTGAATGAATTCTTGATTATTTTGATTGATGTACTGATATGTAGATGTGCAAAACCTATTGAGAGATTGGTAAACTATATTGGTTAAGATAGTCAAGTTGTTTGATTCATAATTCTGAATGTGCATGAGTGCTTTCTCTATTATATTTTTTTTGTGTGTATGTAGTAGCTACCTCAGATAATTTGATATTCCAATCCATAATCTCCTGAGTAAGGGTGTGGAATAAATACCCTAGAATGAGAAACCTTTATTTGAGGCTTATGAATTTCCTACATTAGAATCTCCTTAGACTTATTAATCATGTTTGATTGTGTGTAATTAATAATAGAAAAAGGTATATGTTCTAAGAGAATTTGTCCTTTTATAAACCAACCAAGGAAGTGATTCCTAAAAACCATAGAAGATTTATTTTATGCCTTACCCTTCCCTTCTTTTTTGAGTTAATTTTGAGATATACCCACTTTATATTAGAAACCAACTATCCATCCAAATCACCTATAGATTCACTATCCTTTAGGGACCACACCTCCATCCAAAAACCTTGTCAACAACTTACATGCCCTACTAGCTATTCCATCAATAGGTTATTCAAATCGAATACCTATAACTCATGCCCTAGAGTGGAGTTTACCTCCATTGAGATCCTAAAATGTTAGAGGCTACCTCATTAAATTTTGGTATGCATAAAAAACTTATCAATAGTAATTGGTACTATAAGGTGGGCCAACACCCTTGATAATAGTAGTTATTATTTATGTAGAGTTGCACTAGAGTCACCTAAGAGAGTGACCATATCTAATTCCTAAGATGCTTTTCTAGTCTCATCCCTGGTAAATCATGAGAGACATATAACTATGCCAAAAATCCCAATTTAGAATAATCCAACTCCTCCAATAGGGAACCCTTACCCATAAGGAACCCTTTACCTATTAATCAACTAATGGCTCATCCTTGGTTAGTTAGATTTTCTATTTCCATCCTAAGAGATGTGCATATTATTCCTTTTTACTTTAATGGATGTTACTTATGATTGGTATTTAAATCTAGTGTAAAACTCTATCACTTCTTGGGATGAGTTTTAAGTAGCTTTTCTTACATAGTTTGGACAGGTCACCAATCCTAGTCTAGTATACCAGCACTTCACTAGTATGAAGAGATAACTTAATGAGCCTATCTAAATTTTCAATGTAAGGTTATAGAATATGTATAACTGGTTGACCCAAGATATAAACTAGATGAGCCATTAATTTTTGAGATATACAAGAATGCCTTGAACCTAATCATTATTGTGTTTCTAAGGAGAGAAACTACTACCAATAATTTGGCAATATCAAATGAAAAGGCTATAAATATAGACAAGTAGTTCAATCCTTAGACACTTAGAGTGCCTAATGTCAACAATGGATTTCTAGGACTCTGTCCGATACCATATGTGAAGTAGAATGTTCCTAAATTCAATTAAAATAAATTGTATGCACTACCTCTATTGACATAGAGAACACAACTAAATTTCAACTTCTTGAACAATCATATGATAGGCAATGACTATCAAAAAAATAAATAATTAGTTACACTTCCCACTACTATTTTATAAGGTATGGATTTTACAAAGGTAAAACTAAATTCTATCTAGATGATGGTTTAAAATTTGAGGAATGACTTCTTAAATATGCAAAGGAAGATGGGCAATGTAAATTCCCCAAGTAGTAATCAGAATACTAGATTCCAAATATTTAACAAACCATTCAATAGACTTGAGTAGCATAACAAGATTATAAAGATCAACATGGTAGAAACAAATCTTCCCCATTGGTGTAGAATTCACAATACCTCTCAACATGGTGAACTTGATTGCATTGAATTTTGTGTAGCATTCAAAATATTTCAAAGGGAATTAGTTAGGTAGGACTAGACGAATAATCCACCAGAATCCCACCAAGATCTTGGCTCTTCAAGTACTTCTATGTTTTTTGAAACTCATGAGTTTCCATTCCTAGGCAAAGATGATAATGAGCTAGAACACAATATAGACAAAGTTCATGCTTTATAATAGTTCTATAGAGGTGCATACAATATAAGGAATAAACATCCACTTACAACATTGACTCCTCCAAATAATATGGTGATTCCTCCTAATCCTAATACAAACAATAATCCACCCCCTCGAAATGGGAATGATCAACCACAGATCAAGAAAGAACCAAGAAAAGGGGGTTAAAAAATTATAGAGGATATGAAAAATATCAAGGCAAATATAAATCTTCATGAAGTATCATAGATCCCTAAATAAAAGGAGATACTATGAAAGTCCATTACTGGAAAGGATCCTATGGAAAGAGCTAAAGCATCTACAGATAAAGCAAAAGTTATTGACACCAATGTCATCTACAAGAGTAAGCTAGAATTTTCACCCTTCTTAATAATTATCTAAACATTTGGTAAGAACATTCATAATTATTTAGTTGATATGAAGAATCTACAAATATCATGCTCACATCCATATGTAAAAATCTAGGTCTCACTCTAAGTCCTTCAAAGAGAATAATCTCACAACTAGAAAAAATAGTAGTACCAGTAGTTGGAAAATTAACCAATGTGAGAATTTAAGTAGTAGATAAACCTTGAGTCTAGATGACCATTGATATTCTAGTGTTAGACATTCCATAATGCTATAGACTATTACTGAGTAGGGATTGGTCCAAAACACTCAATGAATATCTCTCTATATAATTCTCTCATATCTGGCTACCATAAAGAGGAATTGTGAATCAAATCAAAATTGATAAAGAGTCAAGAATGAATTATCTTATTATAAGATATAACATAAAGAATGAAAAGGTAAAGTATGAGTTTCCTAGCCTTGGTATTTATAATTTTACTACTTAGAATCAAGTACAGAAGCTAGAACCTAAAGGTTCTAATCAGTTGTGGACTCTACACTTTGATGGTGTAAGATCCAAGAAAGGATCAGGTGTGGGAATTGATCTAATTGATCCATAATGTAAAAGGTTCTTGGTAGCATATAGGTTGTAATTTCCATGAAATAACAATAAAGATGAGTATGAAGATCTAATTATGGGATTACATTTTGTATTTAAGAACAATGCAAATAAATTATTAGTATTTGGTGACTCAAAGTTGGTGGTCAATTAAATCATAAATAAATACCAATGCAAGCTATCTTATTTGAATAGATACAAACATAGAGTGTGGGACCTAATTATAAGATTTAAAGCTTTCAACATAGTCACACTTCCTAGAGAGGAAAATAAAGAGGTGGACTCACTAGCTTCTACTACTAATAATTTAGAGACATTACAATAATATAAGGTAAAAAGGTTCTCTATTGAATTGATACCATGTCCTTCCATTTTGGATAACATAGAAAAAATTTAGGTCTTTGATTATGACCAATAGTTTATTCAATTTTTAACTAATTTAGGGGAATTCAAATCCCAAATCATTGATGACAAGGGCATTAATCACATTTATCAAGAGGAATAAAATAAATAAGGCATTTTCTAGCTCAAAGAGAATCAAATTCTAGTTGGGTTGGTCTCTTTATAAATACCATTTGACATAGATCCTCAAGCTCAAAAACTGAGGTAGCCCAAGGTCAATGAATAAGACTTTAGAAGGGAAAATATAGGAGATGAACATACCCCATGTTATGTTAATATTAGACTCAACTAAACCCCAAAGGAAAGATAGCAAGTGAAGGATATAATCACTCGATATAGGGACATCATTTATTGAACATATGAAGACTTTAATGCGTATGAACCATAGGTCATTACTCATACAATTCCCTTGAAGCTAGATCATAAGCCATTTAGATAGAGGTAAAGACTAGTCAATCCTATTTTGGAGCCTCTCATTTAGAGAGAAATGGATAAGCTTTTAAGTGTAAAAATCATGTTTTGAATAAGACATTCTACTTCGGTGGCTAATTTATCCCTAGTAAGAAATAATAATGGTGAGATCAGATTATGTGATGATTTTAGGAACTCGAATAAGACTTTTGAAAGGGATAATTATCCGCTACCTTCTCTATATGGGGTGATAAAAATAGTAAGTGGTTCTAAAATTATGTCCTTCTTAGATAGATTTTTAAACTACAATTAGGTACTAGAATCATCTAAGGATAGAATGAAGATAATGTTCACTAAAAAGTGGGGAAATTATGCATATAAGAGGATGCAATTTGATGTAATAAATGTATAAGCTACATTTTAACATGATATAGATCATGCCTCTAAAGGACTAATAGGAAAATTCATAGTCATCTACATGGATGATCTTATGGTATTTAAAAGAATAGGAAAAACCACATAAGTCACTTAAATTCCACATTCAAGAGATGTAGAAGGTTTGGGATTTCATTAAACCCAAAAAAGAGCATATTCAAAGTGACTAAAGGTAAGATTTTGGGGCACATCATCACCAAGGATGGGATCACCATTAATCTAGATAGAATTTAGGCAATTTCAAAAATTTAGCAACTAAATAGAAAGAAGGAGCTTAAATCATTCATCAAAAATATTAATTTCATAAGTTTATCTCAATATTTGTAGAGATTTTTAAACCTCTAAATGCCATGGTCAAGTAGGATGCCAAAATAGAGTGGACAACTAAAGCCTAAAAGTCCTTCTAGGACATTAAAGATGCAATATTACAAGATTGAGTATTAATTATTCTATATTTTAATAAAGATTTATACTTATATTCACTTGCTTTAGAGCATACAATTAAAACTATCATTATGTATAATATGGATGAGACCAGGCATCTAATTGTGTTTTTGAGCACAAATTTTAAAGATGCATAACTTAGGTACTCCATGATTGACAAATAGATTTTTTTCCCTTGTCAAAGCTATGAAGAAGTTTTAGCATTACATTTTAAGGAATCAAACCATTTCCATTATGCTTAATCCTATGGTCAAGCTCACCCTATCACAAAATGAAATAGGAGAATACCGAGGCAAATGGATGGCTAAGCTGCAAGAATTTGATATAGAGATCATGCTTACAAAGATCATTTGGTGCCAAGGCACTACTCATATCATGATTAAACTAGATCTATTCATCACCATTAAAGAGGGATGTGAAGCTCAAGTATCTAAAGGAAAGTGGTATATAGATATAATACAATTATTACTTATAGGAACTTGTTCCTTGGAGCTCAATAGAGAGATAAAAAGATATTTAAGGCTCAAATATGCTCATTACATGAACAAGAAGGATGTCCTTTACAAAATAAATTATGAAGGTATTTATCTCAGGTGTGTATTTATAGATGAATCTAAATAAAATTTAGAGAACTTACATCATAAGATAGGTAGTGGTAACCATTTTAGGAATACCACAGCTCATAAGATCTTAAGAATGGGCTAATATTAGTTAACCATATTTAAGGATGCTCATACTCATGTCAAAACATGCCATGAATGTCAAGCTTTAACCAAGAGGGAAGTACAGACATCAATGCCTTTAAAGTTAGTTGTTGAAGGAAGGTCATTTACCTAGTGGGGTTTAGACTTCATTAGTGTCATTAACCCAAATTCTTTGATAGACCATAAATTTGTGCTTATCACCATAGAATACTACACTAGATGGACTAAATCCATATCCAAAAATAATTACAAAGCATAAGATGTTATTTAATTTTTGGAAGAACACATAACAACCAAATTTGGCATGCCTATTTCTCTAGTTCATGACAATAGACTAGTTTTCATATTAACAAAATTTACTGAGTGAGCACATGACAACCACATTATTATCAGGTCAACTTCTAACTATTACCCCTAGGGAAATGGACTAGCAGAATCAAAAAACAAGAATTTGATCAATGCAATTGAGAAATTATCTAGAGATAAGCCTAGGGATTGGTACAATCTATTAAAGTATGTTTTATGGGTAGACTAGACTAGACACAAGAAATCCCTTAAAGATTTACCTTACCTATTGGTTTATGGATGTAGGTTAGTGTTCCTAATTATTCTAGAGTTACCCACCCATAAATTCATGTAGGACTACATGGAACCAAGTGATAAAGCAAAATCAAGACTGCTGGACATAATATAAATGAAATATTCAAGGAATGAGGCCTTACAAAATTTCAACAAACACCAAGATGTGGTCAAGAGGTGGTTTGATAAGAAAACAAAAATCAAAGCATATAGGATTTTGGATCTAGTATTACTTTAGGATAATTCCCATGAGAATAAAAGACAATATGATAAGTTTTCCCTGCTATGGATTGGACCATACTAGATTTTATAGATCATGGGTAATAATTAATTTCATCTAAAGGACCTATACGGCAATGAACTTACCTATCCATTCAACAAGAAATTTTTGAAGCACTAATTCATGGTTGTACCATCTGAAGATACCCTAGATTAAAGAAGAAGAGTGGTAAATGTAGACATGGGATTAAATTAGATTTCATTCTTTCTTAGATTAGATTTCCTATTTTCATAGATTTATTTCTTGATTTCTAGATTAATTTTTCCTTATTTCATTATTTTTTTTTCTTAGTTTAGGTTTCCCACTTTATTAGATTAGTTATTTATTGCTTTCTCATAAAATCAAAATTGTGTTTGCTCTGACTATAACCAAGTTAAAATACAAACCAATTAAGCTTATAACTTGTTAAAAAGGCGAAATTAAAATTTTAGTAATTTGGACTAGTTTACAGATTGGGCATATTTTTGTGCTTTTGAGTCTTTAAGATAAAGGTGTGTAATCATGAATTATTATGGATTATGTAACAAATGAATACTTTCACAAAGTATGTGAAATTTACTATCATAGTACTTCATATAAATTTATAAAGTTTGCCTATTTTATTGGATCAAATGCACTTATCACATTAAGTACCTAATAGAAGTGAAAATTATGGGTATAGGTGTGACTGGCAAGGATGTTATAGTAATTATTTGTTTTATAATTATACTATATCATTGGGGTTCTAGCTCTTTTCTTTTCCATTCAAGAAGAAAAGAAAAAAACATGAAGAAAAGAACCAGTTAGTTTAAAAGAGTGAAATAAAATTTAAAGAAAATTAAAAGGCTCACATGATGAAATAAGGTCAATGTACCATGCATCATGATTAAGAGAAAATAATGGAAAGATAAAGAGAAAGAGCCCAAGGTATCTCTATCAAGGCTATGGAAGCCTGGTTGGTAGCAGATTAATGTCTAAGATTCCCTTATTTTTAATGAACTTTAAGAAATATTTGAATAAAACCTATAGCCTCATCAAAGCCTTTAAAAAACTCATCACAGTAAGGTTTAAATAAACTACATGTTTGACACACATAGATCCAATAAATTAGAAGGAAAGTATGTTGTGTGAATGAACTTAGGAGTCTCTTTCATTTTTTTTGATTTAAGTATTCTTCTATGACACACTTCATGATTGATTTAATGATTACTAACTATAGTTCTGGTTTCTTAAATACTTATGAGTATTCCTCTTGTAAGTAACTATTTGTTGTAACCAACATCCCCCTTCTTTCCATAGGAAATGGGGACCCACCTTTTTTTATATTATAGTATTAACTTTGAGCCCATCTTCTATGCATTTTTAAGAAATTCTAGGAAAATGTTGACTATTGGGCTTTCATACTTTGGAAAAATGTCATTGGTGTTGTGTTTTCATGGACTATATTTATAATTTTTTTAGACTTATCTTATTCTATCAGGTATTTTATCCATTATCTCTTTCTAGACATGATAAGTGTCAAGATCGCGAGAGTCATTGAGCTACAACACTAAGATCTACAAACTGTGTTAACTTGAGCATAAGAAATTGATCATGTGAGATCAACATGGAAAATTTAAAGGTTTAAAAATAAGCAAGGAGCTACCAAGTGGCATAAAAGCATTTGAACTAAGACTATAAAGAGCATAGAGGCCCCATGGATCTGCCAAGTGGCACACTCACATTATGTCATATAAAAGATCAAATGGTGTGAGTCAACAATGTAATTTTCTAAGATCTAGACCCAATAAAGTAGAGACATGTGTCTTAAAGGCCAAAACTATATTTTAAAAGTTATAAAATTTAATAACATAAATAGAGCATGTAGATCTTTGGACACTTGATCTATATTTAACAGTAAACATTGGGTCTCATAGTTAAGCTAACATATGAACATGCATGTCTTAAAACTAATTTCATTGGTGAATATGAAAGTGAAGATCAGGTAATAGAATAAGATAAGGTTATATTTGCATGGCATCTCAAAGGTAAATTAAGTAAACACTATAAATTATTCTAAGTTAATACCTTGTAAATCCTTCTAAAGGGATGTTCTATAAAGTCACAGGTGAGCATGTAGTGCACATTTTAGTTAGATTGGTCACAACTAACAATAGTGTTACTAGTTCTAAAACATTAGTAAAATGGTACTTGTCTTGGATGTATGTCTAACATCCATTGGAAAATGGATAATCTAAAATATCAATAGGTTTTTCTCATCACCTATAAAAGGAGGCATGTACAATTTTTGAAAATGGTGCATATATTTTTAGTTTGCATATAGTTCAATATAAAATTGTAAAAATAACCTATCTTTATACACATGCACATGTTGCATATCTTTGGCAAAGGCTAATTGAAATTGATAACTATAAGTAGACTCTTATATAGTTTTAGACCATAGTTAGAACTCAAATTTTGATTATCACATGAAATGACCTTGCATGAACTTGGAGGATAAGGTGACCCCTTACCTAAGTTTATAAAAAAAATTGTAATCAAACTTGGATTTTTATCAAAGAATTTTGAATACAGGAGCAACATGAATTTTGATCATCATAGAATGTGTTTACATATTTTATTTCTAATTCTTATGTAATTAGTTGTTACTTTATTTGGTTGTATGTTTCAATACTCTTTAGTGTGCAATAGCTACAAATGTATTCTTGATTATTTTGATTGATGTATTGATCTATATATGTGCAAAATTTGTTGTGAGATTGGTAAAATATATTGATTAAGATAGTCAAGTTATTTTACTCATAATTTTGAATGTGCATGAGTGATTTCTTTGATGTATTTTTCTATGAGTGTGTGTAATAGCTACCTTAGATACTTAGCTATCTCAAACCATAATCTCCTAAGTAAGAGTGTGTAATATATACCCTAAAATGAAAAACCTTTATCTAAAGCCTATGAATATACTACATCAGTATCTCTTTAGACTTCTTAACTATTTATAATTAAGTGTGTGCAATTGTTGCTAGCAATAAACATAGGTTCTAAGAGCACTTGTCCTTTTAGAAACCATCTAGGGAAGTGATTCTTTAAAACCATAAAAGCTTTCTTTTCTAACTTACCCTTCCCTCCTTTTTGAGTTTGTTTTGAGATCTACCCACTTTAGATTAGAATCCAAGCATCCATCCAACTTACGTATAGATTCACTATCCTTTAGGAACCACACTTCCATCCAAAAACCTTGTCAACAACTTGCATGTTGTACTAGATATTCCATCAACAAGTTGTTCATATTACATACCTATAACTCATGCCCTGGAGTGGAGTTTACCTACATTGAGACACTAAAATGTTAGAGACTACCTTATTAAACTATGGTGTACATAAAACCTGCATCAACACAATATTTTCAAATGGATTATTGATTGTAGATTGTAATAAACTCATAATTTTGAAATTATGTTGGCATGATCAAGGATTATGGATTTATGGATTTGACATGGAGATTGTATGGATTTCTTAGATTCAATATATGTTTGTGATTTCTAGTTTATCATATGGATATGAAGATTTTATGGATTCATAAGATGCCTTAAATGGAGGAGTGTCTTGTTTATATAATCCAAGGGAAGTAAAATCAATGGCACATATTCAATATTGGGCTATTGGGATCGATGATTGAGAAATTTACAAGGATTTTTTAATTATTTAGAAACCTATAGAATAGAGGGTTTTAGATGGGTAAGGATAATTTAGAGAGGATTAAAGAATTAGAGGATTCTAGAATCCTCTTAGGGACTAATTAGGATTAGATAGGAGATTAGATAGGGATTAAGTGGGTGATTAGGGATTGGGGGTATAGGAGAGCCTAGGAATAGGCTTAGTAAGTGGGCAAGTGGGTCATGGGAATTTAAAATTCCTAAATAATGGATAAGTGGGATAAGGATAAGATAATAGGAATTAAAGATAATTAATGAATGGGGATGAATAAGGTTAGTAAATGAGGAAATTTTGAGGGGATATATTAGATAAATCACTAGGATTAGGATAAGGGGGATTAATTAGAGTAATTAAGGTGAGTGGATTTAGGTGCATACAAAAGTTACAAAGATTGCCTATACCATATGATTACATTTTTGGTCGTATATTGTGTCACCTCCCCATTAGTTTCCCTAGCACTATTCTCCTAGATGAAAAAGTTGAATAAGGCTACTATGGTCTCCTAAAACATATGTCTCGATACCTAGTTGTTTGATGTTTCCAAAGCATCCTAAGGGGACCAATAATAATAATAGGAATTAGGAAATAAGTGATGATTAAAATAAAAACATTAGAAAATATAAAAGATTTTTTTTAAAAAAGAAGAAAATAAATAGAAAAATAATTCAAAAACCCAAAATACATAATAAAATAAAGAAGGAAATAAGGAAGGTACTTATCATGTGCATAAAGAAAATATGAGTGTGTGGTAATAAATTTCATACAGAAGTAAGAACATGACAAAAAATATGAACAAAATTATTTAACATTCTTTTCATAGATATAGAAAATAGTAATAATAAAAATATGAAACTGCAAAAGAAACTAGTAGACACTAGTAAGAGAATGCAACCTTTTACAAATAAATAATTTGTATTTTTTACTATAGACAGAAATTAAAAATAAGGAAAATATGAATCTATAGAAGAAATGGATAAATAACATTGACAAAGCAGATTAAATTAAGCATATTAATTGTTGAGTGTAAATTTCATTAGAATGAAAACATCAAGTGTATTATTTTAATACAAGATAATACATGTAAATAGGGGGATGATAGGAACTACATAGTTTAAAAATCTATTAAAATAATAACATCACACATATATGAATAAAATAAATAAATGATAAAATATGTTGTTACATGTTAAACCAATCAAAATTAAGAAATAAACATAGATAATAAATGATATTAAACTCAATAAAATGAATTGGCTTGATTAATAGATAGATCAAACAAGATATAAAGTAATGGTTTCACTATAAAAACATTACATAATCATTTTAACACTAACACTCTATATAAATTTTATGTGAAGTGTTCATACTAGACAATTTATCAATTATTTTGATGAAGAAAAGATGGAGAATAATCATGTTTTTGCCATAGAACAAATTAATCAACATAAATCTGATAAACACACTTAGATCAGAGAGTCCACATCCTTCTCAATCTTTTATTATAAGTCCCCTCTCTCATAACACATGCAAAATATATTTAGAGATACATCGAGACACCCTTAACAAAAATTGATCATAGGGTTTTAGAGGTAGAGAAAAGATTTAGGAGTAGTTAAACCCACACACAAAGTAGTTAGATTATAAAAAGGATTACATCATCTTCCCAAAGATAAAATTAGATGTGTGGAGTTAGTTTCCATATTTCAAATTGATGACAAGCACCACAAAGGTGTTATTGAGCAGAGCCCACAAAGATATTTTATACCTAGATGAACCCTACCACATCACACTAGATGTCTTCCACATAGTGAGAAGACTTATACATGAAGTAAATTCCACCCACAAATTAAATCAAAAGAATAATGTTATTAATAACTCACTAGCCATGATTATAGGAACACAAATCAGTAATCAATCCCTATCAATTCAAAATGTCAAGGACCTTAAAGTTAGGTTTGCAACAAATGCCATTACTTGGAAGGTATATTACATAAAAATACAAGTCTCAATAATAATGATAAGTGTACATATATCATATGGCATGGTATATACATGAATGTGGCATGATTTTGGCTACTGCACTCCATGAGCAACACTTTGAAAAAATTCACAAAATCATGAGAAGAAGAAGAAGAAGAAGAAGAAGAATAAGGATTATAACATGGAGGATGAGTTGAGAGAAGAAGAGATGGAAACAAAATTTTGTCCCCCTTAATCCCTTAGGAAGAGGAAAGTATCCCTTTGAGAAGGACTATCCTTGAAAATAAAAGGAAAAATATAGAAACCTAAAGAACAAGAGGGGTCACCTAAAACACATTTATTAGATGGGAAAATTTTGACACAACTGATTAGAATAAAAATAGGTATTATTAAGTTCTTAACCATAACTAGAACATGAGGGTATGAAGAATCATAAAGTGATAAAACCTAAGGGTCGATCAAAAACATTGGTGACATATTTAGAAATAGAGTCCTTTAAACAAGGGGATGAAGAAGAGATGGAGATAGAGGAAGATATATAAATTACCATAGAGGTACTAGATATAAAAATTATCTTAAGTATTTTCCATAACAAAGGAGTAATATGTAAAGTGGGCAACCTACATAAGGATACAGATACCATAAAAAAGATAGGGTGGTAAGAGTAATTTTATAAAATGTTGATCTTAGTCCATATGTGTTGGATGGTGTAATAAGTGTCATTATTGAGTATCTACATGATGTAATCATCAATACAAAGTAAATTGACAAAGAGGATAAAATTAAATTTGAAAAATACCAAGAGGAAGCCTTAAATAAAACTATTTCAAAATCATAAATGTCTCTTGTAGAATAGGAATGACTATGACAACTCAAAAATATGGAGTTAAGAAATAAACTAAAGATAGATCTCATTTCTAAGGCTTTGGAAAATCAAATAAAGTTAGAAAAGGAAAAATAAATAGAAGAGGATATCATCCAATAACTCAAGAAATTAGAATAATAAATTTTACAAAAAACTAAGAAAATCCAAGAATTGTAAAATCTACCACCCAATAATCAAAAAAATTGTTAGAGAAAGAAAAGGAAGAGGAATAATAAGTGGAAAGGAAGATGATATAAAAATAAGAGGATGAAAATAGGAGAAAAAAGAAAGAAAAATGAGGAGGAACAAAAAATAAAAGCATAGGGGGAGAGGAAATTAGTGAAGGAAAATAGAAGAGATTATAAAAAGAGACAACATGAAGAAAAATGAAAATTTATAAAGGGAAAAGAGAAAGGATAATGAGGAAAAAAATATAAAACAAGAGGAAAAAATAAAAAATGTAAAAGGAAGAAAAATATAAGGGGGAAGAGGTGCATATCCCATCTATAATTTCTAGACCATCAAGGGATATAATTCATATTTCAACCCAAAACAACTTTGGGAAAATTGGTACCATGATAGAGTAGAAAAATTTATACCATGGATGCCTTGAAGAGAATACAATCAGAGTTGGGAAGGCATAGACAAGTTGCATCCACTATCATGGTGCCAGGAACTTTTCTTCAGCCTATTATAGGAGGGAAAATTCAAATATTCCTAAAAAAATTACCCTAATATAAAGGAAATAATTGGGGAAAAACTCATTAGGAGTGATAAAGTATATTATTAGTTTAGTGTGTGATTCTTTAAAAGTGCATAAAAACATGCCTTGATGCATTAAAAAATTCCTACCCACAATATTATCGTAATACAACCTTGCCAATAGAGAAACAATTGGAAGATATTGTGGAGAATTTTCTAAATCATGTAGGAGCAATAGTTGAAAAAAGGATAATAAAACTTAAGGCTAGAGATGAGTACAAGTAAGATTTTTTAGGGACACTCAAATAGGAAAATCAAATAAGGAGATTAGAATACAAATATTAGGTAAGGAAACTACATGAGAAAATGGGAGATGTAGATACCTATTTTTATTATTCACTCAACTATCCCCTATGGACATAGGATAAGAAGACATAAGTAGAAACTATGTAATAAAAATTGAGTGTTGTATCAACTAGCTTTAGGACCCAACACATCCCATCTAAGATATCACTAGCCAAGGTGATATATCTACATGAGTACTATAAGGAGAAATAATTGTAGAAAATATAAATATACGAAGATATGGAGGATTATAGAAATTACCTGAGTCCATAGATGGAAAATATGGATGTAAAAATTAAAGACCATGAAAATTACTTGAAAATGCTAAAAACTTCTTCAGTTATGAATAATATAGTGATCACAGTTAAGGAGGATATGTCCTTAGATTGAAAAATTATGGAAGTAAGGGTAATCCTTTTGAATTGGGATATATTATCCAAAGATATGATGAACAAGTATGGGAAACATATAAACATGGGAGGGGATTATAATTTGTGAGTAACATATTTTGACAATCAAACTTAGTTACACATAAGAGAATTGAGGATTTTTGGTACCTATCAACAATTGAATTTGTCTCAAGGATGAGAAAAAGGTATAAAAGCTTAAAAACTATATTTGAAGGATTATCTATCAATTAAAATACCAAACTATAAATACTTCATAGTTTATTCTCTCACAAAAATAACATGACACTTCTATAGGTTGATAAAACAAAAGATTTTATTAACTGGATGCCATAATAAGAAATAATGCCTTGTAAAAATAAAGGATGACTAGATTAGAGAAAGGACACATATCACACAAACATGACCTTGAGTTGTTTTTTATTGAGTTGGTATTTATACTATGATAATGTAATAGAGTAGAGATGGTGTAGAAGAAAAAATATAGACATAATAATTATATGAGGTTACAAATCAAATTAACTTGTGTAATTACTTAAGGTGGTATAATGTAAAGAGATATATAATCATTGTTTTTGTAGGTTTATATATATATATATATATATACATATATATACATATATATATACATACATACATACATATATATATATACATATATATATATATATATATATATATATATATATATATATGTATATGTGTATATATATATATATATATGTATATGTATGTATATATATATATATATATATATATATACACACATATACATATACATATACATACATATATATATATATATATATATATATATATATATATATGTATATGTATATGTATATGTATATGTGTGTGTATATATATATATATATATATATATATATATATATATATATATATATATATATATATATATATATATATATATATACATATACATACATATATATACATATATATAAATACATACATATATATATATATACATATATATATATATACATATATATTTATATACATATATATATATATATATATATATACATACATATATATATAAAGAGAAGTTAGAGTAAGAATTACTATTTATTGTGAATATAAGCACTATTTTTTAGTGAATATTATAGATCTTAACCAGTACTAACCTTTGTATTACATTAATCAAACTAAAGTTAGCCTATATCAACATAAGTTATCTATAGCTAGCAACTTTAATTTTTTGGTCAACATACATAATATCATGACCAAATTAGATTAACATCCATGATAAGATAAAACATGGAAAAATTCCATGAAACCATAAAACAAAGGACAAGCCTGAAGAAGCTACTAGTCCAATGGGTAACTAAATAGACCCATTGTTCAAGAATGACCATGCAAGGGTCATATCCCATAAACCCAAAATTTGAGAACAAATAAAATTTACCCAGATCACAAAAATGGCCATGACCCTCCCATGCCATACCATTTCGAGAGTAGAGTATCAAAATCACTAATTCCAAGCCCTTTTTAAGATGACATTTTATTTTTTCTCATAACTATCCAATGTTTGCCATCCCTTAAATATGGGGAAATAGGAATATCCACTTTAATAAAATTTATGTTCTAAGATCTAATAATTTCAATATGAACTATGGAATCAACATGTAGATCATCAATTGAAATGGCTTTGTCCTTGCTTATTTCAGTTTCCCTCAGAACCAAAACTTGAATCTACAAAAGTGTTTCTAGGAATTCACTCTAAATATCACTACCAACATTTACAAAGAGATTTTTATGGATGGAATCCTTCCATGAATAATCCCATTATTATGCTTAAATATAATAATATTAATGACCAAATGGCCTAGTTTTATAAATATGCAACACTAGAATAGTAAACCCTCAAAATCAAGAAGTCATTTCCAAAGATGATATATGATGTCAAATCTCATAAAAGGTAGGAGAGTTGATAAAAGATCCATATTAACCATAATTTTAGAAAAGGTTGGATACTTCACCTTATTCATTATATAATCCATGAATAGTAACTCACCTAGATAGTTCTCCATAGTTTCAAGACAAGGAATTATCCAAAACTGAAGTGGTATATGTGGAAACAATACACAAATAAACCTAATAATGAAATACTCCATGAGCATGTTGAAATATGACAACCATATATTTATGATTAGAAAAATTTATCCTAATTCCAAATATTTTTTTTAACATCACATTTATATCTTATAAAAGATTAAAAGTGAAAATTAAAAACCCTTTCACATAGGGAAAATTATCTAGATTACCTTCCATCAAGGGCTACCAATGATCTGAGATCAATTTGTGCAAATCCAAAAGACTTATCCATAAGCAGTTAGTGTGAAAAATCACTCCTTTTATTTCAATACAATCTTACCAATATAACATAATCTATAGATGCACCCCTATGAGGGTGAATGAAAGGTTTGATTTGGTAGGAACTAAAGCCTATTCTAAAAAAATTCTAAGTTGTTGAGTCTTAGAGACACCCTTATAAAAAGAGGGATGCATACCACCTAATACCTATGATATACCTACCTTATCCTCAATATACCAATTTAAATATTCCTTCACACTAATAGGCCCAGTGCCACCTACCCATCTAGCACCTTATACCTTATTAGGCTATCCCACAATATTTATAGGCTCAAACATTGTCTCCCTCCTGAGAAAAACCTAGATTTTTAGTCCTTCCAAATCTTCCACTATGACATCCTCAAATGATTTCATTTCACCTAATACCTTTTCCACCACTAAAACCTAATTTTTGGTCTAGTAAGAAACCCTTGATATGGTCATATCCACTATAACCCTAGTTCCCATCATGCCTCTTGCAAATACTCTAATCCATGATATACCTAATAGTAGGTTGTAATAAATGTTAATTAGAATGACATGAAACATATCAGTTAATATTTTAGGACCCACTATCATATACTAAGTGATTGATCCTATCACTTAGTGAGGAATATTATCAAAACCTATGATATTTTATTTATGGATTGAATACACATTGATACTAAGTGTATATATAAATGTGATATTTCAAATGTTCAATCCCAATTCATTATCTACCAAAAACATGCTTAACTCCCTTGTCTAATATTTTCACTTATATGAAAAATGGGATATTATGATATATAGTATATCGAATGGTGAAATATTCCTTTTAAAAATAAATCATGTCCTCACTATTATTCAATGAATTGATAACATATTCAAAATGAGTAGGTTCCATGTCATTTGTATAAGTTGTACCATGCAATGTTGTATATAGGATATCCTTATAAATATTATAATTATTTGAATAACTCTATGATGGAGATCTTAATTTGATTATTATTATGTTTGTCAATGATATAATAATATTTTATTGTGTGAATTGGAACTCTAGGAGATGGAGGGGGATTAGGAGGGATAGGTTGATTATCTCTATTTTATCACACAGGATGAGTCACCCTACCTATTAATTTTGTGATAATATGGAATTATGAATACAATATAATCTTAGGAAAATAATGGAGGCAAGATTGTGGTTATCATTACCTTTAGTTATATTAGGAGGAGAAATAAAAGGAGTCATACATTCCCCTTGACATTGAGTAGTAACTATAAATATCTTGGATTATACATTTAAAAAATATATGTTACTAAGAGGGTGTTGTAATTCATCATATTTAATTTGATTATTAGATTCATTTCAAATATATTTAACCCATTTATTTGATTTTTTTAAAATATACTATACATTTTAGGCAAGATACGTGCAATCATGAAAACCATATCTTGAATTAAAAAAATAAACTATTAGACTCAATTATATCCATGTTATGATTTTACTTAAATGGATAAGGGGAAATCATAAATTAGATATGAAATCCTAGTGATAAATAAATTCAAATCCCTACAAAGGAAAGATGAAACATTAAGGAATAAATACCTAAGGTTTGTCATTCTTAACACAAATATTGGGTTCACCATAATGTCTTAACTTATTTTGGATTTAAGAGATATAAATAGGATAAAACTATTGAAATTTAGATAACATAAGATATGGAATAAACTACACAAATATGAATTTATAAACAAACATTGATTGCACTTAATATTTATAGAAATGCTAGGGAAAGATAGAAAGAGAAAACACTTAATTGATATTTTATTATTTATTTCTCATTGCCTATGTAGAGTTTCTTGAAATAATAAGTGCAAACTATATGACTATTCAGCTCAAGAAATAGATTGTCAAAATATACTAGGATGCTACTAGAAAAGTTTAGACACTTTTGGTAACTAATCTCATCCACTGTGTACTAAAATTCTGCCTATGTAATTTTGTAATTTTTTCTCCCACAAATCTCTTTGATTTCTTATCAAAATAATTTTTGGATATTTTTTGACTTGGGCTTGTGCACAAATATTTATTTTGTCTAACATTTCCTTGAAAACCTAGCTCCACTTTCAACACCTAATGCACTTGGAAAAGAGGGGATAAAATATGGGTTCGACAACCTCAACCACCCCCCATTAAGTAATTGATCATTTCCTATATTAAAAATACTTATAATAAGGCTCAAACCACACATATTTATCCCACCTATATGTGTATGTGCTCAATAGATCTCTATATTATAATGAAATGCAATGTTTTAAAATTTTATCACTTGATCACATGCAAGATTGATCTTGCATTAGTTTTTAAATTTTTATTTAGACTGATAATTTAAGTTTTTTTTTATATTTTTATGTTTTTTATTAGTTCCTCAAAATTTGAAAATTTATTCCTTAATATTTTCCAAGATAAGTTCTAAATGTTAGGTGCTTTCTAGATAGGGATGGACATAGGCTTGATGTGTATTTATAGGTGACTCTTTTGTTAATTTTATATCATAACAAACATATTAAAATTTTAGTATAACACAATGGAGAGATTTGAATTTTAAAAATAGTTGCTAGAGGATACTTGGACACTATTGATGAAGGAAGACATTGCCAATAACAACTAATGTCTAACTATTTCTGACATTATCCATGAAGGAAAACTAAGTGATCTAGAATATGAAAAAAATATACTTAGGATAATAGATATTTTTTACAAAAAATAGGTAGATAATAAGTATGTATGACAAAAAAATTAGGATGGGCAAGTCAATAGATAGATAAATGGATAAGAGAGAATGTGATCAAGAGGTCAAATGTGTATGCATAAGACAATTATGTTAAAAATAGGTCTAAACTAATGTTTCCAAGTGTCTAGAAACAAATTTATTTGTCTATGAATTTCCACATATAAATATAGTATTAAACATACTATAATAAAAGGTATATCAATTATATTTTTGGTAGTTGAATTTTAATCACACTTGATGTTAATAAGTATATCCCAAATGTCTAGTTTTGATCCATGTAAAACCTACAAGGAAACAATGTATAAATAAGTATCCACTTATGATATAAAAATTTAAATAATAAAAATCATATAACTAATTGAAATTTAAAATTAAATGAATGATTACACTTATGGGTATGCAAACCATGTTACAATTTAAGATTATTGGTGAATGTTATGGGTTCATATTCCTTAAGAAGATGTTGATATCAAAACCATGGGTTGAAAGTATATTAATCAACTCCAATTAGAATGAAAAGTTATATAAAATTTAATAATTGAGAATCTCAAATGCACTACTCATAATATCACCATATTCTAGTTATTACAACCCTGAAACAAGTTCATATACAAAGATGGATATCTGAAACTAAATTCATATGTAAAGTTTTAGATTATGAAATAAATGCTAAAAAATGATTTTAGATTCAAAGTGATTATGTATTACCATAATTCTATAACATGGAACTAGAAAATGTGTTTTGATTAAAAATATTGATACCACTAATTTGATCCATCTATACATCAATATGATTATAGAATGTCATAATATATATGCCAATCTGCTCAATCTAGTAAAATTTATCAATATAATCCATGTAATATATTCCATAATCTCATAAAATATATCAATTTTATTTCATTATTTTTTAAATTGATCCACATACCCCGCTTCACATATGTGTCAATATATCAATATACACCAATCTAAATTTCAATTTTTTTGATTTGAATCTCAATTTATCTAACATGAATCTCAGTCTATATAATTATTTTTATTTTAAGCTCTAAATATATATGACAAGCCTCTTACTATGCCCCCTTTGAAGTGAGGGATGAATCTTATGAGTCAATCATCTTAGAAGAAAATTATTGTAAACATCATGTTATATATAAAAATGTAAGCATGTAAGTCACATATATTAACATGAGTAAAATATTATTTCATATAAATATATGATCATTCACACACATATGAAACATATAAACCTAATGCAAAAAAGGTATATATTGAGGTGAAACATGTAATAATAATCATCACAATAGTAAACACTTAATAATAAGGCCACATAGAAGATGATGCATGATAGATATCATCGAATCATATATAATATAATTATGTATGATATAAATCACAACACTAAAATATCAAAAAATATATAAAAATTCATATAATGTCATAATTGTAACACACACAAGCCACTCAAGACATGATAGTAACATACACTAGAGGATCCTCTAACACACATGATGTGAAAACACATAATCAATGAGCACTAATAGAAACATGCAAGATATAAAAAATAAATCTTTAGAAAATATACCACTCTAATTTAATATATCATTAATTATCACATAATGTAACAAATTCAATAGTCACAATGTACCATAAAATGAAATATTCAACAATTATAGAACATAGAACATATCATGTAACATCAATGTAACACATAATGTAACAAAAAATATAGTCACAAAATAAACACAAAATGTAACCACAATGTAGCAGACATGAATAATCACACAAATTTAACACAATAAGAAACAAACAATACAATTATTCATGCTTGGAGAAAGCAATGCTAATATATAGAATCAATCAATTTTCATAATCACTTAAAAAAAAGTACCATATCCATATAAAATATCATGCTAAATAGCACATGTAAGATAATGTCATGAATATGAAATCTAAGAAATCTAAGTAACTCCATATGATCCATGAAAATTCATAGAAATATAAAACCTAATAAGATGTGCTAAGATGCCTCTAGTGTAGGCATTACCCTTCAAGTATAATGAATTTACCACATCTGTATGTCCATGTATAAACATGTAACATGTATGTCTTGTGTCCCATTCATGTATTCCATGAAAATAATGTGCATAGAAACTGGGATATGCAATACACCATATATATGATAGATAACATAGTTAAATATTGGAACTAGCAAAGCATATCATACAAGTGGTCTTAATTTTTTATTTTTTTAACACACACACACACACACAAATCTTGTAACTAACAAAGCATATCATGTAGAGGTATTTATTTTTGATATATATATATATATATTATATATATATATATATATATAATATATATATATATATATATATGATAATTTTTTAAAATGTATTATGTGAATCCTAAAGTTCTAAGATTGCATCCAAGGGATGCCCAAACTCATATGGTTAAATCTAGTGATAAAAGTGTTCAACTCTAAGTATAATTTTTCATCAAATGCCCTTATGTCCATCATCATTTATATTCGTGTCAGTCATCTTCATCTTTCCTTTTTATGTTTTCCAAATGTTATGCATACATATTTAATTTTATTTAAATGTATATGATGGTTCATACTGTGTCATAAGAGATAATAAAATTCTAGTTGTCCTTAAATCTTTGACTTTTTGGTACTCATTATTTTATCAAATTATCAAAAAAAAATAAACTATAAAATTGTGTGTGGGTGTGTGTGCCTTTGTCGAAAAATTGATTAGTTACTTAGTGAAAATTACTCAAATAATTTTACAAATATGGAACACACAAATTAACATGTTGGTAATAACATTGAATAAAGTTGTTATGAAAATCACCTAGGTTTGACTCAAAATTTTATTTAAGTACATGTTGTCTTGTTGAAATTCACCCTATTAGGTCCTAAGACATGTTTCAACTAGCACAATGGAAGCACTCCTAGGTGAGGGTGACCTATGATAGCAGTGAATATTTGGATAAGTACAACTTATTTTCAACCACTATACACCTAATTTAGGATTAGGTTGTAGTCCTAAAACCTACGCTAAAAAATACTACCTAAGCTACACTAAGACTCTTGTTCAATGAAAAGAGAGAGAATGAAGTTAAAAATTGAAAATGAGGTGATCCACCAAGATTGAAGATCTCCTCTACCTTCTTATGATAAAACAATAGAACTTATTAAAGACTAAAATTTATCCTATACAATCTTTAAATTAGGCATCTCTTGCATAAGTGTTTCATATAAAGGTGATGGCTTATGCTAAAACTAGAGGGAATAACTAAAAGGTCATGCACAAGTTTCAATTAGTGAGCTTTCATAACTATTCACTTGCATAACCAAATGTATCACAACATATTACCTACAAAAGACATACCTAGTTTCATTGAGGTGAAGGGAAATAGATATACACAAGTGAGAACACACTCTACCATATGCAAATATCAACAAAACATAAGAATCACAAAAGATACAATCTTAGAGAAGGTAAAAACTAGTTTTTTATTAATTTAAAATCCCTAAGCCAACATTGCAATCCTATATAAAAGTAAATTTTTTCTATACCTAGTAGAAGGATTACAAAATAAGGCATTTCTAACCCTTTTTATAATAAATGTGAGACAAGAGAGAAGATAAACAACTACTAGACTGAAAAAATATAGTTTTTAAATCATAACATAGCCTATTCAAGAGAAAAAAAGTGGAAATAGGAGCATTCACCTCTCATGAATGCGCTACTACCACTTTTATGGTCTCTCATGTAAGATGGGCATAGGAAAAGGCTTTATTTGCTTCTATTTTTGTCCTTTAAATTTTTTAAACATGCATGATTCAGTCAATTGGTTGGTCCACTCTTAGAAAACATGACTATCCTTGTGTTAAATGCCTTAACTCACCCGTCTCCACTTCTTATTCATGTTTAAGGTTTGACTTGGGAAGGAATTTTGTACACCTATTTGGAGTTGTGGTTCACTTGAACTAACCATCACTCCAATATATGGAGGGAGTTACATCTATCTAGGATCATTTTCAACACCTACATCATATTTAATGTTCTTTAATGGATACTTAATTAGTCTATGATCATGCTTGAAAGGATGTAAGAGCATAATACAATTGATATTCGTCTTCAAATCCATGTGAAGGTCACTAAGTGAGGTATAAAATTTGATGTTTCATCATATCTACTCATAAAATCTCTTTGATAGATCAATAAACTTGCATTTCATACCTATAAATTGAAAATTATGTCTTCATTACATGATTAGAAGGTCTTTGAAGCTGAAAACCATCTTCACTAACATGAAATTATACCAAAATTGTCAACAAATGCCTTATGATCTTAAATGAGCCTTATAAAACTCTCCTCATGATCCTCATAGGCTATGTAATCCTTGAACATACTTAGAAATATTTACGAAATCTCTTAAAACATCTAAAACATTATCACAAACCTTAAGAATTTATTGAGTGTATTTAATAAGAGCATGGGGATTTATGAGATATGAATGGATGTGTATCTTGACCCTAATCACCATTAAGGAATCTTAAAACCTATAATGTTATAGGTGGTATTAAAGTTATTTCAAATAACTTTCATTCACTCCTTATCACCCATGAAATTTTTGAGATAGACCTATTGATATGAAATCCCATGTTTATGGCCTCAAGAAGACCTCATTTTGAGTCTTAAGACATTGTGTAGGCCTATAACCTTAATTAAAGCTCAGAGTTTAGCATAATAAGTTTGATTAAATTTTTTAGGCTCCAAAAATAGTAACTAAGACCTATAACATTACTCTTGAGCACATTTTTAATATTTTTTATGTTCCCATGATAACTTTACATGTGTATAAATTTAGATTATACCTTCACTTATAAGCTTGTAACATTGCACCTAGCAATTCTGCTTACAACCTTGATACTCTACAATTACTTGGTCATGTAGACCTATAGGCCTTTTAATGGGATTTGAGGATTACAAACACTTGATTCATCAAGCCTATAATCTCTGTAAAAACCTTGAGTCTCTTAAAACTTATATTAATAATCTTGGACTCTCATAACTTACTATCCAAGCCTTAATTATGTAGTTTAAGATCCCAAAAATACCCCCTAAAATATTCCTTAGGCTTAATGAAGCTCCAAGTCTTTGCTAAAATCTATTTACTATATTTTTAGGTCTATAGGTGTTATTGAGATCTCTAGCCACCTTGGAATAGTATTAATGGTTCTTGTCAATCATGAGATCTTCTTTATCACATTATGAGTTTATTCCTCTTTTGAAAACATCAAACCTTAATATACAAACTCTTTGAGAATGTTAGGGGGTGGAGGTAATCCAAGAACAAACACACTATTCTGATTCCACCTGTTAGGATCTTACTCCTCAGAAAGAGCACAGTATGATTACCAAATATAAGCAATTGAATATGCAGAACTAACCAAAAACACAAGTAACTAGAATTCACCAATAGCACAGAATATGAGAGACAATACACTATCTTGTATTAACACTTTACAGAAAAGAATACAACAAAGAGCTGCCACACTCTTTCACCTTACAGAGGTTCACCACACCTCAAGTGTACAGTAATTCTTCTCACACACACTCTCCTACACAAAAAATGGTCCCAACAACCAACTCACACATAGAATTGGTGTTCACCTCACCAACCAGTCAGTAATAACCCTGCCGGTACACCAAGCACTCTATAGCACTTCAAGTTGATCTCTCATGAACCTGCAACTTGCAATTCAAAGACCAAACTTACATGTAGATCCCCTATGAGCTTGCAACAACTTGCAACTCACTGATCTTACAACTAGAAGGAACTCTTCCTTTCTATCTCATGCATATACAATACATGCCAATGGGTCTATAAATAGATCCCTAACTTAAACAATAACTTAGACTCTTAATTTAGACAATTATCCTCATAGCCCAAGACTCTAACTGGTCTTAACATGCAAACTCTTCGTTCACTTAACTAACTGTCCGTGAAATGAGCAGTTCTAGAACACACAGGCGACTGACACCGGTCCCTGCTTGTCTGGTTCTGCCGACGTCGGCCGACTTCCTGCCGTTGCCGGTGGCCTTCTGCACTGGTCTCGACTGACGTCGGTCCTACTGCTAACGCTGGTGCTCCTGGATCTCAACAACCTTATGTTCCTTAGTTTGCAAAGGGTTGAAGCTTTTAGCTCCACAACCTAACAGAGAAGTCTTCAAAATTCACTTTCAATCTTGATCAAACAAGAAAACTTTCTTAGAGTCTATAACTCTTTAATATTCTCAAATATACTTGTAATCTTGACCACCATGAAGGCTGAAAAGAAGCCTATAGGATTGTATATGTACATTTATTGAGATATTAGAATCTTTTTACTTGTTATGCATACTTCATGCTTCAAAGAATATTTGCCTTCTAGGCCTATAACCATCATTATTATTAAAGGGATCTAGGACTTTCAACCTTCTATTATTAAACTTTGCATCCACATCCTTCTCCTTGATAATTGTTAATTTGTAGGTATACAAGTTGATCATGTTTGAGACCTTGAATAGGATTGATTATTTACCATACCCCAACCTCAATCATGTATGGAAACATTTAGGCCTGACAAGGCCTTGAGAGGGTTGAAGAGGCATACATGCTTCCAAGATCACTAAAAGAGCATTGAATCCATAAAACATGTTTGAACATTCTTATGATTATACATATATACTATCACAACTTTGATAACTCTTGGAGACATGTTGAAAGCCTTAAGAAGACCTCATTAACTTTTAGGACATTAGTAAGACTACAATATGAATTTTAAGCTAGATTGGAAGAACCACTTGCTAATTATTTGAGGTTGGGTCAGGCACCCTTTATACCTATTAACATTTTTTTAATATGCATGAATACATGTTTAGATAAGCTTTTAGGTGAGTGTGAAATAACTTTGAGGGCATTGATGCATTGGTCACTTTAAGAAACCTTCTATAGATCCTTCAACATCTAAGTAATATTTTAACTTGCCTTGAAAATTGTATTAAAGGGTATTAGATACAAGGGAAAATTCATTGGGCTTGTTTTTTTTTTCCTTTCATCAGGAGAAAAACACCTTAAAAAATGTTGAAAACCACCTTTTTGTCTATAGACCTGTGAAGGTCTTTATTCAAGCTCAAAACCTCATTGAAACCCTTGAGAATGGTCCCCATGGGATTACAACCTTTAACCTTTGATTATGTGATACTATATGATCTTGAAATAAATTGAGGACTTGAAAACATCATGCATTTAACTTGAGAAGGATCTAAAACATCAAAAAGTAGATTCATAGGCTCTAGGCTTTAAAAATGTGTCAAGACTGCATGTGGTTTTATTAACCATTTCACATGATTATAAGCTCCATAATTAGAATTAATGAATTGAGATAGTTCCTTGCATACCCATTAACATAATAAATCATCCATACCTTTCAATTCAACTATATAAATTCATTCAAACCTCAAACCATGTCTTTTATAGGTTGTTTGTAGGTAGTTTTGGGTTTGTTAGTGATTGTTCATATCTCTATTTCCTTCTTGTTGCCTATAAAAACCTAGATATGATCCTTTAATACCTCCTCCATGACCTATAAATTTCATACCAATCCATTAAAATCTTAAATAAATATGGCTCTTCCTTTAAAACTATTTATAGGTGCTTATGAGTAAGGTTCAAATAGGTTTTGTCTTATTAGGAGGTATATAGGCATTATTTTCTTCATTAAAGGCTTGTTAAGGTTTAAAAATGTTGAGTGGGTCCCCATTGACCTTATTTTATGATTTAATACCAATATAAATCTCTATAACTCAAGAAAACCTCATAAACCCCTATTATTTATTACTAATCTTCATGTTTGGAAATTTTCCTACCTTATTTTACATGCAGTGCCATCAAGGAGGCCAGGTGAATTTTGTAGATGTTTAAGGTTTTAGATCTTGGTTCCATGAATAAAACCTATAAAAATTATAAAACCTATTAATTTAACACAAAAACATACAATTAAGATGCCATGATCATTCTTGAGAATGAACAATGGTTCAATTATTGCTTGATGCACTCTTGTCACATTGAGAGAGTTGAATGTCACCAAAAGTCAAGAATGGATGTAAATGATTAATATCAATGCATTTATAGTATTTTTAATGTATGGGAGAGTTGGAGAAGGTTCTTTAATGAAATTTATGACCTTTTTAAACTTTAAAATTCCTCACTTCCTTAAAATTACTTTAATGACTTCAAATGGGAACTCTTGAACTTCTATATTCTCATAAGCAATTTTAGGACCCTTTACTTTGTTTATGACCTTATTTTACATTTATAAGTCATGAAATAGGTCTATAAAAGGATATAATTACATTATAAAATTACTTATACTCTTTTTGGATGCATTCACCCTTGAGAATCATCTCATATCTCCAACTATCAAATAGGCCTCACTAGGACATCATGGCTTTAGGACTAGCATATTAGGCCTTATTATAAGACTAGGCATTGGGGAGTAGTTTGGGTGTATTTTGGACATGAAAAAGGATTAAAAATATTTTATACCTTATACAAGATGTTGAAATACATACATACATTAAAATCCATACAAATAGACTATTTAATAGGTCTAATACAAACCATAACTCCAATAGTGATTGTGAGACTCAATCAATAGAGAAAAATTACAAGGAGACTTAATGAATTTTTCATACCTATTATTTAACCAACATAATGATCATTAAGGTGATTACAAGGGCTGAACTTAGCTTATCTTAGCAAAAAATGACCCTCTATAAGAATTTCAAGAGACTAAGTGTGGCTATAAAAACCAACATTTTAATGACTTCTATGGGCCACTTGCTTTCTAAGTGGGAATACAGTAGCCTTAATCATTAATTATGCATGGAGTAATATAATATTCTACATGAATCACTTTTTAAGGTACAACCACAACTTCAACATGTTGGACCATCCTTGATATAACTTAAAATTACCTTCAACACACACAAAAAAGAAGTAAAAAAAACCACAATTGTGGTAAATCACTTAGAGGAATATAAAAACCATTAAGATACTCAAAAATCATGAAATATACACTTGGATAAAGGAAAAAAACTAACCTATTATTTATAAAAATTGAAAATGATCCTTTCAACTGAGATCAAAACGAAACTCCCTAAAATCTTTTCTACTCCATATAAGCATATCATCATGTAGTTGGTAGGGGTGATATAAATTTGATTTTTTATAATGACCACTTAACATAACAACTCTTAATAATCAATCCTTGGTAATGAATATTATCCCATTATATACCTCTTTGATCACCAATCTTACTTGCGTTCTTTCCAACTATTCAACTTGGTCAATAATGCTCTCTATATTGACAAAGTTCTTTGTTACCTCCTTAGCATTCAATCACACATATTGTTTTCTTGGGGAAGATAATTTTACCTTCAATTTGGAAAGTTGATTTTGATCTTGTATGATGTATTTGGGCTTATCCAATTGAGATGTGACTATTTCAAGTATATTGGTATCCTCATGTTGCTCTCTAGGCACTTATGGCTTGATAAAATCTTCAAATTCATCAAGAAGATTAAAAAAAATTTATCACATTTCACTAAGATATTATTTAAGCTTTATAAGACTATGTATAATGGTGTTATTGGGCATTTAAAACTTATATTCACTTGCCTCAACCTCATTCATGTCTTCATCCTGCTTGTTGACATCCTCAAACTATTCAATGATATCAAAGCACTCCTGCCACACTTCATCAAGGTTTTATTTTGGATTCATGGGAGATGGAATGAAGGTTATTTCTTCATGCATACAATATGATATTAAAATTGCATCTTCATTACTATCACATGGATAAAATTCATAACAACCTTCAGCCAAATCATCAAAATAATAATAATAAATTCTTCTATTGGTGTATTATCCTCATGATGAGCATCATATTCATCATGTGAGATGTAATTGATCAAACTAGTTTATTTAATGAACTTATAGGCTTCATTCTCATGATGTTCAATTTCCCATTCATCAATTATAATATTATGGATGACTTTAATATGTGTGTCTAGTTCATGGTCTAGAACATACTCTTGTTGATCAATAATAGTGCAATTAACACTAAAACCATTTGGAATATATGTATCTATATGATATCTATCAATTGGTTCAGACTTTATAGTGACTCTAGTGCCATAACTTATCCTTAAAAATGTTTTAGAATAATATGATGAAAATTATCCCCCATTATTGGCTATGAAGTCTCTGTACAAGCATAATGCAAATTAAGGTTGGATATCTATAATGAAAACATATTGATGTATTGATAAATTAGTAAAAACATTCAAACTTAATAATGCCAATTATTTTGGTGTTTATATCATGTAATTGAAATACTCATTTAGCATTTGGTTCATATTTCTAGCCTTATTTTTCATCTTCTTTCTTAGGCATCATATAACTAATTGAACCAGATTCAATTATACAGTTATGAACTAAGAAATCACCTATTATTAGAGAAAGGTAGAAAGGAAGAAGTTTATCATTTACACTTGAATTTTACCCCTTAAACTAATATGCATTATTAAGGATTGATTTTACCTCCCTTATTGATCCAGCTGAAAGATGGAGGTTGGATAAGGCTTCTTGCAATAAATCCTTTTATCCTAAAATATAAAATATATCCCACATGGATATGCTAAAATTTGTATTCTTCATTTGTTCAATGATGTTGAATGTAATACTATAAAACTTTGGTTGTACCTTAGGATCAACAACTTCACCATGAACTTGAGTGGATTGAAACTGATCTTAGGCTAGAATTCACTTCTTATAGATTAGTTTTTAGGAACAATAACCTCCTTTCTCTAATGTTGACTAATTTGAGGCTGAGTTTCTAATTGAACATCTTGATTTATTTATGTTTTAAGTGGCTGGATAACTATTTTCCCCTTGCCATCCTCTTAAAAATAATGTGGAGTGACAACTTGACCAATTAAGGAAGATGGATCTCCCTCCATTGTCCTTTTAATGAACCTTATGTTTTAGGATAATGGGGTGCCACCTTTGCTTAGAGTTTTATTTTGATTCATACCACATAATTCAACTTATTTACAATTGAAAAGAGTGGAATAACCTTTTACTTGAGCTAGTTTATTCCCTCCTTCAACTTGTGGAGCTAGTTCACTAGATTGCCTTTGATAAAATGATACACTTTGCACCATCAAGGCCTAATTGAGCACTCCATTTGCATAAGTTGTCTAATTTTAAGGTTTTTTTAAAGGAAATGACCATTCATAATCCCACACAAAGTTGTTTTGTACATGCACAATTGTCTTTAAGGTACTAGAAGCATTGGGGTTATGACTGTTGTAAGGCCTAACATGAGCAATTTGGCCTTGTGCTTGAGAATTACCCTGATAGGGTTGTCTATTATGTTGGAAGGGATAATATTATGGCTAATAAGGCCTTACATTCTATAATTTATACCTCTTCAAATAAACTAATTAATTATCAAAGCTCTACAATAGTGATTTCACCTCATGTAATTCATTAAGAGTTGTCCCTTAACTAGTTGATTTGTTATTTACTATTATAATGGGTGAAAAATTAGGATGAGTGGGTGGTGTAGTGGGGTAGTTATGGAAAAAGTGGAAATGGAAGCCTTGGCAATTTTCCTAGCTTGTATGACGTAATTTTCAGCCCAAATGGAAATATCATAGGCATTAGGGAGAGTTGTAGCCCCCATAGATTGAATCATTAATACAATATCACTATTTAAGGATCTCAAATAATAAAAGAAATAAGTGTTAATGTTATGTTTAATTTATTATGGGATTATATCACAAGTCTCATAGAATATGAAATTGAAGTCCACCATATACTCATGTGGAGCTCTCTTGATGGTGGCTAGTTAGTCCATGAGTGAAAGGTAATCACCCTTGTCCTCAAAATACTTATATAATGTTTCTCCCAACTCATCCTAATTATGTATTGGGATTGGTTATAGACCTATATGCCATTCGATATCTCTCCCATTCAAGTATATAGCTATAATCCTTACAACTACATTGTCTAAGGTGACGTGGTGAACTAAAAAGATATTTATAATATCTTGGATGTGAAAAATAGGTGTTATGGAGTTTTCACCAGTGAAGGATGGGATGATATTTAAGGCTAAAACATGTATGCCATCATATTATTAGAGATATAATGGGATACCACCATTTAAGGGTATCAAGATCTGGTTCCTTTAGGCTACCATGTGAGAGATTTGAGGTGGTAATAGTGTTAGAAATACAATCACTAAGGGGGGGGGGTGAATTAGTGATACCAAATATTTAAGTTACAATTCTAATCCTTTTAAATTATTCAATAGTTATCATATATCAACTTGATTAAGCAACATTAACAAGAGAGCTCATTCATTTAATGCATACACAAGATCAAATATGCAACACATAGTTCCTATGGGAAACTCTCATGGGGAATAAAACCCACTCTCAAGCCTATAACACATGGACCAATTTTCATATAATAAATTAAAAATAAGATATTGGTTAAATCCCTTAGACCATAAAACCTTGATCAAATCATCTTGACCAAAGTCCTTTAGTGAAACACCTATTCACAAAGAGCAACTACCCCTAAGGAAGATCTAGTCCTTTAAACCCTCATTTGAAGTGACCACATCCACATTAGAACTGATGTATTCAACACCTGATGATGGATATTTTTTAATCTAACCCATACACAAACTTTCTCTCTATTTCATACATGCCTCTTACATAGGCATGCCACAATCTCTCTCCTTCTTCACTCAAACTATCCTCATATGCAAACTCATACCTCTTTACATATATTCAAACTATAATATCACTATTATAACATCATAAATATGACCTAAAGGTCATACACATAGTCAAAAAAATTATTTTATCATCGACTCATCAGCTGGGCACTCTACTTATCCTTCGCTCCACAACTCATATACACCTTGCACAAGTCTTCTCAAAAGTATAGAAACAAACACATTTGGTTTCACCATTTATAAAGAATTCAATAATTAAAAAGATTAAAATATTTCTTGTCAGCCACAACACATGCCTTCACCCTTAAGGCATCTAACATGGGTCACACTTAAGCACACCATAATTTCAAACATGTCTAAGTCACTTTTCAGTTATATGGAGACCTTTTAAGCTCTTTGACACTTCTCCAAGAAAACTAAAACATAGGATCACTTTCAAAATTCATTTACCCATTACACATGATATATATGTCCTCCTTAAGTGCCAAAAACCATCACAATACCCTTTTTGTTAATCACAATTCGCTCAAACAACATTATGTGTACATAGTCACTATGAATGAACACATAGTCACCTTCTAAATCTTTGTACATACTGCATATAATTGGTCAAAAATAATAATGAAAAAAAATACTTATGGATACTAAAACATGCTCTGATCAATATTTCATCTTAAAACATCGAAACAACATCAACACAAGCTCAAACATCCTTCTTGGGTTACTTGTAGAACATAGTCAAACACAAAGTGAACTTTGAACCTTCATCTATTTGATTGTACACACTTTCAAACCTTAAAATTTATATTTCTAGATGTGACTTTGAGTCCTCTTAAAATTCACTTTTGACACAATGGTTAAATTATACATAAATCAAAAGTTATGGCTCAAACCCAGACACTAGTCTTTCCTTTATTAAATTCTAATATTTGAATTAAAATGGTCACAGTTAAACATCAAACACTATGCTCACATCTTGTGTCCTTGATACTTTAGATCAATCAAAAACCATTGATATTATTATAAAAATATTGACCTTTAAATCATTTTATATCACTACCAAATGTTAAACCTTGAATAATTGACCTCATCTTGTGCAATATTGAAATATTGACTCATCACGCATCATCGATCTCTGTAGATCATTTAGGTATTTACCTTATATCACTCACCATTTTATCTTACTCAAAACCACCATGATCATTACACTTGGCACCCTCTCATTAATTATAATCACTTATACAATTAAACATCATTCACTTCTTACCATCTAACTCAACATGCACCGTTAGATCAATCTTGTATGATTGCTTGTGCATCATTGGATCTTCATTTGGTCTTCGTATTCAACTTTGTTAAGCAATGAACACTTTAACCTATTTGACTTGATTAAAAATATGTATATTTACTATATGAACACCTAAAAGCCATTATATCTCTATCTAGTCCTAGTCATTAACATCATGCAAAAAAGACTAAGTATGGGGACCATTGAAATCTGTCTATAAGGTCAACTTTGCACCACATCTTTTGCTTCACTCAACTATATGTTTAGGAATTTAGACAATATGATTTATTCACATAGGAGAATTAAACATGTGTCAATATGACTTAGATCCATCATATTTGTGAGATATAATGACATTAAAATTCTCATTCATACTTTTCTCTCACAGAGCCAACTATGTCAAGAATTATCTAGAAAGGCCAACTTTGAACATGCATATCTTTTGTTTTTCTTCATTTCCTGACCTAAAATTTAGCAAAAACCAGCTAAAAAAAACTAAACAAAACCATATTATCAACTTCTCCTAAAACATCCACATGTGTGATATATAACTTTATTTATCAATATGCTTACTTAGCTCTTCTTACCACATTGTAAATTTGGCTAAGTATGGGAAAACATAGTTAAACTACCTAGGAGCCCATTTTAGCACTTGCATATCTTTGGTTATGCTCCATCACATGAGTAAATAATTTTTGCATAGAAACAAGGGACTAATTTGATCACAACCATATGACCAACTCCCATTGACTCATCCACACATGGTAATGGTGATGTCAGCAAACTACCTACTCATATTTTCTACCACTAGACCCAAAAGGTTTAGATGAATATAATGATCAACTAGATGAAATCCAATCATACACACAAGCACTTAAAGCATGTAAAACCTCTTAAATTACCCCTTTTAAATTATACATACTCTATAATCAAACCTAAACATCTCTAGCCATGTCAAAACTGAAGATTAACCAAGGCTCCTTTAAGCATACTAAGACAAATACATTTCACACTTTGTCATTGTCACTTAGACTAACAAGAGACTTCATCAACTCACTAGAACACATTAATGATATCATAATGACATCATTTATAAATCTCCATTAATATCCCCCTTTGTCATTGATGTAAACAACCATCATATATCAATATTTAGATCATCTTCCTTCTCTTTCTTTAAGCACTCTCAAAATAGGAACTTTATCCCCCTTTAACACAATGAAAAAGTGGGCACCAACTAATCCTAAAGACCTAAAAATACTACCAATAAGAGAGGACCAACTTAGAAATATGATACAAACTCCCCCTTACCTTGAGCCTACCTCTTCTTGTCTTGAAAACTTCCTCTTGATCTGTATCAATATTCTCTTCAATCAAGCACTACAACCAATGAAGAAAGAACACAAAATTATGACTACATTTGATCAAGTCAACATACTAGCTTTAATGAAATCTCATCTATAGTAGATATCACCACATCTTAAATATTACTAAAGCATCTCACATATTCTTCCCCTTACATCATGTAAAGCTCTTCAATCCATTCAAGCTGCCTGAGTTAGCTCCCCTAACTCTATGCATACCACATTTTACTTCTCAACCATGCACTAAAATATTATGGAACTCTTCAAGAAACATATAATAGGGACTCCCCCTAATATCTCTAAGCAATTTCATTACTTGAGCATCTTTAGATCTCCATATACCATGAAGAACCACCATATAGGCTTACTAGCCTTCTTTCTCAAACCACCTCAAGGCCCTCTAATATAAATACATGCCACTCTCTAAATAAGATATATATACTAATAAACCTGATAACTCACCTTGAAATACTCATGCCTTGCTATTTTGGGGAAACTAAACAAAAAGCACTCTTCTTCTTACTAGACTTGTCTAGTCTCCTTATATCCCTACCTCCACAACTTTTAGTAGACACACAATAAAGACCTAAAAATTCATATCTAGAGAAATCTCATATTCCCCCTAAGCCATACCAATTTGAAACACATAGATCAACCTATGCAACAAAATTCCTTCAGAAACCAACTTGTCAATTAAGCCTCCATCTTGACAAAACATGAATATTTTGAAAACCACAAACCTTCAAATCTCTATGAAGCATGATTTGAAAACCCATTTATCCAATTCACCCTATTAAGAAGACTCATACCTCAAATCATAAGGTAGACCAATTTTATAGCATAACCCAAAACCTTATAAAATAAAAAACAAACCAGGTTAACAAAACTCCTTTTGGTCAATGCACACCTCTAAAATTTCTTTCACACCTAAAGACACCCATCACACACTTTTGGAACAAGATTTGAACATCCATATCTTTGGGAACCCATACATTGTATAACCTAATTTAGGTTTGTTTGCCCTCAAGCCAAATATTGAGAAAACTAAGAACACTCAAAAATATCTAATTTGACTTTAACATACCTTCAGACCATAATACTACTTAGATAATGCTATAATAATTTAAACAAACCTTTATATAAAAAAAATAACATCTTGATAACTCAAAAAGCCTCCTTTTCCATTTGGGAGCCTTTAATATGACCCTGTAGACTTCTCCATATATAGTTATCAACATCACGACATTACCTCAACATAACTTCCACCTAGACATACCTGCTCAAACTAAAAAAAATCATCTCTATACTTTTAACACCTTCTAAAGAACATCACAACAACACTTTATTCTCCACTGAAAGGAGTCTCTTAAGAATCATAGATAGAGACATCCTTTGCACCACAATGCTCTAAAATAGAGTGAAGTGAGGAATGGCCCACATCTTCTCAATAACCATTGGAATCCTCTTATAGATATAAGACTTATTTCTCTTGTTCTTATTCTTATTAGTCTAAACTATGACAATTGGTTCCTTTTCTATATCACTCTCCTTCTCTTATAAGATATATTTGATAACACATGGAAAAACTATGGAATCATGACATACCTTTTCATTTGAAGAATAAACTTTGCATCTTGAATCCTCATCACTAGGCATAGATAATTTATGTACTTTGAATAATATTTGATTAGAAATAATAGGATGTTCAATTAGATCCATACACATCTTAGAACTTGCCTCAACCAACACCTTGGTCTTTTCCTTGAGATTGGTCTCTTCATTCTCAACATGTGAAGAAAATGAGAGACCTTGGTAATATTCAAACTTTGTATCATTATCCACCATATAAAATATATTACTTAGACCTACAATCTCATCATGACTCATACTTACCACCTTTGGCTTCCATGTGTTGACTATCCTTCTTCTTTACACTCTTGAAGCTTGATTAAATCTATTCTAATTTTTAGACCTTTTCTTACAGAATCTAGAAATGTGACCAATCTTTTCAAAATTGTAGAAAAAGATACTCCTTGATGGAAACTCAACTTACCTTACCTTGTTCAGATAAAAACTATCAATGTGTCAAATGTCATGACAACTGAAACAAACTACTCTTTTTGAAGAAGACTTACCTTGCCTTTCCTTAATTGGATAATGCTTAGTAAAGTGTCCCTTATCAAGATATTTGAAACACTCAAACTTGATCACAACTTTTGACTAGTGACCCCCATCATATTCCCAAGCAAACTAAATTCTAACAGGTCTTCTACATTATCTAGCTTTATTCCTAAACTGATTACAAGTGTGACAATAACCATTAAAACTTACATACCTCATGGATTTTGGCTATATGATATAATTTGTATACATTATTCCAACACATTCATTCCTTGTCTGATGATTTGTATTCAAATTATGATTTTCCTTATTCATATTGACATTCATTTCAACTTGAGAAGCAACTTTGTTCTCTTTATAAGAATCTAATCCAGATCTGTCAGTATCTAACTTTTAACTCTTTAAGAGATTATTAGAAATTTTATCAAACTTGATAAATTATTTCACCTTGATTTTAGACTTATCTAAATCATATTTCAAAGACATAATCTTAGAATCATACCTTGATCATTCTTATTCTTTGGCTCTTAGACTTATAGACATGGATTTCAACTTAGAATTAAGAAATATGATAGCACCTTCATGCTCTCTAGAGTCTTCAACCAATCTTGCCTCAAACATAATAAATTGCTCCTTATAGTCCTTGAGTTTAGATTTTATCTTCTTATTGATATTATTCTCAATCTTCAGTTCTTCAAGATCATTTTTCAATGCAATCTCATAGTCCATCTCATCTTCATCACCATCAAAATCACTCCAAGTAGACTACTTTTGATGTGATCAACTACCTTCCTCAGACATAAATAGGTATTCATCTTTGATAAGACCATAATTTTAATGATCATACTTTGAGTCATTGAATTCACTCTCATTTGATGAGTTGAAACTTCCTTTAGTGTAGAGACTCTTCCTATCTTTGAAGTACTTCTTGTTATCAAACCTTTTGGATCCCTTTTTGCTTTTATCAGACTTGAATGATCTCTTTCCATCATCATGACCTTAATCATGCTCTTCATCATCATCCTTATTATACTTATGAGGGAACATATTATAAAAATGTCCTACCTCTCACAATCAAAGCTTTTGAGGGGTAGTTTACCCTTATACTTGCCTAAACTTGTTTTCAATTTCATTAAAATCAAAGTAATTACCTCATCCTAATTTATATCAAAATGTCATCCTAATTGGGTTTATTACCTTATAACTTCTTATTTTTCTTCATTTTAGTCTTTAAAGTTGATTCCTTCTTTGGTGTTATATCATCATTCTTCCTCATCTCATAGGCAATAAGGATGCCATGTAGTTCATCCAAATTTAGCTAAGTAGGATCATTAATTTCTTATATAGTAGATACTTTAGGATCAAAATTGAGGGATAATGACCTTAATACCTTTTGAAATATATTATATTCTTCAATATTCTCTCCAAGACCTTTGATGATGTTCACAATCTCATCAACTCTCTATAGAAAGGATGCCACATAATCTTCTTCCTTTATTTTGAGACTTTCAAATTGCCTTTTGTGAGTCTACAACTTAGCAAGACTGACCTTTGAATCTCCTTCATAAATGATCTAAATTTTGTCCCATATATATTTATAATATTTATAATGGATTACCTTGGTGTATTTAGTCTCTGAAATACCATAAGTGATAGAATTCATTGCCTTAGAATTGTTATCAAACAGCTTCTTATTTGTAACATTAGATGGAGGAATAGTATGTAAAAAATAACCATCCATGATATATTTCCAAATGTTAAACCCTAAGAACATGATGTATGTCCTCATCCTTGCACTCTAAAAAGCATAATTAGGTCCATTTAACATCAGTGCTTGCTTAGTAGAGAAACCTCCTTAATGACTACCCATATTGTACCTTGGATCACCTTCAAGTTTTCAATCCTTTAACAAAAGAACTACTTTGATACCAATTATTAGAGGTATAATCATTGAGAGGGGAGATGAATCACTAAGCCTAAATATTTCAATTACAATTTAAATACTTTCAAACTATTAAACAATTAGCATATATCAACTTGATTAAGCAACATTAACAAGAGATCTAATTCATTCAATGCATAGACAAGATCAAATAAATAACACATAGTTCTTGTGGGAAACCATCATGGGGAATAAAACAAACTCTAAAGCCTATAACACATGGAATACTTTTCATATAATAAATTATAAACATGAGACTAGTCAACTCCTTTAGAACATAAAACCTTGATTAAATCCTCCTAACCAAAGTCCTTTAGTGAAACACCTATTTCATAAGGAGAAACTACCCCTAAGGATGATAAATTCATATATACCCTCATTTTAATTGTACATATCCACCTTAGAACTAATGTATTCAACACCTAATAATGGATCTCTATTAATCTAAACCCTACATAAACTTCATCTCTATCTCATATAGGCCTCTCACATAGGCATGCCACAATCTCTCTCCTTCTTCACTCAAACTATCCTCATATGCACATTCAGACCTATTTTCATATCCTAAAACTATAATATCATTATTATAGCATCATATATGAAATACAATTTGTAAAAATAGGCAACAATCTGCTCAGCTCATCAACTAGGCACTCTACCTCTCCTTTGCTTCATAACTCTCATTACACGTTGCACAAGTATTCTCAAAATTATAGAAGCAAAATAATTTGGTTTCATAATTTATATAGATTTAATGAATTAACAAGATAAAAATATTTCCTATCATCCGCAACACATGCCTTCACCCTTAAGGCATCTAACATGGGTTACACTTAAGCACAACATACTTTTAAATAGGCCTAAGTCACTTATAGGTCCTATGAAGATCCATTCATCTATTTGACACTTATTTGAGAAAAATAAAACATAAGGACACTTTGAAAATTCATGTAACCATTCCACATGATCTATAAGCTATCATTAAGTTCCAAAAACCATCACAGTACCCATCTGCTTAAGCATAATTCCCGCAAACAACATTTTATGCAAAGAGTCACTATGAATGAACACACAATCACCTTTTAAACATTTTTTCATATTAAATATGATTATTAAAACATTAATAAATTAAATATAAAATCCTTGTGGAGTCTAAAACATTCTCCAATAAATATTTCATCTTAAAACATTGAAATAACATCAACACAAGCTTGAACATCCTTTTGGGTCACTTACAAAACATAGTCAAACATATAGTCAAATTTGTACCTTAATAACTTTGACTATACACAATTTTAGACCTTAAAATTTATATTTATATATTAAACTATGATCACTCCATAAATTATATTTTTACACCATGGTCAAATTCTATATAGGTTGAAAGTTATGGCTCAAAAACTAGACACTAGTCTTTTCTTTGTTAATTTTAAATATTTGATTTCAAATAGTCATAGTTAAACATTGAAAACTATGCTCACATATTATGTCCTAACTAATTTAGATAAATCATGAATAATATATATTATTTTAAAAATATATACCTTTAACTCATAGTGTGCCACTACCAAATTTTAAACCTTGAATAGTTGACCTCATCTCATGAAATCTTACAATATTGACTCATCGTGCACCATTGATCTCTATGGATCAGTTAGGTATTTACCTTATAATTCTCACTATTTTATCTTGATAAAAACCACCATAATCATGAAAATTGTTACCCTCACATGCCTCTTGATCACTTATACATTTAAACATCATTAACTTCTTACCATGTCTCTCAACACGCACCATTAGATCAATCTTGTATGATCACATGTGCACTGTTGGATCTTCATTTGGTCCTGGTCTTTAACTCTATTAACCAATAAAAACTTTAACCTCTTTAAATTATTATGCATGATATATATTTACTTTATGAACTACCATGAGAAATTAGATCTCCATCTGATCCTGGTCTATAGCATTGTGTAAAAAATACTAAGTATGGGGACCATTACAATCTGTCTGTAAGGTCAACTTTTCACCTCCATATCTTTTGCTTATCATAAGTTCATGTTCTAAAATTTGGACCATATGATCTCCTAACATAGGATAATACAATAATGTGTCAATATTATCTTGGATCTATCATATGTTTGATATATAATGACATTAAAATTCTCACTCAAATTTTTATCTCATAGAGCCAACTATGTCAAGAATTATCTGGAAAGGCCAACTTTGAACATGCATATCTTTTATCTCACTTTATTTCCTGACCTAAAATTTAGCACAAACCATTTAGGGAAAAAAATAATTAAAACCATATGATAAACTTCTCTTTCTATATCCACATGTGAAAGATATAACTTCATCAATATGCTTACTTGGCTCTTCTTACCACATTACAAATTTGGCTAAGTATTGGAAAACATAGTCAAACTATCTGGGAGCCCAACTTTGCATTTGCATCACTTTGGCTAAACTTAATTCCATTAGTTAAGAATTTGTACATATTAACTAAGGATTAATGTGATCATAACCATCTGACCAACTCCCCTTGACTCATCCACATGTGGCAATGGTGATGTCAACAAACTACCTACTTAGATTTTCTACCACTAGACCCAAAAGGTTTAGATGAAAATAATGATCAACCAGATGAAATATACTCATAAACACAAGCAATCAAAGTATATAAAATATTTTATAGGAGACCTTGTACATGCTAAATACTCCATACTCATCCCAAAACATCTCTAGCCATGTCAAAACTAAATATCAACCAAGCCTCCTTCAAGCATACTAGGACAAACACATTGTACACTTTGTCATTATCACTTACACTACAAGGAACTTCATCTACTCACTAGGACACCTCCATGACATCATTGGAAACTCTCAAAAAACTAAGTTATGTTGGGGAGAATTGGAAATAAAAGGGGCTCTAGAATATGGAGAAGACCTTGGAACTCTCTTCCTTCTAGTTGAATTTAATGATAACTCAAAAAAAACATATTTACATCTATAATATTCCCTTCATGTAATTTTTGACATAAATACTAGGTACTAATATGAAACTAGGATATTTTTAATGCCTTTAAGAGTTGACAAGTGATTGATATGTGTGTGCAATAGCTATAAATTACCAAGAGTATCACTAAATTATTAGCAAGTTATTCAATTCTTTGAAGTAATGGTGTCCTACTGAGGATGCTAAAAACTATTGTCATGTTGAAATGTAGCATGTCAGGTCCTAAAACCTATTTGAACTAACATAATGTAGATACTCCTAGGTGTTGGTGACCTATGATAGGAGTGAATCTCTAGATAAGGCCAACTCATTTTCAAACATAATGCACCTAATTTAGGATTAGGTTGCAATCCCAAAAACTACACTAAAAAAACCTACCTAATTTATATTAAGACTATTATTAATGAAAAGAGAGATTAAAGTTAAAACTTTAAAATGAGGTGGTGTATCAATATTATGGATTTCCTCTACCTTATTGGGACAACACATTATAATTTATGAAAGACTAAAAATTATCCTACATCATATCCAGACTAGGCATCTCTTGCATAAGTGTCTCATACGAAGGTGGTGGCTTATTTTATAACTAGAGGTAATGGATAAAAGGTCCTAAAAAATACACAATTATTGAGCTTCCACAACTAATCACTTGCATAACTAGCTACAACACAACATATGACATGCAAAAGACTTGCCTACTTGCACCAAGGTTAAGGGAAATGGACATACAGAATGGATAACACACTCTACCACATGGATAAATCAAAAAACATAAGAATAAATTTTTATACAAGATTATATAAGGTAAAAACTAGTATTTTATTAATATAAAGGCCTTCAAACAACATTATGAGCCTCTATAGAACCATAAATTTTCTATACCAAGCAGAGAGATTAAAAATAAGGCATTTACAACCCTTTTTATAATAAATATGAGACAAGAGAGAAGATAAATTACTACTAGACTACATAAATTCATATTTTACATCATAACTCATCCTATGCAAGAGATAAAACAAATGGAAATAAGAACATTCACCTCTCATCGATGCACTAGTCCTAGCACTTTGTTGGTCTCTCATGGAAGATGGGAGTAGGAGTGGAGGATAAGGATTTATTTATTACTATTTTTTTCCTTTATATTGCTTAAATGTACATGATTTAGTAAATTGACTACTCCACTCTTATAAAATACAACTTTCCTTAAGATAAAGTCCTTAAACCACCCATCTCCACCTCTTATGCATGTCGAAGGTTTGATTTGGGAGGGAATATTGTACACATATTTGGATTCATGGTTCAATTGTGTTGACCATCACTCCACTCCATAGAGGGAGTTACATATATATATATGATTATTTTCAATGCTTCCATCCTTTTTCATGCTCTTCAATGTCTATTTACTTCACCTATGATCATGCTTGATAGGATATATGATCATAATATAGTTGAGATTAATCTTGAAATTCATGTGAGGGTCTTTAAGTGAGGTATAGAAGCTAATGTTTCACCATATCTACTCATAATATCTCTTTGAGAGGTCAAAAAACTTTCATTTCATAACTAGACCTTGAAATTAATATAGATCTCTATATCTTCTTCAACAACATGAAATTCAAACAAACTTGTCAAATATTGCCTTATACTTTTGAAGAAGACTCATAAAATTCTCCTCATGATCCCCATAAGATATGGAAGCCTTACACATATGTATAAATCTTCACCAAATATCTTAAAATATATAAAACACTTTCACAAGAATTAATAAAGTCTTAATGGTATTTGAGAAGATTATGGGGATTCATTAGATATGAATGGAGGGCTATCTTGACCCTAATCACCATTAAGGGGACTTAAAACCTCATTATAGTCATGTAGGTGCTCTTGAAGTTCTTAAAAACACCTTGAATTCACTCTTTATCACCTATAAAGTTTTTGAGATATACTTATTGATTTAAAATTCCATGTTGATGGCCTCAAGAATACCCCATTGTAACTCTTAAGACATTGTGTAGGCCTACAACCTTCATTGAAGCTTGTATTTATGCATAATATGTTTGATTAAATTTTGTAGGATTTGAAAATAGTAACTAATACTTAAAACCTTACTCTTGAGCATTATTTACAACTATTTTATGTTCCCATGACAATTTTTTAGGTTTATATATCTATCTTGTACCTTTACTTATAGGCTTGTAACATTGCACCTAGAATTTTTACATAAAACTTTGATACTCTAAAATTACTTGGTCCTTTAGACCTTTAGGAATTTTTATAAGATTTAAGGACTATGAACACTTGATTCATCATGCCTATAATATTCCTAAAAACCTTGAGACTCTTGAAACCTATATTAGTATTCCTAGACCCTCATAACATACTATGCAAGTCTTGATTGTACAGTCTAGGATCCCTAAAAGACCCCCGACATCTTCCTCAAGCTTGATGAATCTATTAGTCTTTGCTAAAATCTATTCACTATATTTGCATGTATTTAGGTGTTATTGATATTTATATCCACCTTGGCATAGTCTTAAGGGTTATTTTCAATCATGATATCTCCTTTCACACCCTCCATGTTTTTTCCTCTTCTAAAATAATCAAATCTTATTATACAAGCTCTTTGAGAAGTCTTGAGAATTTAATTTCAATCTTGATCAAACAAGAAAACTTGCTTAGAGTCTATAACTCTTTAATCTTACTCAACTATCCTTGTAATATTGACCACCATTAAGACTATAAATAAGCCTATAGGTATGTATATGCATGTTTATTTAGATCTTATAAGCTTGTAACTTGGTTTGCATACTTCATGATTCAAATCATCTTGGATTTATAAGCTTGCAAAAATATTTTCTATTGAATGGAACTTGGACTTGTAACCTTCCATTATCAAACTTTAAATCCACATCCTTCTCCTTTATAATCCTAATTTTTAATATCTTCAACTTGATCATGTTTAAGACCTTGAAGAGGTTTGTTCCTTCACCATCTTATAACCTCAATCATGTATGATAACATTTAGGATTAACAAGGATGTGAGAGGGTTGAATCGGCCTATAGGCTTGTAAACTCATCAAAAGAGAACAAAATCCATAAAACATGCCTAAATATTATTATGAGACTAATATAAACTCTCACAACCTTCACAACTCTTGGAGACACATTACAAGCCCTTAATAAGACCAAATTAGCTTTTAAGACATTTGGTAAGCTTGCAATCTTGATTTGGATCTATATTATAAGAACCACTTTCCACTTCTTTTACTTTGGGTAATTCACCCTTTATACCTATTAACATTGATTAAATATGCATGAAGACATGTTTGGATAGGCCTATAGGTGAGTGTGAAATAACTTTGAGGGCATTGATGTATTAATTACTATAAGAAACATTCTACAGAGCCTAAAACTAATAAGTCTTATTTTAACTTTACTTAAAACTTATATTCTAGTTTATTGGATGAAATGGAGAGTTCATTGGGATTATTTTTAATCCTTATATCATGATAAAAACATATTAAAACATGTTGAAAACCTCATTTCTTGCTTGTAGACCTGTGAAGGTCTTTTTATAAGCTTAAAACCTCATTTCAACCCTTAAGAATGGTTCCCATGGGCCTACAACTTGAAAACTTTGATTAGGTGGTGCTATAGGATCTTGAAAGCATTTTAAAACTTGAAAAAATCATGAATTTCACTTGATAAGGATCTAAAACATCAAAAAGTAGATTCATGTGATTTAGGGTTTAATAGGGTTTCAAGACTACCTATGGTTTTCTTAACCATTTGACATGATTAAAAGATCCTTGATCAAGATTAATGACTTGAGATAATACCTTTTAGGCCTATTGATATCCTCCATCATCCATTCCTTGATATTTAATTAGAGAAATGTGTTCAAACCTCAAATTATGTCTCTCTCAAGCTAATTATAGGTAGTTTTGGGTTTGTTAGTGATTTTTCATATCCCTATTTCCTTATCAATACCTCAAAACACCTATATCTGATCCTTTAGGACCTCATCCATTCCCTCAAATGGATGTAAAAATACATGCATATCTAAAAAAAATATGGCTAATCCTTGAAAACTGCCTGAAGGTGCCTGCAAGTAAGGTTAAAACTTATTTTGCCTTGTTATGAGGCATGTATGCATTGATTTATTATTTGAAGAATTTTTAAGGTTATAAAATTATGAGGGGGAACACATTAAACTTATTTTTCTCTTTAATACTACTATATATCTCTGATACTCTTGAGAAAACCTGATATAACCTTGTAATTTCTTGCTAATCTTCATGTTTAGAAGATTTCCTACCTTATTTTGCATGTAGAGCAATAAAGGAGGCTTGATACATTTTTTATATGTTTTAGTAAGGTTTTATATCCTGGTTCCATGCATAAAACCTCTACAACCCCTATGACCTATGGATTCAAGACAAATACTTGCACTTTTTTAGTCCTTCACTCATTTTTTATGGCTTGTGTTCATGTGATTTGACTTGAAACATGTCATTTATTCCATAATTGATATTTTATTATATTTAATAATGTACACATGATCTTGATATCATAACCCCATTTAAAACCATGGTAATTTCTCCATTGTTGATTTGGAAAATGTATAAAAGATGATTGAAACCTCATGTTTGAAGCTTTATGCCTTAAGAAGGCTGAAGATCATGAGAAAGCCTTTATTTTGGTGGTTTTATCTTGAGGATTTATTCATAAAACCTATAAAAATTTTACTAAATTAACTAATATGCCATGATCACACTTCAAAATGAGTAATGATTCAGTTATTGCTTGATGCACTCTCCTCATGTTAAGATAGTTGAATGTTACCAAAATGCAAGAATGGAAGGAAATAATTAAGATCAATTCCTTTCTAGTTTTTTTTATGGATGTGAGAGTTAGAGGAGGTTAATTAATTAAATTTATGACCTTTTGAAACTTTAAAATGCCACACTTTCTTAAAAATAATCTAATGACTTCAAATGGGACCTCTTGACTCTTTATATACTCATAAGCACTTTTAGGACCCTTTAATTTATTTATGATGTTATTTTACATTAGGAAGTGATGAAATAGGTCTATAAAATTATTTAAAAACACTATCAAATGACTTTGACTCTTTTTGGAGGCATTCACCCTTGAAAACATCTCATATATCCAACTATCAAATAGGCCTCACTAGGACATCATGGATTTGGGACTAATATATTAGCCCTTCTTGTAAGACTAAGCATTATGGAGTAGTTTGGGTGTCTTATAGACATGAAAAAAATATTTAAAATATTTGAGAACTTATACAAGACTTTGACACACATCCTTACATTGAAATCCATCCAAAGAGACTCTCTAATAGGCCTAATACAAACCATGACTCCAATAGTGATTTTAAGACTCATTCAATAGAGGATAAGTACAAATAATCTTAATGAATTTTGTATACATATTATTTAACCAACCTAATCATCATGCAAGTTCTTAAAATGGTTTTTATCAATTTATCTTTCCAAAAAATGACACTCTCCAAGCATGTCAAGTGTCAAGAGAACAACGGTGGCTAGAAAAGATAACATTCTAGTGAATTATATGGGCCACTTTCTTGTTAAGTGGGAATACAGTAGCCTTAAGCATCCATTGGGCATGGAATCATATAAAATTCTCCACAAATAAATTTTAAAGTTATAACCATGGTTTTAACATGTTGGAACAACCTTAAAAGAATTGAAAATTTCCTCCAACACACAACAAAGAAGCAAAAACAACCATAACTATGCTAAATCACTTAGAGGAATAGAAAAAATACTAGGCTACTCAAAAAATGTGAAACCAACACTTATAAGAAAGGAAAAAAATAACCTTATATGTATAAATATTGAAAATGACCCACTCAATGTGGATCACAATAAAAATCCTTGAAATATTTTTTGATCTATCCAAGCATATCATCATGTAATTGATAGGGGTGAGTGAAAAATGGTTTTTTAGACTGACTACTTGACATACCAACTCTTAATAATGCCTCCTTGTAAATTACTAATATAACATTCTCTCCCTCTTTAATCACCAACTCACTTGCTTGCTTTCCAACTGCTTAACTAGGTCATGAATGCTATCGATATTGACAAAGCTCTCTAGTAACTTCTTAGCATTTAATTACATAGTGTTTTTACTTGGGGAACTGATATTACCTTTGATATAACAAGTCTATTTTTATTGTATATGATGTTTTTGGGCCTATCCAACTGAAATATGACTATTGTAAGTCCATTATTATCCTCATGCTTCTCCTTAGGTTTCAATGGCTTGATAAAAGATTCAAATTATTCAAGGAGATAAAAACAATGTTTCTACAATTCATTAAGAACTTCTTAAGGATCTAGAAGACTAGGTAGAATGGTGTTCTTGGGCATGTCAAATTTATCTTCATTTTTTTCAACCTCATTCATGTCTTCATTTGGCTTAGTGATAACATCAAACTCTTCAATGAGTTTAAAACATTGATGCCACACTTCATCAAGGTTTTCTTTTGGCTTCATGGGAGTCGGTATGAAGGTGACTTATTCATGTATACAATAGGAGATTAAAATTGCATAGTACTTATAATCACAGGGATCCAATTTATAATATCTTATAGCCTAAACATCAAAAGAATAATCAAGAACTTATTAGATTAATGTAGTGGCATCATGATGAGTAACATCTTCCTCATGCAATATTTAAGTGCCCAAACTAGTTTCTTCAATGAAATTATAGGGGCCATACTCATGATGTTCAGTTCCCTACTCATCAAGTAAAATATTAGGGATGCCTTCAAGAGGGGTGGATGGTTCATGGTCTAGGACATACCCTTCTTGATCAATAATAGTGAAATTAACATAGTAAACATTGGGCACACATGGCTCTATGTGATATCTAACAATTAGTTTGGACTTGGTAGTGAATATAATTCCTTACCTTATCCTAAACAATATGTGAGGCCAAAAAGATGATAATTAGCCCCAATATGAGCTATGAAATCTCAATATAGGCATAATTCAAAGTAAGGTGGGAGATCTATAATGAAAACATATTGAGGTATTGATAAATTAGGACAAACATGCAAAGTAAACCTAAATCCCTTAATCACACCAATTTTTTGGGTGGTTTTACCATCTAATTTTAATACTTCATTAGTGTTTGGTTCATACTTCAATCTTAGTTTGTTATCCACCTACTTAGGCATCACATAACTACTTATACTAGAGTCAATTATATAGTTATGAAACAAGTAGTTACCTATGATTAGAGAAAGGTATAAATGAGTATTTTTGTTGATTACACTTGAATGTTCCTCCTTAGGATGAGATGCATTAGTAATGACTAATTTTACCTCCCTTACTAGTCCATTTTAAAAATTAAGGTTTGGACAATGCTTCTTACAACAAATCCTTTTATCCTAGAATGGACAATGTATCCCACATGAAGATGATAACATTTATCTTGTTAATTTGCTTAATGATGTTGAATGTAAAACTACCAACCTTTGTATGTGCCTTAGGATAAGTGGGTGCACCTTGAACTTGAGTGGATTGGAATTGATTCTTAGGTTAGAACTTAGTTCTTATAGAGTGGCTTATAGGAACAACAGCCTCCTCTCTCTTATCTTGACTAATTTGAGGGTAAGTTTACCTTTAAATAACCTTTTTTTTGTGTGTTTTAGGTGGATCAATAAATATTTTCCCTTGGTATCCTCTTGAGAATCATGTAAAGCAATAACTTGACCAATTGAAGAAGATGGATCTCCCTCCATTGCCCTTTTTTTAAACCTTGTGTTGTAGAATACTTGGGCACCACATTTTCTTGGAGTTTATGTTTGATTCATACCACATAATTCAACTTCTTAAAAATTCAAAAGAGTTGATTCACCTTGTAATTTAGCTAGTTCATGCCCTCCTTCAACTTGTGGATTTGTTTCACTAGACTTCCCTTGAGAAGATGATACACTTTGTGTATACACATAATATTTTCAAACTTTTTTCACTTACTAATACTTTGTATCTTACAAGAACTCATCAGGTCTCAATCTCTCTGAGTGCATGCCTTAAGGGGTGCAATACGAAAGGTATGGGTAGACTATTGGTGATTTATATGATTTTTGTCCCTTTTCCACTTGCCATAAACACACTTGTCTCCTAAAACCATTTACCCTAAGCTTATTCTTTTCTATTGTACCCATTCTAAATATCTATCATATCATTATTCTCCTTTTTCTTGTGTTGATCCCCTTTCACAAGTTGACTATACTAGGTTGACTAGGTCAACCCTACATAATTTTAAACCTCTAATTACAATACAAGGTCAAGTGTGTTGACCCTACACTATTTTTGGGTATTTTCACTTAAGATTTTTGTTAGCCCTTTAACTAGCCTAGCTTGGGACCTAGTGATTTATCTCCTAAAAACATATAGCATCGACTGGGTCAACCCCATAAAGTTGACATATTCAAAATGATTTAGGTAAATATCCACCTATATATACAAGTTAATTTCCAACCATTTGAGAAAAAAGAAGTGAAGAATAATAAGTGTGAATGAACATATGTTTATTGACCATTATACTTGAGAAATAAAGCCCAGGGTTTTATACTTTCTTTGGAGATACAGATCTTGTCTTGTAGAGAAGTATTTTGGATGCATAGAGAGGTTTTTAATCCTAGAGATTATTTGTCTTTATTATCCTTACATACCAAAACAATCTCTTGCAAATTACCTTGGCTAAGGGAGAGAATGAGGCTCAATGGGTTCATCTTCAAAGGTAAGTATTCCTAACTTTATTTCTCCTTTGTAAGAGTAGATATATAATATAGTTGTGCTTATCTCCAATACATTAGGATTATATATATATATTGACATGAATATATGTATTATATTCATGTTTAGTTTATTTTTTTATTTCTAGCCCCCACTTTGTGCCACAAGCTTTGGTGTTCACTAGATTAGATTTACTTTCTTGTTTATTAGAATAGAGTGAAAATTAAACCTAGGATTCTTTTAGGGTTGTTACATGATTATGTTAAACTGTAGGCTTTATAACCCTTCCTATCATGGTGTATTATGATAAGTGATCTCCTAATTAGGTCTAATAGATCCCCATATTGGTTGTGCTCCCATTTAACCAATATATTCCCAATCAAAAATGTAGGTATGCTCTATCTTCTTTGAGCTAGGATTGATTTATAGACATGATGAATTTTTGATTGCATACATTTTAGTGAACCCAATGTAAAATAAAACATTTTAGGATTTTTTCACCTTATTTCATTATTTTATCATTATTTTTATCATATATTTTCCATATTAGGCCAACTGCATCGATCCATCTTTATTTTTTATGTGCAATTTTTTAGGTATAGGCTACTAGATTGATTGAGATGACCCAATATAGGTTTTCATCTTTTTCTACTTCTATTCTAGACTAATATATTGATCCAATAAACCCTATACATTTTTAGGCATCTTATTCAACATACTAGGTCAACCTAATCAACGTTGTTTAATTTTAAGAACTCAACAATAGGTTTATGCAAAGTTTGATTGATCTAGTTGACCTAGTTAGAAAAATTTACAAGCATATATCAACGTTATTGAAAATAAATCTTCACTCTTTACATCTCTGATCCACCAAGGTTCATTTCTATCTCTCTATCTCTTTCTTTGCATTCTTTCCTTTTATAGTTTGAAGTCTTTAAAACTTCCACTACATAGTCAACTGGATCGACCTTGTCAACCTAGTTATGTGTTCTATGTGATATCTAGATAATTAGGTTGACTTTTTTGACCCTATTCATTTTTGTACCTTACTTATATATTATAATATAACCCATGTTGACCTTGTTATATATTATATGCATACACTATTGACTATATCAACATTGTACCTTATTTCAAAGTTGGAATTAACCTTATTTGATAGTAATTAGCTCACACTTTATTTTCTTATTTCTTTCGTTCTTAGAATAAATTATATAGTTTAATTAGTTGGTTTTTAAATAAAACATTTAGTTTCACTATTTTCTATTTTATGCACACATAATGAATTCAAAAAATCTAAATAAGCATTTTAACATTTGACTACCCAAGACCAACCTACTTGGATTTCATCACCAAAGGGAAGCTGGCTTGATGTTCTAGTCAAGTATAAAGCATGGTTAATAGTATATTCTATATAATCACCCAAAATCCTTATCATTTTGGTGTGTGAAGTGAGGGGGTATGACCTAATACCAAACTTGTATCATTGCCACTACATATCCCTTTTAACCCAAACTACTTGAAACTATCCTTAGATTGTTTTCTATTTCCTTACTTATACCCAACTTACCATAACATTTAAAATTATATTATAATAATATAATAAACATTTAAGTTGACCAATTATTTAGATATTTACTTTATAAGTTGATTTCTTACATTTTGATCAATTATATTTTGTATTGAAAAAACTTGCATTAACTAGCATTGGTGCAAGGTTTTGTGTTATATGCCTCAATTGGATTGGAAAACACTGATCCAATTAATTATTTGCTTCCCTTCAATTTTTATTTTTCAAATTACTTGAAAAAATTATCTTATTTCAATTCATAATTTATTGTAGGATTATTTGTTTTACCTATATGTTGTACTAGTTTGACCTAGTCGACCCTATACCTTTTTCTAGCATTTATTCACTATATTGGATCAACCAAGTTGACTTTATACTATTTATAGATCCTGTTTAATATGTTGGGTCAACCTAATTGACCCTATACTATTTATATATCCTATTTACTATGCTAGGTTGACCCAATCGACCATGTACTATTTCTATCATTTCTTATTTCCGTACTTTCTCATCTCTCTTTCCTTCCCTTCATCATGGAATTTATATTTGATGATAATACTAAGTTGCAATCAACAAACATGATGAATTTTACCAATCTTCATAGGGTCTCCCATAGAAAGAGTAGGGCTCTTCTGTTGGATGCTAGTAATGTTCATATTTCCACTCACACAATGAACTGTGGGAACCCTCCTAATACCTCTTCATATCCTAATCCTCTCTTCTCATTATAAGACCAATCCAAATTAGAGTATACCCCTAAAATTATCTTATTACATTGAGGAAAAGATCCTTTTACCATTTAAAATCTTATGATTAGTGGTGAATTTGAAGAGTCTCATTTACCTACTCCTACATTCTCAACTATATTTTGGGGTACCACTTTGATTCTCAGCCTCTTCCTTCAATTATGACCCCTTCTCACACCATAACCTCTTCTTCTCTAAATTATTCCACCTTCATGCCTAGTATATCCACTAACATGATAGATTCTACACCTAGTGAGCCTCTCATAAGATCCACTATCCTTAATCCTTTCACTAGTGCATCATTTTCTACCCAAGGTAATCATGATACTAGTGATTCTTCTTTTTAACCATTCACTAGTTCTTATTTTAATACACAAGAAAAAATTTACACTAGTGCCTTACATTCTCATAATTACTCTCAATCTCCTATAAACACTAATAGTGATACCCAAGCCACTAATACCACCTATAATACTTATAATAATGTTAATAAAACACATCAACTATTGTTACAAATACTAAATCAAATGAATATGTTTCAAGCTCATAACACAAATCAAATGATGATAATGCAAAACCATCTTCTCCATATTCAAACTCATCCTCAACTAATAGTTTGGGGCACACATAGCTATAATGTTCCCCCTCCTCTTCTTCAAGATTCTCAAGGAAATCTCATTCCTCAACCTCCTTTGGTCAAGAAAACCATTAAGCATCTCCAAAATGAACCTCTCACTAATCAAATTATTAACATTGATATATGAGGCATCACAACTATAATTTCTTATAATGGATAAATTGATCCCACCCTTCATCTTAAAACATTTGAAAATATTTATAAGGATTGGGTCAAATTAAACACTTTGACTCTACCAAACTCTTAGACAAAACTCTCATAGGTGATGCCTTGGATAGGTGTAACCAACTTAGAACTCATTCCATTATTATTCTGGAGGATTTAATGAATGATTTAGTTCAATAATTCCAAACTAGTGATCTTCTCAAAAACACTTTGGCCCACTTAATAAATTGCAAACAACTTGAAAACAAAATTGCTCAAGCCTTTGTTAAAATATGGAAAACTTTTTCAAAAAAATGTGAACATAACATCACTGATGATAATATTTTCCATCTCTTTACCAATGCCCTTTTTTCTAAACTTTAATATTTGGTCTACACTCTCTTGCCATGTACATTAGAGGAAGATATTGACTAAGTTAAACTACAATATTTCTTTATACATCAATTCGAGCGACCCCAACATTTTATAGGCCCTTCTCTCTTACTTAAAAATAAAAATCAAAATGTAACCAATGATGGTGTTATATATTCCTATAACACCATTCACAATGTTCATGTTGTTGTTCCTACCCCTTCATTAGAACCAACTCCCCCTTATCAACATTATACAAATCCTCACTTATCTTCACCAAAAAATAATTAATGTTCATAAACCTCTATTCTCAACTAAATTACTTAAGTATATACTTGGGAAAATTCTATGATAACTTGACCCTACACATCCTATGAAATCTTGGTATGATCCTAATAGGTTTTTTTGGTTTCATGCTAGTTAGGGTCATTCTCATGAGACTTGTAGACAAATTTATAATTTAGCTATGGACTTTCTTCTTGGTCCTAATTTTGATCATGATTCTATCATTTGAAAGCATTCAAAAAGATTATTAAATTACTATCAAGCACTATAAATCACATGAAAATTCTCAAGATTTAAATCAATAAAATGCTCATTTGGCTATCTACAAAGACCCTCTACCTAATCATCAACTCATTCAACACAACCAAAATCAGGCCACCCATTCCACCAATAATGTATAAAGTCTTATTCAACCCACTTTCAAAGAGAATGTTGTTAACATGACTAAGATACGAAGGGTGGTTGCATTTATCAATTACCAACCTATCGAAACTCCTCCATCTCAAACATATCATGTTATCCAAGATTATTCCCCAACTCATTTAAATGAGTTGGGGCAAGATGATCTTATTACTTTTGATAATATAATTCCTAATTTTCCCTTGGATAACACTTCCTATTCTATTTCTACCACTCTTCCATCATATTCTAACACTAATGATACTAAAATTTATACTAACACTTCTACCAATTATCAAAATCAACTTGAATCAACTACTTCATCATCACAACATGATTCACAACCTTGTTCCAAACCTTCTTCTTATCAACATAAAATCTAATGCACTTCAGCTCCTCCTTACAAGGACCTCCTTAATCATTATGAACCTATATATTACAACCTTATAATGGGTTATGATGAGTGGGATCCCATCATGGAACTCACTAATATCCCATCCTATATTCCATTCCTTGAGCTTATGAAGATTTCTCCACATCATAGAAACCATCTTATGTAGCTATTATTTGAAATGAATGTCCCTCATCCTCCCTTAGTAGGATGGGAATTTGACTTATTTGGATCTAAGGATAGTATATTTCAACAATGTGAAGAGATGTCTATCAACATTGATGAAACTATGGGCACTTCTCTTTTCTTAAAATTTCTTATAACTTCTATGATTCCTAACGAGATTCTATTTCATGAGGATGATCCTCCCTTATTTATTAGTGTCATAATAGGTGATATTAAATTTAAATGTGTATTGAATGATGAGGGTTCTGACACCTTCATTACCTCTCTCAACTTCATTAAGACCCTTGTGTATTCAGAATGCAATCTCAAGTCTACACGCAACACCTACCAAGGATATGATAGAAGGCAAATGCATCCTCTAGGTTGTGTGTAGCTTCCCATTACTATCCCACTTGTCACCATCCATGTGAAGGTGATGATATCTAACTTTCCCATTTATTATAACATCTTTATTGGTAGGTCATGGACTCTTTGTATGATATACATTGCTTCTTCCACCTACCAATGCATTAAATTCCATCATAATGGAGCTATTGACCAAATCTGATTTTTAAGTCAAATTAGGACCCCTATAGGTAAAAACTTGATTTTTAGGTGTTTTAAGGGTATAATACATATGTCACAAGGTTTTTTATAGGTTAATTAATGTCATTTAATGTTATACTAGACTTGGTCCTTAGTGATTATAGTCCTTTTAGTCATTTTGAGGTTTAAAAAGGGGCATCTAATGAGTTGTATGGATTATTTGGGAAGTGTGAAGGTTCCAAAAGGTTATGTCACATGACATGTGTCCTCACATGTATTAATCAACTATTGGTAACTGAAAGACGTAGGTGATTCATAAGAAAGAGTAGTTTTCTTGAGAAAAAAGGTGAGTTTGGCATTTTTATGGCCCATGGGGAAGTGTGCCACATGGGAGAATATCATAGAATGTCCCTTTAGCTTCTTAAATCTTAGTTAAACATTTTAAATTCTCTATAAGTTCCATTTTTTGCCAAAAATCATTTTAATCATTTTCACCCTTCTAGGCACATAGAACCAGTCTTTAGGTTTGTACTTGGTATGGACAAATTGGGAGCTTTTAGATCAAATGCCTTGGGGAGGAGAAATTAAACTCAGAGATATTTATTTCCATTACAATATTTTGAATAATGATGGCTTGTGCTTCCTGAACCATCCTCATGAAGTTGACTATGTTTTTTTTCCTACTAATCTATTACTCTAGAGACTTTACCTTATTTTGAGTAATTCCATATGAATCAATTACTGATGAATATATATTGTGTTGGATTCTTTCTCTAATACTTCATATGCTTTATTTAGAGCTTCAAGGTTTTTGTATATGCAAAACATCTCATGTTGCAAGAAGATACACCTTTTCAAGTTGCAAGTAGTGTTTCACCATTTTTAGAGCACCCATGCTTTGATAATGGTTAAGAGGATATATATAGGTTAATCACCATGTTTCAATTACATATTTATCACCTACCTTCATTTTTTATCTCACTACATGCTTGGAATAAAATTACAACCCACTATCATACTCAGTCAACTTCTTGCTCACTCTTAATTGCAGTTATGGTGATGTATATGCATAGGGCATATAAAACATGTCCATAAAGGTGTGTTGAAGGTTTTTTAATTATTTATTTATCCTTTATCAACATTAAGTGTTGATCAAGATTCGATATGGTGAAATAAAAGTGGAATTATAGTCATATGTAACATTTTTATTTAGGTAGCCATGAACATGCTTAAATATAGGTGCCAAAAAGAAGTTTCAAATGTTATAACATGGTATAGAAGTTACCCTCAAGATAGTTAGATCATGATATATTTTTTTATATATTTGAAAGAGAATGGATAATGTTATAGGGTCAAATTCATGATATCATTGGACATCACACCAATCTTTTTGTCTACCTTCATACAACTCCATCTTCACTTATAGGGGTCCTCATAGAGACCAACCATATTGAAAGGAGGAGTTTAATCTAAGCAAGGTTTTGAGAGTGAATAAATTCTTTTTGAAAATTTTGAGAAGGCATAAACTACATTGGGACATACAAATCATGCACATTGCTCACAAGACCATTTACTACCTACACTATAGAATAACCACCTATAGGTGGTAATACAAACAATGAAAAGGCCATTTTGAAGGGTTTAAATAAGTTTTTAAACCCTTCTTGAGGTCATGATAGGATGAAAACATCATGATAGAATTTTTAAAATTGATAGGTTGATAGACAAGGTTGAGTATGACTTCAAAAGGATGATGACTGAGTTTTAGGTCCTTTGTCCCTAAATTGGCAAAACAAAGAACTTTAGAGTTTTGTGGAAGCTCTAAAATAGGGTTGAAAATGACTTTTGATGCATATAATGATAATTTTTTATAACCTCTAGCATAGATAAGTACATGGAAAATTTTGAGAGGTATATGGTTAATGGAGGTTAGTTTTTTGTAAACCCAAAGTTGTGATTTTATGCACTAAAACCATGCAATGACATTTACAAGGTTTGATCCAAAAGATACCTTATCCATCCAAAAGTTGCAACAACTAGACTAGGCCACTATGATGGAGTGATTCCAAATAGTGAAAGTGACTTTTATGATCTAAAGGATCAAATAAATAGAGTGTATACTATCTCTTTATTCTCATGAGAACCTATAGGTTTCTCTCTCCTAAAGGTTGACCTATAGCCAGCCAAAAGTGAATTTTGAAAAGGTGTTTTCCTTCTAATGAACCCATGTGCTTAGTAACCTAGAGCATGATATGAGAATTGTTGAACATGGAAAATAAGAAGTAGAGGTTATAATGTCAATTTTTTATTAGAGAAGCACCTTTAGATATCCCTCATTTGGACATGAACACCTATAACCAACTTAATGGTAGAGAGAGGCAGTGAACAAGTTTGAAATCTTAAGAGAGAATTTAGCCCAAGTATGCAATAAATAAGTTAAAGTCACTAATAAATAACCATGTTTTCTTGATAAATGTTAAAAAAAAATTAATGAAGGCCTAATTCATATAAAAGTGCACTTATAGGGGTTACCCTTGAAGAGAAAACATAGAGATAGAATCATACTACCTATAAGTAGTTTTAGGGATAGGCCAACTTCAAGGTACAAGATGAGAATGGACATAAATGGAATGATTGATGGAATAATTTTGGAATATTTTAAGACCCTTATCTCAATCCTAAATCATATAATTCTACTTATAGGTATGGTGCTAATAGGTAAAACATAGTTATAAGTAGTACTCAACCTTGGCTAGGTAAGGCATGGGGAGGGATATGTGGAAGTTTACATGTTCTGAAGACTTGAATCACATTAATTATGGTCATAATAACATCATAAAACTCTCAAAAGTTTATTTATAATAGATAAAGGTCTCAAATAATGCATATACTCTCCACTTGGGAAAGGCTTACACATAATTTGCCTTTAACAAGTTTATCTTGGGTCTTAAAGCATTTGAGAGGTAAAATAACCAAACAAAGGGGTAAAAATTTTTACATAACATTTTTATGAGTTTGGGAAGATTCTATAATGAAAATTTTATCTCTGGGAATAGGGTAAGTACCCTCTATATTATCTCAAATAGAGGGTACTTCCCTAGGGTCAAAACTGGTAGATTTGAGAGGAAATGACAAAAGATGAGATCAAAAGTTGGGAAGACCTTGAAAGGAGTTATTTGGAGATATAATACATATAGGAAATTATGATAGACCATGCATAGAGTAAGGAATATAAATAGGGAGGCCTAAAACATGAAAGTTGCAATCAAACCTACTTGGGTAGGTTTAGGCCTAAAGACCAAATAAGAGACTAATGCCACTTCTATCCTTATCAGAGCCCATTCTCACTCCCACTATAGTTGATCTCATTCTTTCTCCTACTATAGTTTAGCCTATTCTTTCTCCTATTATTATTGAGCCTACCCTTTCTTCTCATCCCATTGTTCCTTCCATTGAGCCTAGTTTTGTTCATTCTCCACCACCACCTTCCCTTGGTGATGTTTTGATTAACTTGCCTCATATGGCTCCATTACCCACAAAATGGTCCAATGAGTCTTATATGGCTTCTTCCACTCCTATTAAACCTCCTTCTATGAGTGTTTCTCCTAGGACCACTCAAAAATGTATCTATTGCTTCCATGGGATAGATAATAATTCTTCTACCCATTGTCACAAGTTATGATAGTATATTGATACTCTGAATCCTTTCTCTCCTTCCTCAGATAAATCCATGCATCCCCAAAAATTTCTACCTAAATATATAACTAAGCATGGTGAGGTGTATTATTTATGGCACTAATGGGGCACCCATCACACCAATCATTACCACATCCTTAAAAAACACCTTAAGGATCACCTTATAGCTATTCCCAAACCGTATTCCATTCCTCCCATAGGATATCCTCATAATAAGCCTTCTCCTTATACTTCCATGGCTCCAACTCTAGTGTTCCATCCCCTCTTATGGTCCATACATCACCTTTTATGCCTCAACCCATGATTACTTAACTTGTGGACCTTTCCTCACCCATGGATCCTTTTCCATAGGTGATTCTTACATCTCCCATAGATCCCACTCCCATGCATTCTCATAAACATAATTTACCTAATTTCCTTCCTCATCATGATCCACTGAGTATTCCTACTTTTTCTATTGAGGAAATTATAAGACAAGTATTTTCCTAATTTTCATTGAACATTGATGATACATTAGTTGTAGTTCATATCTAGCTTCATAGAGATTTATCTGTGTCTTGGATAATGTGTGGGTAGATTTCTTAGTATTTATGAGAACATGCATGGTTATTTTACATTTACATTTTGATTGGACATGTACTCTAATTTTATTTTTATCTATCTGTTATATCATTTGACATTTTGTCAAATTCATATTTTTCTTGGTGATTTTACCTTTTGTATTATATCTTGTTTATATTATCATTTATATTTGCATATGAATATTTTTATTTATCATTACCTTCTCTTTCTTTCTTGAGTTTTTCTAAAAACTCCCTTATTGCCTTCATGATTGTTTGCTCTTTTATCTATTTTTTATATAGATAATTATCATTATGACTTGGTTATATAAACCCTATTCCCTTTGGTCCTTGTCTCCTTTTACCTTATGATTAGTTAGCCAAAAATCCATCTCATTAAAATCTCTTCCACCAATCCACCTTTGGATCTCCTTTTTCCCTTCTTCCTTTTATGCAAACTAAACATATACATGGTTGAGACTTGAGATCACATGCTGGTTCATTATTAATCCTAAGTATCCTAGTCTATATTTGTCTTTGGTTACTTATCTTCTTTTATATTTTTCATATATATTCATATCTTAATTCATTTACCATTCTTAATTTTAGTATTTTTCCTCTTTATCATAGGGTATAGATGGCACTAACACTTCCAATTTCTAAGGAGCCTCATAGGAGTATGCTCATGGATCATGCTATGACTGGGCCTTACCACTTTGTTAGGTACCTTCATCACCATAGTTGGTTTACTCCTAAGATGAGTGAAACCATTATTAGACCTTACATATATCCCACTCATCCTTCACCACAACCCTTATTAGATCTCATTCTTGCTCCTTCTATAGTTGATCCCATTCTTTCTCCTACTATAGTTTAGCTTGTTCCCACTCCTATTGTTGTTGAGCCTACCATTTCTTCTCATCCCATTTCTCTTTCCATTGATCCTATATTTTTTCATTATGCACCACTACCTTCCTTTGGTGATGGTTTGATTACCTTGCCTCATATGGATCCATTACCCACCAAATGGGCCAATGAGTCTTATCTAGATTTTTCCACTCCTATTACACCTCTTATGAATTTATCATATGACCACTCATAAGTGTATCTATTCCTTCCATGTGATAGATAATAATTCTTCTACCCATTGCCACAAGTTTTGATAGTATATTTATACTTTACATATTTTCTCTCCTTCCTTAGACAAAGCCATACCTATCCAGATGCTTCTACCTAAATATATACCTAAGTATGGTGAGGTATATTGTCTATGGCACCAATGGGGCATCCATCACACCAATAATTACTGCATCCTTCAAAAACACCTTAAAGATCACCTTATAGCTATTATCAGACCTTGTTTCTTTCCTCCCATAGGTTATCCTCATAAGAAGGCTTCTCCTTCTTCTCCCATGGCTCCACCTCTAGTGGTTCCATCCACTCCTATGGTCCCTTCATCACATTATATGCCTCCACCCATTATTATTTAACTTGTGGAACTTTCCTCACCCATGGATCCTTCTCCACTAGTGATTCCTACATCTCCCATAGAGCTCGGTCACATGCATTCTCCTAAACATACCTTTCCTAATTTCCTTCCACATCACAATCCATCGAGTATTCATACTTTTTTATTTGAGGATATTAGAAGAGAAGTATTTTACTAATTTTCATTGAAGATTGATGAGACATTAACTATATTTTGTATCCAGATTCATAAAGATTTATCTAATGTCTTGGATAATGTGTGTGGGTATATTTCTTAGTATTTATGATCACATGCATGGTGATTTTAAATTTACATTTTGATTGGGTGTGTTCTCTAATTTTATTTTTATCTATCTATTATATCATTTGATGCTATGTTAAACTCATATTTTTCTTAGTGATTTTACCTTTTATATGATATCTTATTTATATTGTCATTTATATTTGCATATGATTGTATTTCTTTATCATTACCTTCTCTTTCTTTCTTAAGCTTTTTCTAAGAACTCCCTTCTTGCCTTCATGAATTTTTACTCTCTTATCTATATTTTGTATGGATAATTGTCATTATGACTTGGTTATACAAACCATATTCCCTTTGGTCCTTGTCTCCTTTTACCATATGATCAGTTAGCTAGCAATCCACCTCATTATAATCTCCTTTCACCAATCCACCTTTGGATCTCCTTTTTCCCTTCTTCATTTTTTTCAAAATAAGGATACACATAGTTGAGACTTAAAATCACATGTTGGTTCATCATTAATCTTAAGTATCCTAGTCTATCTTTGTCTTTCGTTACTTATCTTCCTTTAGCATTTTCACAAATATTCCTATCTTCATTCAATTATCATGCTTAATTTTATTATTTTTCCTCTTTATCATAGGGTAAAGATGGCACTAACACTTCCAGTTTTTGAGGAGCCTCATAGGAGTATGCTCATGGATCATGTTAAGGTCGAGCCTTACCACTTTGTTAGGTACCCTGATCACCATAGTTGGTTTACTCCTAAGATTAGTGTGACCCTTGTTAGACTTTATGTAGATCCCACTCCTCCCTTAGTAAAACACTTATCAAAACCCATTCCCACTCTTACTATAGTTGATCCCATTCTTGATTCTACTTTAGTTGAGCCTATTCCCACTCCTATTATTATTGAGCCTACCCCTACTTCTCATCCCATTATTCCTTCCATTGAGCCTAGTTTTGGTCATTTTCCACCACCACCTTCCCTTGGTGACATTTTTATTACCTTTACTCATATGGATCCATTACCCACCAAATGGGCCAGTGAGTCTTATCTAGATTTTTCCACTCCTATTACACTTCCTTCTATGAGTGCCTCTCGTAGGACCACTCACAAGTGTATTTATTGCTTCCATGTGATAGATAATAATTCTTCTACCTATTGTCACAAGTTATAATAATATATTGATACTTTACATCATTTCTCTCCTTCCTCAAATAAAGCCATGTCTCCCTTGAAGGTTTTACCTAAATATATACGTAAGTATGATGAGGTGTATTTTTTTTGGCACTAATGGGGTACCCATCACACTAATCATTACTACATCCTTCAACAACACCTTAAGGATCACCTTATAGCTATTCCTAAACCATCTTCCTTTCCTCCCATAGGTTGTCCCCATAAGAAGTCATCTCTTTCTTCTCCCATGGCTCCACCTCTAGTGGTTATATCCCCTCTTATGGTCCCTTCATCACCTTCTATGCCTCCACCCATGATTCCTTAACCTGTGGACCTTTCCCCACCCATGGATCATTCTCCATTGATGGTTATTTCATCTCCCATAGAGCCTACTCCCATGCATTCTCCTAAACATACCTTGCCTAATTTCCCTCCTCATAATGATCCATTGAGTATTCCTACTTTTTGAGTTGATGAGATTAGAAGAGAATTATTTTCTTAATTTTCATTGATGATTGATGAGACAGTAATTGTAAGTCATATCCAAATTCATATAGATTTATCTGATGTCTTGGATAATGTGTGTGGGTAGATTTATTACTATTTATGAGCACATGCATGGTGATTTTACATTTACATTTTGATTGGACATGTACTCTAATTTTATTTTTATCTATCTATTATATTATTTGATGCTATTTCAAATTCATATTTTACTTAGTGATTTACCTTTTGTACTATATCTTATTTATATTGTCATTTATATTTACGTGTGACTATCTTTCTTTATCATTACCTTCTCTTTATTTCTTAAGTTTTTCTAAAAAATCCCTTCTTATCTTCATGATTTTTTTCTCTCTTATCTATTTTTTTGTATAGATAATTGTCATTACTACTTGGTTATACAAACCCTATTCCCTCTAGTCTTTATCTCCTTTTACCATATGATCAGTTATCCATCAATCCATCTAATTATAATCTCCTTTCACCAATCCACCTTTGGATCTCCTTTTTCCCTTATTCTTTTTTTGTAAATTAAGCATATACATGGTTGAGACTTGAGATCACATGATGGTTCATTGTTAATCCTATGTATCATAGTCTATCTTTGTCTTTGGTTACTTATCTTCCTTTAGCCTTAGCCTAAAGCTCATTCATGTGTAACACTACATATCTCATGATTGGTCATTAAAAATCCATATGGATGAGGAATCTTAAAAAACCATAAAATTTTAAAAGCCAAATCATTTTACAAAAGGCAATGATATAAAAGGCAAAAATATTCTTAAAATTCAAATCACACTATAATACATGATTCAAAGCACATCTCCTTCTTCTAGTTGAAGCTCAAACTCTAAAGTTGGCATCACAATAGAGCCAAGGTATTTTGGGGTGCAATATGCTAGTAGCTTAGAAAAGGAGAATAAAAGAATCTTTTAGTGCTACCTACTTTCTCACATAAGTACCCAATATTCATAGTAAACTGATAACTCTAAAAAGGGTCTAGAGTAATAGGGAACACATCATGGGAAGATAGGTCGATTTCAAAATTTTTTGTACCAATATACCTTCATGAGTTGATCTTAGTATCACATTTATATGCCTATAAAGATTTGTGTCTATAATGAATAGTTTTTATTTGCACATTGATGGTCACTAGTCACTTAGTATCTTCTCATGTCCGTAGTATGCCTCTTGTCTCCTAAGGTCTTCTCATAAGATGCCTAAATTATGATTTTTACACTCCCTTTTTCATTATTTATATCCCTCATATTTCTTCTTGAGAAATATTATTTTGCCTACTAATAACTCCCCTTGGGATTTCATTTGTGAGTTGCTTTGTAATACCATGGATAGGACCTAACATTCCTCACAAATTACCACCTTTTTCCTTCCTATTACCCACATCCTTTATTACCTAAATTTTCCTATTTATTCCACCCCAGTGGTATTCTCTTTATTATTTTCTTCTTAATACCATGGATAGGACCCAACATTCCTCACAAAATTTTCCAATAATATAAGTCATAAATAAAATTATGTGTCAAATATGAGATAAGATGTGATTGATTATGAAGTTACATGTCATTAACATGCTTCCCATCTTGATTTTGTGTGTTTTATGATCACTTCATTTCTCTTTTGCTTTTATATTATTATTTTCTTAGACCATGTAAGAATCCAACCATTTCTTGAATTTTTCATACTTCCCAGCTTGAAATAGTGTGATAAATTTAAGACCAATCTTTTGTCAATTTTTTCTCTTATACTTCCCAAAATGATTTAGTATAATTGATTGAATTAATTAATTTTTTTATACCATTTGTGCCCTTTTACATACCTTCCATTTTATTACATTATTTTCATACTTCCCAATGAAATTTAGTATGATTTTACTTTTTTTAATTTGGTACAAAAATATTTCACTTTGGTTTAAAAACAAATTCCTATTTTTACCATCTTGTTTTATCATCCCTTGGTTCTTTATACTTCATCATTTTCTTGTTATTACACATTTGACAACTTGAAATAGTGTGTAGTACTTTTTTGATTGCTTATATTTTACTAAGTCCTTTTTGCCTGTTTCTTTTTACCCATGCATGTGTTCTACATAATTATAGAAAAGAAACCACATTTGATATATTTCCTATAGCATACATAATCAACATCAATAATCCAAAATGATACATGATATATATATATATATATATATATATATATATATATTATGAGTTTCTGATACAACAATTACAATCATTTATAATTCTCTAGATATATGGTTGGGCTCTATCCTATCTGTCTCAAGGCCTAGAAACATTGCCTATTGAAGCCTTAATTTGACTCCTTTAAATACTACATTGTAAAGAGATCATCCAAGATCTTAGTCCCTTTACCTATCCCTATAGGTGTACTACTTGCACCTATGCCTATGTCATCTACATCATTATAGGTAGATTCATAGTTCTCTCATATACCAAGGCCTATCATGCTTATATCTTGTCTAAAACCATCTCTATTAGTGGATTCATACTCTCTCTTTATGATCTTATTTACCTCACTACCTCTTCATCTAATCTGAAGTAGCTCACTTGAGCTATGGTAGATGATACACTAGGGTCTTCTAATGTAGTATGGTCATACAATTGTAGAGTCTCATCTAGGATGTCATGAGTGATCCCCTGATAAGGGACCCCCATATATCCTCCTCATCCTTAGATACACCAAAAAAATCATACCTAGATATATATTATAACATTGTTATATATCACAATATCTATCTCTAGTTTCTATTTCAAAATAAAATCTTAAGAAATAATTTAATCATCTTTATTACCTGTCTATGTATTGACCCCTATGGTCTCAACATCTATGCACCCACCTAGCATAGTCTCTCCATATATGCATCATCATAACACCTCCTTTATAGGTCTCCTCCTTAGTATAAATCTAGTTATCATGGCTCACATTTACCTCAGCATGCACCTGAATAGCCTCTCTATCATCTAACTCTCCTCTAGCTCATCTACTAGGTCATCAAAGATGGTAATAGTCTCTACTCTATCCTATTCCCACTAAATCCATTGATGTTGTGTCCTTGGAGGTTGCTACTTATCTCATTTAGGATCTAGTGGTATCTCTAGTGCTACTAACTCCACACCCCTATCCTCCTTCTTTTCTCCCTATCATGGTCACCTAGTCCATGGTCACTCATGATGTGGTTTGGGCATCAACCTCATCACTGGTGGCCCTAGTCCTTTCCTCCTCCATGTATCTATCACATGTTGATCCCACTAATGAAGCATAAATATTGGTACTACTGAATGAGGTAAGCCTATCTATCTTGGTACCCATACCACTAGATGTGGCTCTCTCTACTAGGTATAGTGTTTGACCACCTTTATCCTCAATGTAACTAGTGAAACTATGCCCTAGCTCAACCATGTATTCACTATGTGTAGAGAGGATTACAAATTAGGTTAGTCAAGCATTATTCCATAAATAATTAAAAATACATAAAGAAATAACTAATTAAGCCTATTTATTCTTATGGGAATTACAAAGGATATCAAGAAACAAATGAAAGAAAGCAACATCATATTACCTTCCCAAATGGATTCACCATACCTATGTGTCTCAAAATCATTTTCTCCCTTGATCAAGCATCTTTGTATTTGTCAAAAATGGTATCAAGCTCCTCTAATGTATCAAGAACACTCCATAAAACTTAGGCTCATGATTCCAAATCACTAAACTATCCTATCAATGAAGCTTTCAAACAAAATCAATGATCAAATGCAAAGCCTTGTGGAAACAATTTAACATTATAAGTTTTCAATATTCAAGATTAAAATTCATGTCTATGGTCTCTATATTTATAGATTTTTAAGATTGGTCAGGATCAACCATGACCATCCATCTCAAGATTAAGATGTGTGGTCATGGATAATCCTAATATTTGAAATTAAATCCATAATTATCTTCATCATGACCTTAGAAGAAGGGGAATTTAAGAGGCATGGGAGGCATTAACTAGGCATAGGCGACCCATAATCCTAATATTTGTGGCATTTATGGCCTCAGGATATCTTCCAAAGAAATCATATCACCTAATGATGTAGTTAATACTAATCAATTTTCAAAAATAAATATTCAACAACTCTCATGAAAAATCCACTTAAGTCTTGATTTGGATTAATTAACCTTAAACAAGGTTAATCAACATTTGTGAAATTATTTGAAAATTTGCCCTTAATTAATCAAAATGGTTAAAAATTCATATTACTAGTCATAATTTTATTAGAGAGGAACTGGAAGGTGATATTAGATGTGTTGGAGCTGTATTTCCATTTAAGATGTTTCCAACACCAAATAACAAAGGTACATAATGTGTACCAATGAATTAGAAGAAAAGAGTGATCTAGAGCACTAAATGGAAAATTTGTCATTTTGACTTGAAATGATTTGATCAAAGTTAGCTAGCCCATAAAATGCATTGCCCTATTTATAGATACATTGATCTAAACTGGCACTTGTAAGTGGAAAGTTCAAATCAATTAGGGCATTTTATAGATTTTGACCTAAAATGTGCATTTGAGTTTAGTTCAAGTAAGATTGACAATTTCAACACAAATGGTGTTAGGAATTAGATGTCTATATTTTCCCCTTGTTTAAGAAGGCATAGTGAGACATTCAGGTAAAGCAACATCTTTTCAAAGAAAAGAGTTGTCAAGAAGAAATTGGAATAGACCCATGATGCCCCCTCAAGAAGGAATACTAGGATGGAAGAAAAGGATGGGCTCTTTAAAAGAGAGAGAAAGTGAGATATTAACCCATAGAATATATCACATCCAGATGAGCTAATTCTTGCACATGTGATTACCATCAATGATCAAAATATAATGAGAAGTATAATAGGCCCTAGAGATGTGGGGAATGGGAAAGATACAATCCATAAATGTAAGGGACACACTATAAATGTACCTAATTTGAGAGAAGAAGATACATGCTTACAACATTGATCAATCTTGAGATAAGTTACACACTAAAATATTGCCATCATGGGCTTTAATGTGGAGAGCTTAGAATTAGAGGAAAAGAGAGAATGTTCTACTTCAGGAAGGGAAGCACCACTAGAATGGGGCTCCAAAGATAATATAATAAGTACTCGAGTAGAGTACATTTGATCATGATAAAATAGTTTTTCCCTAGTAGGGCAAATCTTGATCATTGATAAAGAATAAACAATGATTTTCCCCTATAGAGCTAATTTGAATCAAACATTGTTCATATATTATGCCCTAGCATGGGCAATTGGCAAGTAAAATAGCTCAAGGATATAACCAAAATGATAGGTTAAAGCAAGTAAGCATAAATGTACATGTGATGGTGTAATGGCTTAGAAATCCATATATAACCAAGTATATGAGAATGCACAAAGTGATGAGAGATATGAAAAGAAGAATGGAGATAGTCAAGTTGACCTCAATAGAAATTGAGTATTTCTTACATAGTTCCATAGATTCATGTTCCAACATGAACTTCAAGCCAATATAGTTCACCCAAGGTTTGGGAGAGAATAGAATGAGGAATGATGAAAAATAGACCAATAATTTTATTAGACTTACAATGTATGCAAAGAGATACACGTCTAAGCATAGAGAAAGAAGACTAAAATGCATGATACCTAGAAGCTGAATTCCATATCATGAGCCTAGGTTTTACAAAGAGTTTTTGAGACTATTCATTGGAGCTGATGTTAATGTTAAGACTTTGAGACCTGAGCAAAAAGTGAATGTTATATCAAAATAAATTAGGCATCATAAGTATAAATAACTTAAAATGACATAAGATTCCAATTGTGCTGAGCCAATTTAAATTTGAATACCTATAACTAAGGATAATGGTAAAATAATGACCAAAACTAGAGTTATAATGATTTACATTTAAATAAAAAAGCAAAAACAAATTAAAATGTAAACATAAATGAACCTAACTTGGAATCAAGCTATGATCTTAAGACATAAGTAGGAACAAAAATGTTTAAAAAGAAAAGTCAAGAACATCTTAATGACGTGAGACCAAGATATGAATAATCAAGATCCATGTGGACTATTAAGGCAGTCTTGAACACAAAAGAGAAAAGTAAAATAAAATATAAAAACAAGATACCAATAAAAATCAAATAAAAAAAATAGTCCAAGAATGACGTAATAACATAGGATCAAGTTATAAACAATCGAGATCCATGTGAATCATCAAGATGTTCTGAAACATAAAAGAGATTAGCAAAAAACAATCAAAGAAACACAAGACCAATATGAGACAAGAAATAATAAAAAGGAGAAGAAATAAAAGGAGAGGTGCAAAAGCACAACAAAACACCAAGAAAACTCAAATAAACACACACAAACAAAAACCAAACTAGTGTGGTTTAAAGACAAATGTTCATGCATGTACGATAGAGGCATTACATTCTACCACATCATAATAAATAACAATGACATGATAATTTTTCCCTAATTAAGGAGGAATAATGAGAGATGAAATGGGGGAAGAAAGAAAAATAAAGGGTTGGCCAAGCTGTCTCCAGATGTATAAAACAAGTGGACATTGCCTACATAGTTCCATGGATGCATGTTACAACATGAAATTTAGGCCAAATTTAGTTCTCCTAGGAAATGGGATAGAATAAAAATGATTATCAGACCAACATGATTAATGTTATATAAGAAATAGAAGATATGAGAAATAAATGAGAATGATCTTGCAAATAAAAAGCTGATGAGATGAGAAAGAATGATCTTGCAAAATAGCAAGTGCATGGGATAAGATGAAATGAATTGATGTTTCTATGCTTTAAAAATGGTAATAATGTAGCATGGTGGAATGGGAATGTATAAATTCATAGAATCATGAGACAATGTTTTTATTATTTTATGGATAATTTTTAAATGTTTTTGGTATTTTCAAAGTATTTCTAATGTTTTTGGTGTTTTTTGGATAAAATATGCACAAGGTTGGACTATCTAGTCAAGGAGATGCACATCCTAAGAGTAGAGGTTCCAATAAGATAGCTAAGCTAGCTGGAATGGCCCATGATCATAAATCTATGAGAGAAAATATTTAGGTTTCTCACAAAATGGCAAGAGAATTCAAACTTAACAATTTCTGACAAAATGGTGAGAACATGGAAAAGGGATGATAGAGCTGACCTCAATAAAAATTGAGCACTACTTACATATTCTTGAATGACCTCAAGTCACTGTATTTCAAACAACATGGTTCATGGATCTCAATGGTATAATAATTCATAAAAAGGTTCTATAGGTTTGTCCCCAAGAGATGAGGCATGGTAATAGTAAATGGGTGAATGGTAGATGAAAAATGGTTTTATTGCTCTTGATGATAGGGAGATGCATGTCCTAGTCAATATGTGAGACAACAAAAATGATCAGCTATATAAGTTGTTATCCAACACCCTTTTAGAACAACTACTTTTTAAAGAACTTTTTGTTGATCTAGATCTCAATAATGTGTTCATGATCTTCATAGATAGTTGATTCTACTTCCTTCAAATGTCGAGACAAGATATCCTCATAACCTTGATAAAGGAAAGTGATGCTAGTGATAGTAAATAATGGTAGGATAAATGAAATAAGTGGGTAATAAATATGTGGGTGATAATGGAATGTATAATGAATGGGAAATAAATCAAGATCAAGACTTTTAGTCATACATAATATTGTTGATGCTAAATTTGACATAATTTTAGTTATAGTTGGGATGAAAACCTCTAAATATTCTCTCGATAGGACCATTAAATTTTTATGTTTCTTGATCTTGAGAGTAGATACCATCTGATTATGATGTATATTGGAAGCTATTTTGATTTGATCTTTGATATTATCTTTAGTAAATACTGAAGAACTTTTGTGCTCAGCTATTGGTGCCTCGATGTGGTTTTCACCAATGAATTTATTTTGATCATCCCATAACACCTTAAAGAAGGTTTCACAAAGATATGTTGACATTTGACTTTGATTATCTTCTAGTGCCTTCATAAAGGTGTCACTAAAAGATGTTGAGTTTGATCTTTGCTTATCCCCTAGCACCTCTAAAAAAGTTTCACTATGAGATTGTTCTTTTTCTGAATGAATGTGGTCTTGGTCCCCCTGATATTCTATAAATGATATGTCACCATGGATGTAGTTTAATAAAGTGTTATTCTTTTAGTCTCAATTGACACTTATGGGAGGTGAAATGCTAATATAATGGATATGTTGAGTGGTAGTAATGGGATGGTGAAAGGTAGCACAATCCTCATAGAAGATACTAGGAGAAATTGTGTCAATGTTGAAGTAATTATCCACAAAAACTATAGAAGGATCACAAATATATTTAAATTTATCTACAAGGTAATTGTAACCAATTTTGTAAAAACTAATACTATAATTTGTTTCTAACTTTGATTCTAAAGCAAGGGACTCTGAATCCAATGTCGCAACTGATGTTGATTCTATTTTTGATGCCAAATCTAATGTCAGTTAAAAAAATGAAACCTAACTCTAATATTGATTCTTCATTTGATATGGTTGTTTTGATAATGTTATGTTGAATGCTAAATTTTTGACAAGTAATGTCATGTGATTGCATAATGGGCTCAATAAAAACTAATCGATCTTGGAAGGGTTCAACATAGATTAACTCATCTAAGTGAATCACCTCAAAAAGAAGGAACCACTCAAGGGATGTCTTGAAAAAATCATGTCTATCAAAGTGAGACTCCTCAATGAGTGGGAAAATATCAAGAGACAACTCTACTGAGACTGGCTTGTCAAGGAGATGAGGCTCTTTAAAAATAGGTAACATATGAATAGGTAACTTATCACAGTTTATCTTGTCACAAATGGGTGTTTTAACAATAGTATGTTGGTTTTAGTTTACAATTGGTTATAAAATATCAATTTTGAACACATTTTGATCCTCATAAGATGGATTTTGAAGAGGTAATGGTTCTTTTTTAGGCTTGAAGATCAACACAAAATTTCTAAAGTGGGGAACATTTGGTTTAGTAAGAATAATTATTTATGGTTCAATAATGGACTCTCCAAAGATTAGACTATTGAATAAGGGAGAAAAAATAATTGGTTCATCAAATGGAGGTTCTTCAATAATAGGTTCATCAAAAATTTGTGATGGGCCAACAATGGTAAAAACTAGATGCTTCTTAGTTTGGTTGCTTGTCTAAACTAAAAGAGGAGGTCCTAAAATGGTGATGACTAGATGTTTCTTAGTTTGGTTGCTAAAAAACAAAGGAGGAGATCCTAAAATGGTGATCTTGGTATGTTGTGGAATTTTATCACTTAAACAAGCCAAAACATCCCAGTCTTCATAATAAACCCAATCATTCCAATCATGATTTAGATAATAAGTTGGATCTTGACTGTGTTCCCATGACTGATTTTTGTGAGGTGGATAAAATCCTCTCTCACAAACCATATTGTTACCATATGGGTCTTGAATAAAGCCATAAAATTCATTTTATGTATCCATTATTTCATAAGTTGGATTATCCATGATTGTACCATAAGTGTAGCTAGATATATCTATATTTAATGAAGAAAGCTATGAAAATAGAAAGACTTAAAGTTATACAAACTCTGAAAAGCAATGTTTAAAATACAAAAGGTTAAACCTTGGTTGAAAGGGTGAAGCTACATCTCAAAATTAGTTTGTGCCAAGATTTGGTATTAAAAAACCTAACATCAAATGTCTAACATCAAAGGTTTTTGAAGAAAGGTTATGTTTTCCCAAATAAAGTCACAAAAAATGATGAGGATAGGCACTCAAACAAACAAGTAATCAATAGTGTTAAAAATTGGGTAGTCATTTAACCAAAGATATGAAACCCAAAATAAAAGGATCTATGTACCAACTTCATTAATTGAGGCCTAAACAAAAATCAATTAATGTTTGGATCCAAACTTAACAAGGTTAATTAAAAATGTAATGTTAAAGACTAGGATTAGACCAAACAAGCTAAACAAGAGTGAACAACATAATGATGCATAAACAAGATCTAAATTGTATACATGACATGGTTTGAAACAAATGGTTATTGATACAATGGTAAATAAGTTATTGAAATAAATTGAGCAACCTAATGGCGTAAACATGCTTGAATGATGTGGTCAATTGTTATGTTTCAAAGATTAAAAGGTAAAAAATATTTGACATGATTTGGGCAGCATAATGCTACCCTTATTAACTCAAATACATTATTTTTACATGGATTATAAAGAAAAAAAACAAGTTTTAGCCTCAAATCATACCAAGAAAATAATGACCAAAATAAACTAAGTATAATCGTCTAAATCCTAGCAAGGGTATGGCAAAATGGGGTTGACAAAAACTAATTGGTTTTTTATCATTCTAGGGGAATAAATTTCACAATGAATTTCACATAAAATGATGCAAAATAAAATCATGGAAATTAGGTGACCATAGCATTGTCTAGTTGTAAAAAGGTCTAGTCCTTTTAACAACCACTACATCCTGTTGTTCACTCAGTGTAGTGCAATGTCCAAATGTAGATACATCCAATGTGCAACTCTAATTGGGAGCTAAATGAAGTCAATACCTAGAGGTGAAAGCTTGGATAAAATCTTCCCTAAAGAACTCATGGGAGGTAATGATGTCCCCCTCACAAGCCAAGTTTACATAAAAATTAAAAAAAACATAAAATAGAAAGACTTTAAGGTCATTTTCAAGATCACCCAAACTTTGATGAGTTTTTAGGGAGTAATTTAGATGACATTCTTTCTAAGCCTTAGACTAAGGTATTTACAATAGGAATGGTGTTTTTGATTCCAAGGATTCCCTAAAGGGTACAAATGGAAGAACATACATGCAACATTCCTCTTTTTTCCAAAAAAAATCTAATTAAACAACTATTAAAAACAAAAATTGACAAGTGTGTTAAATTTTAAGACCAAATGAAATATTTGGTGGTGTTCATTTGACCCCTTGGTCTTAAGATTGTGAACTTTGAAAACATTCATCTAAGCATCTTAATTTTTCATTAAACACCAAAATAAAGTTATTAATTGATTTTTAAACATGTAAAAGGTGATTTAAAACATGTTTTTAGCAAATGTCAAGCTTGGTCCTATAGCAAAAATTTCATCATGTCCTTTAGCTTTGAATATATTTTTTGTTTGAAATAATAAACTTTATAAAAATAGCTCTTAGGTCTATGTTTTAAGAAAAACACAGTGACCAATGCCATTTATATAACTGACGATGGTTATATTTTCTAATCGATGTCAGTTATCTTAACAACATAGATTATACCAATGTGATCAATGACAAGTATACAACAAATTTTAGTTTTTATAATCGACATCGGTTAAGCTATACAATCGATGTCAGTCTTACTACTATGTAAAATCATGGAAAACAAAAATGGTAAAATAAAGTTATAAAATCAATTTGAAGGAGTTTTAAGGGTCTAAATGAATATTTTAAAGTTGTAAAATGATCTTCTTTAGTTTTGAGATGTTTCTAGTCCCACTGGGTGTGCCAAGATGTAGAGAGGATTACAAAGCAAGTTAGTCAAGCATTAGTCCATAAATAATGAAAAATGCATAAATAACTAACTAACTAAGCCTATCTATTCCTATGGGAATTACAAAAGATAGAAAGAAATAAATGAAAGAAAGTAACATCATATTACCTTTACAAATGGATTCACCATAACTATGTGGCTCAAAAACATGTTCTCCCTTGATCAAGCATCCTTGTCTTTGTCAACAATGGTACCAAGCTCCTCCAATGTCTTAAGAACACTCCATAAAACCTAGGCTTATGATTCCAAATCATTAAACTAGCCTATCAATGAATCTTGAAAACAAAATCAATGATCAAATGCGAAGCCTTATGGAAATAATTTAACATTATAAATTTGAAATATTCAACCTTAAAATTCATGTCCATGGCCTCTCTATTTATAGATTTTTGAGATTCATCAGGATCAACCATGACCATCCATCTCAAGATTGAGATGTGTGGCCATGGATAATCCTAATATTTGGAATTAAATCCATAATTATCTTCATCATGACCTTAGAATAAGGGGAATTAAAGAGGTATGGGAGGCATTAACTTGGCATGGGTGACCCATAATCCTAATATTTGTGGTATTTATGGCCTCAGGATGTCTTCCCAAGAAATGATGTCACTTAATGATGTAGTTAATAAGAATCAATTTTCAAAAATAAATATTCAACAAATCTCATGGAAAATCCACTTAAGCTCTTGATTTGGATTAATTAGCCTTAAATAAGGTTAATCAACATTTGTGTAATTATTTGAAAATTGGCCCTCCATTAATCAAAATGGTCAAAAATTCATATCACTGGGTTGTAATTTGACTAGAGAGGAAATGGAAGGTGATTTTATATTCATTGGAGATGTATTTCCATTTATGATGTTTCCAACACCAACTAACAAAGGTATGTGATGTGTACCAATGAATTAGAAGAAAAGAGTGATCTAGAGCACTAAATGATGAATTTGTCATTTTAACTCAAAATGATCTGATTATAATTAGTTGGCCCATAAAATGCATTGCCCTATTTAGGGATAATTTGACTTAAACTAGCACTTGTAAGTGAAAATTTCAAACCATCTAGGGTGTTTTATGGATTTTCACCTAAAATGTGCATTTTCATGCAATTCAAGTAAGATTGATAATTTTAACACAAATGGTGTTAGGAATCAGATGTCTGCACTATGTACCCATATGGATAACACACTATATCTATGCATCTCACCATCTATAGTTTTATCACATGGTGTATGACCCATACTACCTATTCCTCTCTATCTAGGCACTCTAGGTGACCTATCATCAATCACATGGGGAAATCTAGATTGCCAATACATAGGAAACCTATCATATATCCAAGCCATCAGTAATATGATCAGTCATATTAACTTAAACCCTCTAACCAACACCTCATATATATAATGTATAAGTTGGACCTAGATGACAAAACTAAGATCATATAGTACTCACTCCTCTAGGATCATCCTACTCAAGGCTACCACAAATAGTGGTACCTTATTATCTACCTTGTGAAATAACACTCACTGTGTCATAAACCCCATCTAAAATTTATAGATATATGGAATTTGTGATGTATATACATTAAACATGTTAACTCTCCTACCTACCAATATCATCTCTGAGCCTCTAGCCCATATAGCTAAGCCTCTCCTTTCTTCCATGCTATTTGGTATTGCTTTAGTCACCAGTGTTCCTATTATCAGTAGCCCTAGGATGGCATGTACATCCTTCAAAGTGATAGCTACCTCTACCATGTCTGAATCCACCTCCCATCTAAAGGTGTTAGTCAATCATCCCCAACATCCTAGGAACATGACTAATAAATCAAAACTCAAGGGAATCCTAGACATATCAATTATCCCTCCTAGGCCTATAAATACTAGTCTAGCTCTATCCTCTATTAGTAGATGCTACAGTATATCTAGTAGCCATGACACATCTACCAATCGCTAGAATCTGGATCATACCTATAATCAGGAAATAACACAAGATGTATTATATCCTCAATGTCATGTATAATCACAATACATTCTTTTTACAATTTTAATAAAAAATAAGCTTATTTTGATTTAATTTATTATTTAAACCTATTTTTATCTTACTTGGTCCTTTTTCCCTTGGTTATTTTAGGCCATTCTAGCCTTATTTCTACCTTTTGTACACATTTTCCTACCATTCTAGCTCTTTGGCCAACCTAGTTTGACCAAAATGTTCCTATTTTTGACTTGGTTGACTTAAAAATATAAGTCAAACCTCTTCTTTTCCCCTCCCTATTACTAAGTTGTCATTCTCTAATTTTTGGCTCAGTTGGTAAAATTGAATTAGGTAAGTAGTCTTAAAAACATATAGGGTCAGCGCATTTCCACTAGGTCAATAGTGTGGATTTTGCTCATTTTCAGCCTACTAGGTTAACTGGGTTGACCTAGTTGTTTTTCCCTATCAACCCCTTGTATTTTCCTAAAAAAGTAACATCTAGTAGTTTTATCCCCAATTCCTTCAAAACAATTTCCTATCTTGGTTTTTCCTATCTATACAATCTAATTTGGATTCATTCTAACATCTGGAAATGCTAAAAACTATTTTTTTCTAAAAATACACTTTCATTAAAATACTCCAAAATTGGCTTAAGATTCATAGTTGCATACCTATAGTGCACCCACTATTGATCATAGAGCTCCCCCTCATCTATTTTTTCATCTCCTAACCATCTTAGCTTGTTTGGTCTCTAGAGTTCTTTTTTCCTCCTTCAAAGGTCAAAATAACCAAATGACTTGTCTTTCCCCTATTTAAAAACACTTTTCAACAATACAAAATTTTCAATTATTTTTAGGTATATTCCTTATTTTGATTAACCTTTGTTTCTATTTATCCATTTCTTAAATTATAAAATGTGTTGGATTCATGATGACATAGAGAATGTTTTCCACTACTATATGCCTATTTTCCATTTTTTTTTTGGCTATATTTTGCACTAACTTCTACGAGTTTGCCTTGTGTTATTCATATTGGATGCCTTCACTTCTCATAAAGTCTAATTTTTTATCTACAACACTATGGTAAGTAAAGGTGTGTTTTTTGAATTTTGTCATTTCATTTATCTTATTTTTTACTTATTACACTTTACTTATCATCAACATTGTGTGTTATCATGTTTTATTTCCTGAAGTACCATCCCATGTTTCACTTACATGACATGTGATGAGCTTCAAGTGGGGCATATGTATACACATAATATTATCAAACTTTTATCACTTACTGACACTTTGTATCTTATAAGAACCTGTCAAGTCTCAATCTCTCTAAGTGCATGCCTTAAGGGGTGCATCGAGAAAGGGATGGGTAGACCATTGGTGCTTCATAAGATTATTGACCCTTTTTCTACTTGACATCTACACTTGTCTCTTAAAAGCATTCACCCTAAGATTATTTTTCTCTATTATACCCATTCCAAATATTTAGCATATCATTATCCTCCTTTTTCTTGCCTTGGCCCCCTTTTACCAATTGACTGTACTAGGTTGATTAGGTTGACCCTATATAGTTTTTAGCCTCTGATTACTATACAAGATCAATTGGGTTGACCCTATACTATTTTTGGGTATTTTCACTAAAGATTTTTGTTAACCCTTTGATTGACCTAGCTCAAGACCTAGTGATTCATCTCTTGAAAACATATAGGGTCAATTGGGTTAACCCCATACAACTAACATATTCAAAAGGATTTAGGGCAAGATCTACCTATATATACAAGCTCATTTACAACCATTTGAGAATAGAGAAGTGAAGAAGAATAATTCTAAGTAAGCATCTACTTATTAACCATTATACTTGAGGAATAAAGCTTGGGGTAATATACTTTCTTTGAAGATATAGATCTTGTCTTATGGAGAAGTATTTTAGATGCATAGATAGGTTGTGTAGCCTAGAGCTGATTTGTCTTTGTTATCCTTACATACCATAAAAATCTCTTACAAATTACTTTGGCCAAGGGAGATATTGAGGCTCAGTGGGTTCATCTTCAAACGTAAGTATTCCTAACTTTATTTCTCTTTTATAAGAGTAGATAGATAATACAATTATGCTTCTCTCCCATGCATTAGGATTACATATACATTGATGTGAGTATATGTCTTCTATGCATGTTGAGTTCTTTTTTTTGTTTCTAACCCCACTTTGTACCACAATCTTTGGTTTTCACTATATTAGATTTTATTTCTTGTTTATCAGAATAGACTAAACATTAAACCTAGGACTCTTTTAGGGTTGTTTCATGATTATGTTAGACTGTAGGCTTTAGAACCCTTCCTATCATGGCATATTGTGACAAGCGATCCCGTAATTGGGTCTATTAGATCCCCATATTAGGCATGATCTTGCTTAATAAATGTATTCCCAATCAGAAGTGTAGGTATACTTTATCTTCTCTGAGCTAGGTTTGATTTACAGACATGATTCATTTTTGATAGAATACACTTTTTACCATGAAGACCTGATTAAGCACTTCATTTACACAAGTTGTATGATTATGAGGTTAGTTTCAAATAAATAACCATTCATAATCTTAAAATAAGTGATTTTTCATGGGAATAATTGCCTATGAGGTAATACTAACATTGGGGTTATGACTTTTGTAAGGCCTAACATGAGTAATTTGGCTTTGTGCTTAAGAATTCCCCTAATAGGGTTGTCTATTAGGTTAGAATGGGTGATTTTATGGTTGATAAGGATTGAAATTCTATACTTTATACCTATTTAAGGTAACCAATTTATTATCAAAGCTCTACAATAATGATTTCACCTCATGTAGTTCATTAGGAGGATCTTCCCTTGACTAGCTAGCTGGTTATTTTTTGAGGCAATTTCTGTCATGTCCCCTTTTGAGTTGACATGTTCAGAGTTGAGGATTAGCCTATTATGCGACCTTCGTAGGCTAATGGGATGGATAGAGGGTCTTGATGGAGCTGGGCTTGTTTTTTGTTTGGGTTTTTTTGGATATGAATTAAGGGAGATATTAATATTTGATTGATTTAATCAAATATTAATTATTTGGTCTCATTAATAATTAATAATTAATTATTAATTAGTTGGTCTAATTTTAAGACCCTAATTCCAATTTAAGAATTGGTCTAATTTTAGGACCCAAGTTCTAATTTGAGGAAATCTAATTTTAGCAAGCACACCTTTGGAGGGTATAAGGGTTTCTCATGGGAGAGAGTTTGGATTAGCCATTGATTATTGATTATTGATTCTAAAGAATTCTTCTATGAAGACTGAGCCAAGGGTTCTAGGATTCCATTACAGTGGAGAACGTCAACTCTTCATTGTGTGTGATTTAGAGGCTGTGAAATATTAGCTGATTTATTGCCAAATTGAGAGATAGCTTCACACAAAAGTTATCACAGTATTTCAGGTATTTCTTTAGTTTATGTTTTGTTTCAATAAATTATACAGAGAGAGATCTATTGTATTAAATACCATAGATTTCCAGATCATGGATCAAACAGATAGGTTATGCTAAATTGGTAGCCGTACGAAGTCCATACAGGTCTGTACAGATCCACGCAAATATTGACATTGATAGACAGAGATCCCTAGTGACTGACATCGGCCATCTGAGGACCAATGTCAGCAGATAAGGACCTGCAGAGACCGACATCGGTAGTATATCGGCCGACGCCAGTGACTGTGTATTTGACACAGTAGGCTGAGACTTCCAGATTCATATTTGTTTCTAGATTTGCACAAGATCAAGATTTTAAAATAGTATTGTAATATTCTTTGAGGTGCATGGCAGAGATCTATTGTAATAGTCTGAGCAAATAAATAAGAAATTATATTGTGGTAATTTGTTTATTTGAATTGATATTCATCAAGTTTGTATCTAGATCAGAGCTTTTATTGTAGAAAAAGGAGCCCCTAAGTAAGGGATATCACAGTGGTATCAGAGCTAAATCTTGCCATCCTAAGGGTTTGAAAATCTTATGCAGCCACAAGAGTTGGGACCACACGGGTATTACACACGCAGTAGAGCTTTGCTTGAAGGTACCCAGTTGTTAGAACAGTAGCAGATTATCATGAGTGACAGACATGAGGGTAGCCCACCCAGGGGCCACATGTATGATGCTGATTAGGACACCAGAGAATTCCACCATGCTATGATGTCAGGGCAACAACAGATGAATCAGACACTACAGGCACTTACTACTATGATAAGGGGGATGAATGCACCTGATAGACAAAATGGGGAACAAGGAGATAATAGGAGTGTTACTGTTAATCAGAGACCACAGCTGACCCATCCCAGGATAGCAGGTATACCTACATGTCCTACATTTGTTCAAGAGGAGCCAGATGTTCCAGCAGAGGAGGAGGCAGGAGATTCCTCATTTGCAGATGTTTACCTGGCTGCAGATGATGAGTGGAACTTATTACCTCCTCATGTTTAGGAGAGGATGACCTTTGATCATTTTGTTAATCTGAGGAGAGAGCACTACAGATTGGCTAGATAGGATAGGAGACCTAGACACCAGAACAATGATCTTAAGCATGCTACAAGCAGGCTCACACTCGTGATGTTTGACGATAGTGGTAAGGTCACAGTGCAAGCCTAGGTTAGTAAGTTGGACACCTTTCTCACATTGCATTTGATGGCCGAGGAAGATGCTATCAGATATGCGACACTACATCTTGAGGGAGTAGCTCACGATTGGTGGCACCACGAGATGGTGACACTCCATCATGATCAAATCACATCTTATCAGGAGTTTGTGGATAGGTTAGTGGAGCATTTTGATAGGAAGGACCCAGAGTCCTATTTCAGAGAGTTAGCTCAGTTGCGCCAGAGTGGGAGTCTAGAGTCTTACATTGGCGACTTCTAGAAGTTATCAGTCATGATTCCTGACATTTCAGAGCGGTGACTTGTAGTACTCTTCATGGAGGGATTGATAGAGCCATTGAGAGGTTGGATCAAAGCTTTTGATCCTCCTTCATTACAGGTAGCTATGAAGAAGGTGCATAGTATGGAGATGGCAGCCCCATCCCATAAATTTAACTCCAAAGGTACTTCTTCATCTAGAGACCATAAGTGCTCCAATGCAGATACAGAGAGACCGGATTTCAACATAGATAAATTAGGTGTAAAGAATGATTCAAAGGCCAATCCAGTAGCACCACCTTTGGATCATGAGGCACTTAATGATCTATGCAAAAAGAAGCTTTGCTTCTACTGCAAAGGTCCATATGATATCCATCACGATTGTCCTTTGAGGCCTAAGGGCAAAGCAAATCGTGTGATGTGGGCATATTACGAGGATTCAAATTCTGAGGATTCCGAATAGCATGATGGGTTTGAGGAGGTAGAGGCTTCAGAGCCTAAGGCAGGGGCAAATTTAGAGCTTCATATATAGGAGGAACGTCTATCCAGCATTCAGTTAGATGAGTCATTTAGACTCCGTGGAGTTTTATCAGGGTAGAAGGTCATTACCCTTCTTGATATAGGAGCCACACATAATTTCATAGATGCTAGATTTGTGGAGAAAGGTGGACTCACTACTAAAGATTTTGAGGGCATTAGAGTTAAGGTAGCTGATGGTCACACTCTTAGGTGTGAGTATATGATTAAAGACCTCCCATTGTGCTTAAACAACTACGAGTTCAAGGCTGATTATTATGTGGTGAACATGGGGGATATAGATTTAGTCTTGGGTATGAAGTGGCTTCATTCATTTGAGGAAGTTACTCTTCGTCTCAAGGACATGGAAGTTCACTTTGATGTTGATGGGAAGACACATATTCTTAAGGCAATACAGGGCAGTAGCTTCAGATATATGTTTTTTCATCGCATGGAGATGCTCATACGACATGACATGATAGAGTGTGATGACGAGTGCACATTGGCACCCACACAGGTGAGATATGAGGATGAGCTTGGTCTTGAGGTGAGTATAGTTCAAGAGATATCACATGTGGTAGGGACTCATCTTTCTGTTACAATCGGGTCACAAGTTGATGATGATATGACTATTTCTAGCCTTCACAATCTAGATTTAGATATTATTCAGGAAAAGAGTCTGCTTGAGTTGCTTTCTGATTTTCATTTATGGATTGGATGTTGGGGTGCTTATCTTAGTACTAGGGATGGACATGGCATGGAGTTTGCATTGATTGATAGCAGGGAAGATCATGACTACATTTGGGATCCAGGTGGATTGATGGGTGTATCATTCAGCGATTGCTTGAGGGCAAGCAATTTCAGGAGGGGTGGATTGTCATGTCCCCTTTTGAGTTGACATGTTCAGAGTTGAGGATTAGCCTATTATGCGACCTTCGTAGGTTGATGGGATGGATAGACGGTCTTGATGGAGCTGGGCTTGTTTTTTGTTCGGGTTTTTTTGGATATGAATTAAGGGAGATATTAATATTTGATTGATTTAATCAAATATTAATTATTTGGTCTCATTAATAATTAATTATTAATTAGTTGGTCTAATTTTAAGACCCTAATTCTAATTTAAGAATTGGTCTAATTTTAGGACCCAAGTTCTAATTTGAGGAAATCTAATTTTAGCAAGCACACCTTTGGAGGGTATAAGGGTTTCTCATGGGAGAGAGTTTGGATTAGCCATTGATTATTGATTATTGATTCTGAAGAATTATTCTATGAAGATTGAGCCAAGGGTTCTAGGATTCCATTGCAGTGGAGAACGTCAACTCTTCATTGTGTGTGATTTAGAGGCTGTGAAATATCAGCTGATTTATTGCCAAATTGAGAGATAGCTTCACACAGAAGTTATCACAGTATTTTAGGTATTTCTTTAGTTTATGTTTTGTTTCAATAAATTATACAGAGAGAGATCTATTGTATTAGATACCATAGATTTCCAGATCATGGATCAAACAGATAGGTTGTGCTAAATTGGTGGCCATACGAAGTCCATACAGGTCCGTACAGATCCATGTAGATATCAACATTGGCAGACAGAGATCCCTAGTGACTGACATTGGCCGTCTGAGGACCGACGTCAGTAGATAAGGACCTGCAGAGACCGACATCGGTAGTATATCATCCGACGTCAGTGACTGTGTGTTTGACACAGCAGGCCGAGACTTCCAGATTCATATTTGTTTCTAGATTTGCACAAGATCAGGGTTTTAAAAAAGTATTGTAATATTCTTTGAGGTGCATGATAGAGATCTATTGTAATAGTCTGAGCAAATAAATAAGAAATTATATTGTGGTAATTTGTTTATTTGAATTGATATTTTGCAAGTTTGTATCCAGATCAGAGCTTTTATTGTAGAAAAAGGAGCCCCTAAGTAAGGGATATCACAATTTCCAACCTTAATATAAATATAATAGGCATCAAGGAAAGTTGTAACCCCCATATATTGAATCATCACTACTATATCACTATTTAAGGATCTCAAAAATTAAAAGAAAGTAGTGTTAGGGGTATGTTTAACTAGCTATGGGATTTTATCCCAAGTCTTCCATAATCTAGAATTTAAATCCACCATATACTCATGTGGAGATCTCTTGATGGTGGCTAATTGATCTAGGAGTGAAAGGTAGTCACTCTTATCCTCAAACTACTAACACAATATTTCTCTCAACTCATCTTAGTTGTGTATTGAACATGATTATAGACCTATATACCATTAAATAGCTTTCCCCTTCAAGGATGTATCTACAAGCCTCATAACTACATTGTCTTAGGTGATATGGTAAATTAAATAGATGTTTACAACATCCTATATGTGCTCAATAAGTGTTGTGTAGTCTTCACTATTAAAGTATGGGATGATATTTAAGGATGCAATAGGTATTCCATCATAGTATTAGAGATCCAATGAGTTACCACCATTCAAGGGTATAAAGAGTTGGTTGTTTTGGGCTACCATGTGAGAGATTTGAGATGGTACTAGGTTGTGTTAGGGAGAATTGTTAGAAAAAGTGGTCTATAATATGGATTATAACTTTTGAATCTCTTCCTTCTAGTTGAATCTAATGATAACTTAACAAAATCAACTTATTTACATCTAGAACATGCCCTTGTTATTACTTTTAGCATAACTACTAGGTACCAATACGAAATAAAAATATTTTTAATGAATTTTGAAGTTATCAAGTGCTTGATATGTGTGTGAAATAATTTAAAATTTCCAAGATTAACACTAAATTGTTAGCAAGGTTCTTAATCCTCTAAAGTAGTGGTGTCCCATCAGGCATGCTAGAAACTATTTTCATGTTGAAATACACCCTGTTAGGTCCTAGGACATATTTTAACTAATGTAATGGAAATAATCAAAGGTGTGGGTGACTTATGATAGGAGTGAATATATGTATAATATCAACTCATTTTTAACTAAAGTACCCCTGATTTAAGATCAGATTATAGTCCTAAAACCTACACAAACAAAGCATACCTAAGCTACATTAAGACTCTTATTCACAAAAAGAGAGATAATAAAGTCAAAAATAAAAAATTAGGTGATGCACCATGATTTAGTATCTCCCCTACTTACTTAAGACAACATAATAGAACTTATGAAATACTAAACTTTATCTTACATAATCTCCAAATTAAGAATCTCTTACATAAGTGTTTCATATGAAGGTGGTGGCTTATGATATAACTAGAGGGAATAGCTAAAAGGTCCTACATAAGACATAATTAGTGAGTTTCCATAATTAATAACTTGAATAACTAGTTGTAACAAAACATATGACTTAAAAAAGACTCACCTACTTACACCAAGGTAAAGGGAAATGTGCATGCACAAGGAAGAACACACTCTACAACATGCATAGATCAAAAAACATAATAATCACATAAAATAAAATCTTAAAGAAGATAAAAACCATTATTTTATTGATAAAAAGGCATTAAACTAACATTAAAATCCTCTATAGAAGTAGATTTTTGCTATACCCTGTAGGGGGTTTACAAAATAAGTCATTTCCAACCCTTTTTATAAGAGATATGAGATAATAGAGAAGATAAATCACCACTAGAATACATAAATGTAGAATTTACATCATAAATCAACTTATTTAAGAGTAAAAACAAGTGGAAATAGGAGCATTCACCTCTGATCAATGCACTAGGCCTATTACTTTTATGGTCTCTCATGGAATATGGGTGTAGGAGTGTGTGAAAAGGCTTTATTTGTTGTTATTTTTGTCTTTTGGAGTGATTGAACATTCATTATTTAATTAATTATATACTTCACTCTTGGAGAACATGAATTTTCTTGTATGAAAGGCCTTAACTTGCCCATCTCCACATCTTATGCATGTTGAAGGTCTGACTTGGGAGGGAATATTGTACACCTATTTGGAGTTGTGGTTCACTTAGGATGACCATCACTCAACTCTATGGAATGAGTTACATCTCTCTAGTATTAGTTTCAATGGCTCCACCCTCTTTTATGTTTTTCAATGGCCATTTAATTCACCTATGATCATGATTTATGGGTTGTAGGAGCATAATCTAGTTGATATTCATCTTGAAATCCATGTGAGCATCTCTAGGTGAGGTATAAAATATGATGTTTCACCATATATACTCCTAAGAACTCTTTGAGAGATTAATAAACTTGCATTTCATACCTAGACCTTGAAAATTCTATCTTCATTTCTTGATTAGGAGGTCTCTAAAGATCAAAATCTTCTTCAACAACATGAAATTATTACAAACTTGTCAAAACCTACCTTATGATCTTGAAGGAGCCTTAGAAAACTCTCTTCATGATCCCCACAAGCTATAGAATCCTCAAACATACCTATCAATCTTCACAAAATCTCTCAAAAGATCTAAAACACTATCACAATCCTTAAAAAAGTATTGAGTGTATTTTATAAGAGCATGGGGATTCATGAGATATGAATGGAGGTTTGTCTTTACCGTAATCATCATTAAGGAGCCTGAAAACCCTACTTTAGTCCTATAGGTGGCCTTGGAGTTCTTTAAAACACCTTTCCTTCACTCCTTATCACCCATGAAGTTTGTGAGATAGATATATTGATCTGAAATTTCATGTTAATGTCTGTAAGAATACCTTATTCTAACTCTTAAGACATTGTGTAGGATTATAACCTTCATTAAACCTTGGATTTTTGCATAATAAGTTTGATTAAAGTTTTTAGGCTCTACATATAGTAACTAAGACCTAAAATATTACTATTGAACACTATTTGTAGATTTTTTATGCTCATATGACAAATATATAATTTCATATCCTTAGATTTTACCTTCACTTATAGGCCTACAACATTTCACCTAGAAATTCTATCTACAACCTTGATACTCTATAATTACTTGATCGTTTATACCTGTAGGACTTTTGATGTGATTTGAATACTATGAACACTTGATTCATCATGATTATATTCTATCTAGAAACCTTGATGCTCTTGAAACCTATATTAATAATCTTGGACCCTCATAACCTATTATGCAAGCCTTAAATATATAGTTTAGGATCTCCAAAAGAACCCTTTAAATATTCCTCAAGGTTAATGAAACTCCTAGTCTTTGGTAAAATATATTGACTATATTTACAAGACTGTAGGTGTTATTAAGATATATAGCCACCTTGGCATAGTCTTAAGGGTTATTTTCAATTGTAATATCTCTTTTATCACCCAAGAGGTTTATTCCTCTTTTGAAAACATCAAACCTTAATATACAATCTCTTTGACAAGTCTTAATATTTGACTTTTATTCTTGATAAAACAAGAAAACTTGCTTAGAGTCTATAATATTTAATATTCCTCAACTAGCCTTACAATATGAACCACCATGAAGGATATAAATAATCATTTAGACCTTTATATTCATGTTTCTTGATATATTAGAAGCTTGTTACTTGGTCTTCATACTTCATGCTTTAAAACATCTTGGCCTGCAACCATCATGTTTATTAAAGTGAGCTTGGAATTGTAAACTTCCATTATCAAAGTTTTAATCCACATATTTCTCCTTGATAATTCTCATTTTATAGGTCTAAAACTTGATCATGTTTGAGACATTGAAGAAGTTTTCTCCTTCACCATCTTGTAACCTCACATCTGTATGGCAATATTTAGGCTTGACAAGGACATGAGATGGTTGAGGAGTCTTATATGCCTACAGTCTCATAATAAGATAATTAAAACCATAAAAAATATGTAAATTATATTATGAGATTATATATAAACTCTCACAACCTTGATAACTCTTGGAGACATGTTTCAAACCTTAAGAGGACCTCATTAGATTTTGGGATAGTGGGTAAGCCTATAATCTCGATTTAAAAATATATTGGAATAACAAATTGAGACTTATTTGAGGTTGGGTCATGAACCCTTTATAACTTGTAAAATTTATAAAATATGCATGAAGGCATGTTTGGATAGGCCTACAAGTGAGTTTGAAAGAACTTTGAGGGCATTAATGCATTGGTCACTTTAAGAAATGTTCTATAGAGCCTGCAACCTCTAAGTCTTATTTTAACTTTCCTTGAAACTTTTATTCTATGGTATTGGGCGCAAGGGATACTTAATTTGTATTTATTTTACATTTATATTAGGACAAAAACACCTTAAAACATGTTGAAAACCTCTTTTTTTGTCTACAAACTTGTGAAGGTCTTTCTTCAAGATCAAAACCTCATTGAAACCCTTAAGAATGGTCCCCATGGGCCTAAAAAATTAAAAACATAATTAAGTGATAATATATGATATTTATACCATTATAGGACTTGAAAACATCATTTATTTCAATTGATAAGGCTCTAAAACATAAAAAAGTAGATTTATGGGCTCCAGGGTTTAATAGAGTTTCAAGACCACCTATGGTTTTCTTGACCATTTGACATGAATAAAAGATATTTTATTAGGATTTATGACTTTAGAAATTATATTTAATATATATTAACATCATCCTTAATCTATTCCTTGAAATTAAACTCAATAAATGTATTCAAACCTCAAACTGTGTCTCTCTCGGGTTGCTTATAGGTAGTTTTGGGTTTGTTAATGATTATTCATAACCATTTTAACTTATTTTTACCTTTAAAAACCAATATATGATCCTTAAATACCTATTTAATTCCATTAAATAGCCTTACCAGTCCATGTAGATCTTGGACAAAGATGGTTCATCCTTGAAAACTATCTATAGGTGCCTGTGAGTAAGGTTCAAATTGGTTTTGCCTTGTTAGGAGGTTTGTAGGCATTGATTTATTATTTGAATTCTTGTTAAGGTTTTAATATTATTAGGGTACCCCATTGACATTATTTTTTGATTTAATATCAATATAAATCTCTACATCTCTGGATAAAACCACATAAAATCATACAATTTCTTGTTAATCTTCATGTTTAGAAGCTTTCCTACCTTGTTTTACATGTAAAGACATCAATTATTATTGGTAAATTTTGTATATGTTTTAGTGAGGTTTTTTATCATGTTTACATGCATAAAAAATATATAACCCCTATAAATTATGTATTTAATACCAAAACCTACAAATTTTTAGACCTGCACTCATTGTTCATGGATTGTGTTGATGTGATTTGACTTGAAACCTATCATTTCTTCCATGAATGAGATTTTAATTTATTTAATAACTTTTAAATTATTTTGATACCATATCTCACTTCAAATCCATGGTTTTTAATCCATTTTGAATATGGAAAACATGCAAAAAAAAATTAAAATCTCATGCTTGAAGCTTTAGACCTTGAGAAGATTGAATATCATTATAAGGCCTTAAAATTAAGGATTTACTCATTAAAAATTTAAAAAAATTCATAAAATTATTAATAGACCATGATCATGCTTGAGGATGTGAAATGGTTTGGTTTTTTCTTGATGCACTATCCTCATGTTGGGAGCGTTAAATGTCACAAAAAGTAAGAATGGAGGGAAATCATTAAGTTTAACACCTTTTTTTATCTTGTATATGGATGAAAGAGTTGGATTAGGGTATTAAATGAAATATATAAACTCTAGAAACTTTAAAATACCTCACTTTATTAAAATGACTATAATGACTTCAAATGGGACCTCTTGACCCTTCATATCCTCATAAGCACTTCTAGGACCCTTTGATTTGTTTATGACCTTGTTTTACATTGGGAAGTGATGAAATAGGTATAAAAATGATATAAATATAATATAAAATTAATTATAATCTTTATAGATGCATTCACCCTTGAAAAACATCTCATATCTCCAAATATCCAATAGGCCTCACTAGGACATTGTGGCTTTAAGACTAATATATTACGCCTTCTTGTAAGACTAGGCATTAGGGAGTAGTTTGTGTTTTCTTGGACATGAACATAGGTTTTAAAATATTTAATACCTTATATAAGACATTTAAACATATCCATATATTAAAATCCATACAAATAGGCTCTCTATTAGGCCTAATACAAACCATGACTCCAACAATGATTGTAAGACTCATTCAACGGAGAAAATGTACAAGTAACCTTAATGGATAATGCATAGCTATTTTTGAACAACTTAATCATCTTTAGGGTAATTTTAAGGGTTGTACTCAGGTTATTTTGGTAAAAAATGACCCTCTCCAAGTATGTCAAGTGTCAAGAGACAAAAGGTGGATATAATAACCAATAATATAAAACATGATTCAACTTGTCTTAAGGACTTGATGCATAATATATCAACATAAAAATATTATTTTACTCGACACACCCCATTCTTAAATTTTTGAATAAGGACCCAATATAGTCTGAAAATCGTAGTTCTTTTTTAAAAATCTTTTGATTGACATTCATATGTGAACCTAGCTAAGCTCAAAACTTTAATAATTTCTTATCTATGTGTGGATGATTTTCATTTATTGTTGATCATGTATAAATGTAATTAGCATTCCCTCATTAACTAGGTTTTCACTATATGATTTATTTGGAATAAATTATTTAATGGTCTTCAGGAGTTTTACATATATACAGGTTTTGCATTCAAACTTTACATTTTTTCACTTCATAAGTTGTGCATTTCAAGTATTTGGTGTTTAAAAAATCTATCTTTGGAACCTTTATTCAGATTGTTTTTTCATTAGAGTTTTTATTCAAAGTCTATGTATGTTATAAGTTTTATTTCAGAAATTTTGTTTGTTATGACATTTATCATGTACTTTAACATCTTTTAACTTATGATTTTTCATGTTTGTGCCAATTTTTTGGGCCTTCACATATTTTACACTTCACATGATGTGTTCAAAACTATTGGATTTCTCAAGGTTTCTACTTTGGTATTTTTATTCTTCACATATTTTTATCTTCACAATAAATTTTTGTCATAACCTATGCTCATCAAAGTTTTTAGCTTTCAGAAGTTCACACTTCTTGTATTTTATAATTTTTATAAAATGTGACTATGGGTCTTCAAAAAATTTATTTGGAATTTTTGTTTATGAAATTTTGTCTTCATAACTTATGTTAAATTTTTTTGTTTGCAATTTATGTTCTTCATATACTTTGTCTTCACGTTTCACATATTCAAACCATCATGAATTTTTTTTAATCTAGTCTCAACAAAAGTTATGACACCTGTCTTCTAAAGGCATGCCACATGACACTCCTAATCTTGTGTGGAATTAATGATAGGGTGACACATGTCCAAGACTAAAGCATGACATTTATCCAAATGTATATAAATTTTGTGTGGCTACTCACCTATGAAATTTTTTATATAAGGGTCCATTTGTAAGTCATAATGATGTAATTATTATTAAGAGGCCATGTTTAAGTCCTTGTAGAACCAATATGGGTGTTCCTTATGCTTAATTCAATGTAAAACAACTTGAAACACCTCATCAAGAGTTATGGTATGTGGATAGAGGCCAATTCACAAAAAATATAATGACCAAGAACAACTTTATATGGAATATCTCCACATCGAGGAGACATATTCAACATATCCCAATGTAGTTGATACATTGTTATTAATAGAAATAAATATAACTGATTTGACATTTTTGAGAATATTGGTGTATTATTACTAATTTAGTTAAGGGTCTAAGTTAATTAAATCAGTAAATAAATCTATAATAATTAAGTTACTGATTTGTATAGTTTGAAACTTTCTAAAAATAGTAATAAGGGAGAGAAAATAAGACTTAGCTAGAAATTGACTAAGATGACTATTGCAAGGTTTGAAATTTAATGTGTAAGATTGGGACACTATCATAAATCAAGATTTTGCCTTCATTTTATGATTAGATAGGAGCATCGAAATAAGACACCCTAGGATTTGGTGCTATAGTCCTTTTTTTCACTGTTATTTTAGAGACTTAAACTTTTTAGGTTTTGTTCATTATGTTTGTGTGATCCTGCCTATGAAATTTTGACTGTTGGATGTCTATAGAAATCTCTATAGAGCTGATTTAGTATTCAAACCCTAGACTCCATTATGCTTTGACAAAATTTAAGAAAGAGTGGAATTATTGTGTGTAATATGCACTAAACATGTATCCACACCCCTTGTGTGGGCACGCTACCTACATACCAATACTCCAAAGAGGGATCAAGCCATATGTAGTTCTCCCACTTGATGTGCTTTGTACAATAGTGTGTATGAAGATGAAAAATACTAAACTAGATGTACTTGAGGTGGCTAGGGATAGATTTAAGGATTTGAATAAGCTTGTAGTAGTGTTGGCTAGCTATATGCATAGAATAGGGAAATATGCTTGAGTAGTCTAGCTTGTATTCTTGCTTGCTTTGTGATATTTGTCAACCTCTTCTAAATGACCTTTGAATGGGATTTTATAGGGATTTTTTGGTCATGGTTTGAATGTGTTTGCATTAGGCCAACAAGAAGGGGATAGGAACCAGAAGAAACTAATTATTGGAGGTAAAAATACACTTAGACAAGAGCATAAAAAATAGACACTAGAGGGCCTAGCACTATAGTCCATGTTGGGTGCTATAGTCCTAAGGGTATGGGATTTGGAGGGATAGATTTGTCATGGGAAAATTAGTTTGGCTAAGTTAGAATCAGGTCTAGAAGGCTACAAATGACTAGGAATTAGTCAAAAGATGCCTATGAGGGTCATGAGAGTAAGCAAGAGGGACCTATGGGTTGGGTGTTATTAGCCACACTCAAGATACCAATTTTCAAACTTTATATGACTAAATTTACCCCCCCTTTATGCTAGTGATGTATTAAATAAAAACACTATGATAAAGGAAACATGGAAAGCATACCTAGACTTACCTATATTGGTGAAGATTATGAAGTTGTGTGATGTGAGGTGTGCATAGAGAGAGTAAATTATGAAGTGTAAATCTTCAAGAGAAAATAAAGAGTAGATTAGTTCTTACTAGATACACTATATCTAAAATAAGAATGTACAAAAGCTAGGTAAGAAAGAGAAAGAGAAAGGAATGAATACACCTCACTAGGTATGTGAGCCAATACAAACCTATTGTGATGCTGAGTAATGTTGAGAAATGTTGGATGATGTTGTACCAAGAGTAATATCATGAATAGAGTTGAGTGCCCAATTCCCTAAAAGTGGCTCAAAAATGAAAATGTTAGACCTTTGGATCTATCATCACCCACTAAGTGAATCTATGTGATCATGTGTATACTAATAGATGTTTGGACTATGTGTCCAATCCCTCTAAGTATGTGGCTCAAGAATATAAAGGCTATCTAGTCCTTTGGCTCCATTATTGCCCCATGAAGTGAAGTTATGAACTAATACCAGTATGAAATGTGTGTTGTATGAGATGGATTTTTAAGCCTATGAATCTATTATAATATAACAATTTGGCATGGATAGTCAAATGTGTGTTGGAAACTAGGCCAATCTTGGCCACTCCAAAAGGTAGAGATTAGGTGTGTATGAAAGCCACTCCAAAACTAGGTACTAGGTTTATATGAAATCCATTTTAAAAATATAGAGGTTAAGTTTGTATGAAATCCACTTTAAAATGATGTCAACCACTTTTAAATATAATAAGGCATGTAACTACTTATAATGACTAGGTAATATACTAAACTTGGAAAGAAAAGAAGACAAATGTGCTACGCACATTGCCCTAATCACTAGTGTTTGAAACATGGATTTTAATCTAGAAGTTATACCATATACCCTATCTAAAACTAGAATAAAGATCCATCATGTTGTGTATGATGCCCCTTATATCAATATTCTTTGAGAAAAACTATAATAAAACTACTGTATCTAAACTAGTCTAAATGTGTAAAACTATAGCTAACCCTACTTTTTTTTCTGTGTCTAGAAAATATGATTTTTTTTCTATTTAGATAGGATCATCAAAAATAGACACCCTACTATCTGGTGTTATATTTTGATCTTGGCACTACTATCTTGGGCTAATTTTGATGACTATTTTATAATTTTCATTATTTGCCTAGTCTATTATGCCTAGTTTGAAGTCTAGTTATTGTTCTAGGTATTCTAAAAACTATTTTTTTTACTATTAGGATCTTTGATCTCTATGAAAAAACCCATATTTATTTCACCCTCTTTTTAGGGTAGGAATAAATACCCTACGATGATTTCCCTCAAAATAAAGAGCCCTACAAGTTTTTTATGCTATAGAGATACATGATATAGTAATGATAATTGACAAGATAGCTTAAGATGTAACATGGTTTGTAATGAGATATTGTTAGATCAATAGGGGTATTCACACACACACACACACACACACACAAGAATGTAATAACATATGCAATGTAATAAATTGGAATTGGAAGTTTGGTTAATTTTTAGTTGTTATATTTCTAGGAGGGATGGAACATGATTTCCATCATGGAATCCAAGAAAGCAAAATAATGCATGATGTGGATCATGGAATTACAAATAATTACAAACAACAAGAAAACAAACATACAAGGTGAGAATAAATAAGCATACAAGAGTGTCCAAGGGAATAATAAAATAAGGGACATTGAAATGCAAGCATATAAGGACTGTTGAAATGCCACATACACATAAAATTGAAAAAATCAAGGTTAGCATGAAATCCACAATCACATAGAAGAGTAGAGGCAAAGGAAATTAGAAAATCTCCTAAGACACACACAAGAATAGAAGCAAAGGACATTATCAAATGCCCTAAGGCACATACAAGAGACAAAATAAGAACTAAAAAATGAAGTCACATCTAGCTACGTAAATCAAGAAAAGAAAGCATGGAAATACTAGAAATACAGTTGCATCTAACTAGTCAAAGAAAGAAGTGAAAGTATGCAAGACATGTAGTAAAAGACAAGGTATATGCTAAGAAATACATAAGTGTTATATACTAGTGAGTGTCGATAAAGTAATATGTGTAAGCTAGTAAGTAATGTACATCAACATGATAACTAGAGTGTGTGGTGTAGGAATGACATAACCTAGATGGTGTAGTAATGTTAGAAGATACCCCTAGTGGGTATGTATATTGATGTGTGTCTCAAATGTAGAATTAGGATGCCCCCTCAATGGGTAGAGTGAAGCAATCAAGGATCTATATGTCATTGTATGCACTCAAAGAAGATCAAGTGAAGCATGGTAATGTAGACAAATAAATAAATAATAGCATAGAACAAAAGATTTAAGTCTATCATATAGTAGAAATGTAAAGCATGGATAATGCATATAATCAAAATGTATTTGATATATTTGATTGTTTTGGGATTTTAATTTTTTTTTTAATATTTTTGGTATTTTTGAGATAAGCTATATATAATCAATAAAATAGAAACTATGTATGAGTAATACAAAGAAGAAATGATACTAACCAATGAGTCTCATGTGAGACTCCTTATCATGGTGTCCAATATCAAGGAGAGGGATTATGAATGATCATTAATCATGATGAAAGGGATAATACTATGGCTCTAAAAGATGTATATGATAAAAATGGTCTAAAATATCTAAAGTAGAAATTGACTGTGGGGTCCTCCTATAACTTTGAGAAGTGGATTCAACTGTAGGGCTCTTAGGGACCCATTTGGTAGTATGAGAATCTCTCTAAACATTTTCTCTATGAGTGGATGCATGACACCTCAATGATACTACCTTGGGTGTCAAAATTATAACTAGAATCTATCTAAAATCCTAAAACTATGGTTTCTTTAAAAAAGACATTTTTGGTAGTGTATGAACTCTCTGTGTTGGCAATGTAGGTCTCAACTATGTTTGAATCTAAACTGGAGGAAGAACTAAAACTGGTGGATAAACTAAAACTGGTAGTTGAACTAAAATTGGTGACCATAAAATAGTAGATAGAGTTTAAGTGGGAAATGGTAACTCATATAGAACTCCACCAACTATAACAACCTGATTAGTGTAAATGAATTTCACACATCTATGAACTGTAGAATGTACTACTCAAAGTTTTAGAATGCATGGTTGACCAAGTAACATATAAAAAACTCCTACATTGGGAATAATAGTGAATGGTGTGGCCATGTGTTGGATCAACCTATAGAAGAAGTACAATCTCACCAATGAACTTTTTATGTACCCATTGAATCCATTGATAACTATGTCCATTAGGGTAATATCATACACTGAATATCCCAAATGCTACAATAATATCATAGTACACATATTCACATTGGATCCATTGTCTATGAGAACACTATGAATAGGATGATTATGAATGTAAGATTTGATAAAGAGTTTATGATAATCTGAATCATCCTTGATTATCTCTTGCTCTGAGAAGGAGATGGAAGGTCTATCTAAAACTCTAGAATTATATATACCAATCATGTTTCTCAAAGGATGAAACTTAACTGAAGGTACCCTATATGTATTTGGTAGGGGATGTACATGATATTCATGCTGAACACCTAATGTATCCCTTGTCTCTTGTTTAGAATGTTGTGGAAAAGGATCTAATAAGATTTTCAAAGCTTTATCTTGTATTTGCTTTACCTAAATAGTCTCAGTTGAAGTGATAAGATCAATAACATTTCCCTCTATCAAGTCCTATATCTTATGTCTCAAACTGATGCATCTATTTTTTTTATGGCCTAGTGCCCTATGAAACTCACAAAATGCATACTAATCATATCCCCATACAAGAGGCTTTGTTGGATCAACTTATTAAATAGGAGGGAGAGATATGATATTACATTCCAATAACTACTTTAAAACTCTAGCTAGAGGAATTGGTAGATTGATAAAGGTTCACTGAGGAGGTGCTAATAAAACCACATGCTGAGTGGGCTCTGAATTTGCATTAACTATAGGTTGATTCTAATTCTTGCTATCATTGACCTTAAATTTGTATGGAACTTTGTTAATACTCTTGTTTATTATTTCTAATATACTTATGTATTTGAGTATGCCTATTAAAATTAGTTTGACTTCCCTTTCCTTTAGTGTGTGAGAGAATTTAGTGAAATAAGAGAACCTTTTAAACCTTATTGACTCATGTAAAGCTAGTAGAAGAATCTATTTGAAGAGATATTGCAACTCTTGATGAGCCATGGGGCTAGTCATCTTAGCCAAAATAGTCCTATATCAAAGAACATTATCTGTGAGATGCTCATTTGACCTTTGTTTTTATTATGCAACTCGGGCATATGAAACCTTATCACCAATGTTAATGTTGAAATGAGCTAGGAACATGTCAGCCAAAGGATTGAATGTGTTGACCAACTAATTATGTAGACTATAAAACCATTGTAAAGCTTAATCCTTTAGACTCCTTGTAAATATCTTGGTAAGTAGATAGTCATTTGGTACATAGTCCAAGCATGCTACACAAAAATCTCTCAAATGTGTCTCTAGATCACCCTTGCCATCATATAGAGTGATATTGGGTTAAACAAAACCTTTTGACAAAGGTGTAGAATTAATATGATGTGCCAATGGTGTATGCAATATAGCAAAATAATCCAAAGCCTACATAGGTCTAGAGGCACCTTGCTCAAGATGTGTCACCTTGGATTGAATATATCATATCTCTTACACAAGGTCTACCACATTTGGATACAAAGATGTACTAGCTATAGTTAGTGGTATAGAGGTAGGTTGGGCTACTTTATGGGGTTGTTAAGACATAGTTGCCCTCATAGTTTCATGTGCAATTGGTTACTCTAAAGGAATGAAAGAATCGACTTGTTTATCCTATTTTATTTCCATGATAGATTGTAAAATAAGAGTATGATCTCAGGGCTGTTCCCTGAGTCTTTTTTGAAAAATTTATAAGATCAAATCTTTGTTGAAAACAACTTCATTATCAATATTAAGTGAAATTTGATCAAGAGTTTGATGTGGTGGATCATGAACATAGGTGTTTGTATCATCATTTTTATTCTCATACTACTCATCATCAAAATTATCCTCATGGAAATTGATATCATTTGGATGTGTAGGATTTATAGCAAAAACTTGAGTTGGTTGTTTATCCATGGTATATGGTTGGGTTGAAGGAATCTAAGTGAATTTAGGAGGGTTACCACTAACTATTGCACTTCATCTCAAAGGAAGAGATGCAAGGAGCTTAGGTGGAATAATGAAAATAACTTAAATAATGGAAGAAAAGATTAAAAAAATATAACCTAAGCAAGGAATTGGAATATGCATAAAAAGGATAAAAAGCTCACAAAAGTGTAAGGTGATACCTCAAGAAGTAAATAGGATCTAATACATGCCACTAGGGTTTTGAATGAAATTATTTTTAAAATTACTAAGGAATTTTAAAACTTGATGAAAATTTATAATTTAAATATGTAAGTAAAAAATTAGAAAAATATAGGGAAAAAAATGGGACCTAGTATGGGAAATTAAGGTTTGAAATAAATTATTTTTAAAATTACTAAGGAATTTAAAATTTGGTGCAAATTTTTGATTTAAATATGTAAGTAAAAAATAAAAAAAATATACAAAAAATATTGGGACCTAGTATGGGAAACTAGGGTTTGAAAGAAAATTATTTTAAAATTACTACAAAATTTTAAAATTTGATGCTAATTTTTTATTTTATTAGGTATGTAAAAAATTAGAAAAATATCAGAAAATATTAGGACCTAGTATGGGCAACTAGGGTTTGAAAGAAAATTATTTTAAAATTACTACAAAATTTTAAAATTTAATGTCGATTTTTTATTTTATTATGCAGGTAAAAAATAAAAATAAAAGAAAAATTAGTAGTAAATTTACCATAGGGTTTCTAGGGTTTTTATGCACAAATGAAGTAAGTTGATTTCACCAAATGATTTAATAGTTTTAGGAATATTGGTGTATTATTATTAATTTAGTTAAGGGTTTGAGTTAATTAAATAAGCAAATAAATATACAATAACTAAGATACTTATTTGTATAAATTGACTATAATTTGAACCTTTCTAAAAATAGTAATAAGGGAGAAAAAATAAGACTTAGCTAGAAATTGACTGAGATGGTTGCTGCAGGGTTTGAAATTCACTATGTAGGATTGAGACACTATCATAAATCAAGATCTAACCTTCATTTTATGATTGGATATGAGTGATAAAATAGGACACCATAGGGTCTAATGTTATAGTCCTTTTTTGCCACTATTATCTAAGAGACTTGAGCTTTCTAATTTTTTGTTAATTATGTTTGTGTGATCCTGCCTATGAAATTTTGACTATCAAATATCCATGAAACTCCTTGGAGAATTGATTTAGCTTTCAAACCCTAGAATCCATTGTTATTTTGTAAAATTTGGGAAATAGGGGGGTTAGTGTGTGTAAGATGTATTGAACATGTATCCACACCCCTTATGTGGGCACGTTGCCTACATACCCATACTCTGAAGAGGGATCAAGCCATATGTAGTTTTCCCACTTGATTTGATTTATGCAATAGTGTGTATGAAGATGAAAAATGCTAAAATATATATGCTTTAGGTGGCTAGGGACTAGTGTAGGTATTTGAATAAGCTTGTATTAGTGTTCGCTAGTTGTATGCAGAGAATAGGGAAATATGATTGAGTAGTATTGCTTGTATTCTTGCCTACCTTGTGATATTTTCTAACCCCTTCTAAATGGCCTTTGAATGGAATTTTATAGGGATTTATTGGTCATGGGTTTAATGAGTTCAAATTAGGCTAACAAGAAGGGGGATATGAACCAAAATAAACTAACCATTGAAGGTAAAAATGCACTTGGACAGGAGCACCAAAAATGGACACTAGAGGGTATGGTGTTATAGTCCAAGTTGGGAACTATAGTCCAAGTTGGGAACTATACTAATGAGGGTATGGAACCTAGGGGGATGGATTTGTCATGGGAAAATCAGTCTAGCCAAGTTGGAATCATGTCTAGAAGGCTATAAATGATTGGGAATTAGTGAAAAGATGCCTATGAGGGTCATGAGAGCAAGAAAGAGGGACATATGGGTTGGGTGTCATTAGCTACACTCAAGATACCAATTTTGACACTTTATATGACTAAAATAACCTAATAATAGGAGATGGATGAAGATTGAATCCTCATATGAAAGAAGCTTAGAAGATATAATAGGTATGATGATAGTTAGGAATGAGTAGTTAATATGAAGAATTAAGAGTTAGAGTGAATCAAGTCTTATGGATGTGTGTGTTGATGCCTGTAAGAGACTAAAATGGAGAAAGTATATAAATTTATGGAGTAATAAAAAATTGAAAGCCTATCTCATATGTCAAAATTTTGTACATTCATTTTATGAATAATAGTAAAGAAGAGTGAACTGTGAAATGGTTACAGACTACTTTATATATACATACATATGTATGTATGTATATATATATATATATATATATATATATATATATATATATATATAAAGTAAGTCTGTATATATAAGGATATTTAAAATGGAACATAGGCTATATGAATAAGAAGATATCATATGTGTTTATATTAAGTTCTTAATTTCTCTAATAATTATTCATTGCCTCTGTTAATTTGGTGTATCACCCAACATGGATGGACATTTCATTTCAAACATATCTGCATCAACCATGAATGTAATTAGTCTAATTATAGACTAACTTTCCTTCTACTATATGTATTTTAAATGTTTATGAGATTAATATATGTATGAAAGTATATAAATTATGATTTTAAGGAGAATACATCAATATGCATACAAGTAGGTCTGATACAAAAAGGAATTGGATGAATTTTCAAATACAAGGAAGAAAAATGCATAATGGAACATAGACACACACTGTCAACTAGATATATGAATAAAAAATTGCATGAATCCACATATGAGATTGGAAAGATGGAATAAGTATCTTGTGACATTTTTAGAAGTGGTAATGAGTTTTGAACATCCCTATGGATTATAAAAATATCTAACACTCTTTGATTCAATTCAAAATAAATATATAATTCAAGACATAAGTATATATCAAATTTAAAATGTTTTAATTAGTTTAATTACTATATTAAAATAATAGTTTTACACATATTTTTTGTATAGAATATCTTCAAAATTTTGACTCAGTTTGTATAGAAAAAGAAAGAATCATAAAATTCAATAAATCTCTATTTCTATTGCTTAGTCAAAGCCTTGGAAATCAAGTTTCTCAAATTGTAATAATCCATAGGAAATCTATATAACTAGAGAGTTGTTTATCATAGGTATTGTTAGCATTTTATTATGCATTACACTCATATATGCCATCATGGAAGCACTATTTTCATAATGATTTTAGGTTTATTCACTAATGTCTATCACTATTAAAATAAATACGTGTCATCTAAGATGAGTAAAAATTATTGTGAGTCATTCATGGATTGTGTATTGCTTTCTTCTATATTTTATCTCCATGTTTAATTTTTGGTAGTGAACTTAACAAAATAATAAATTAGGGTGCATTAGTGGAGTCAAGGAAGGTATAAATTGGGGTTAAAATTAGGAAATCAATTTCCATACTAATATTTTAGTTTTAGATTTGCATAAATCAATAGAGTTGGCTTCGATTAGTCAAACATTGATGTTTGACTAATCTAATGATGGTGCATATGAGTCCTAATTTTTTTTTTATGTCTTGGCAAAGAATACAGTCTTTATAAGTTTTATTTAGACTTTGCACTGGAAGGAAGGAGTAGTTTTTGTACTAAATTTTCATCGTGGCTTTTTATCCATATGTTTAAAAAAATGCATTCGAATAGCATTTATTGAATAAAATTTGATAGAATTCAGAATTTGGTTGTTACTCTCATTTTGACATCAATAAGGAATACTTGGAAATAATTAGAGGTTTGATTGAAAGGTATGTTAAAATAAGTGTAAAGCCCATTAAAAAATCCATATTAATGATTAGACACATATTAGAAGTTAAAGATAGGAGAATGATTCAGTTTCCAAATAAAGATACTCAAATACCTAGTGAGTTTGTGAATATTCTCATTGGTATTCAAAGACCAATCATAAGAGAATAATTGGATTGAAAAAATAAGTATATTAAGATACCCTCAAGAGATAATGAAGGTGATGCCAAACCTAACAATTATTTGAAGAGAGTTTGTATTAGTAGACCTTGAATGAAAGAAGTCTAATAGTTTGAATTTTATTCTTGAAGATGTGAATGTAAGTGTAAATATTGTCACCAATTTTATTATCAGAGCATAGGTTGATCTTTGGGAAATAAATTATGGATTTGTCTAAAGATATTATGGTTGAAAAAATAATAAAATTTATTGCAGAATACTATAGAGGTGAATTGGCAAGTGGATCAAAAGTATTAAGCATTGAAGGAAGATAAAGAGTTAAGAAAATCTTAGAGGAAAGAGAGCTTAGTAAAAATCTAGGAGATAGTTCAAGGAGGAAGACTTGAAATTTTTTGCCAAAATACTAAGATTAAATAGACTCAAGTGAGGCATGAGAAAGATGAGAGAGAAAAATGGAGATACCTTTCAAATCAAGGAACCACAATGAGAAGAAATATATAGTGATGATAGTGATAAAGGTCCAAGAAGAGATTAGAAAGATTAATGAGAGATTAGTAGTAGTACATCTCCTAATAGAGTGTTTAGGAACAAAAAAAGTGAATAGGTTGGCATAAAGGTAATAAAAAGAGTGAAGTGGCTAGTTAATTCACTTGTAAAGAGGAGATAAAGACAAAGAAATATAATTGACTTAAAAGAGAGATAAGGTTACAGAGTAAGCAATTCAATAAAATGGATTTTTCATATTGATATCCAAATTATAGGTGATCAACACCTTGAAGCAGAGATGGATATTAGTATATGTGATCCTAAAGAAGGGAAGATGTTAGAAGATTATGATTTAGAAGATGAACAATGGCAAAGGGATTATAGCCTCAATTTTTTTCATCTAATGTTGTGTATGCAGGTGAACAAGTTGGAGAAAAGGTCTTTGATCCAATGATTAGGCTTATGAGAGATGAAACATTTAATAGAATAGTGCTTAGTAAAATTTAGACTAAATTTAAAGATAAAAAGGGAGATCAATTCTTTGTCAATTAAGATTTGAAGCAACAACAATAGATACTTATTTAAGAAGATGTAAAAGAAGACAAAGATGGACAATCAATTGCAATAGTGATGAACCAAGAAGAACAAGTTTGAAAGACAAAGTGAGGTATGTGATGATGAATATTCAAAATTCATGTTTTATCAAACATATGGTTTAAAACCTCATAATTTTTATAAGAAAAAGGTGAAAGAAGTAACAAAATAAAGTATAGATGTTTGGTATGACCAAATGATATCTCAAGCAAGGAAAAGTTTAAGAGCTAAGACTAGCCGTGGAGGTGGTCAAGAAGACCAAATAGAAGTTGTAGTTGAGGTAAAAGTTTTGATGGAAGAGTAAAAACAACAAGAGTTTATTAAGGAATAAATCATTATAAACATAGCTGGAGATGAATAATTCAAGTTTCATCATGAAAATTAGAAACAAAGATAGGATGCAGATAAAACAAAAGGATGGAGTATGCCTAAAAGGCATAAGAGGAAATTTATTTTATTTAAGTATTTGATTTTATTTTTAGGATGAATGGAGAAGACAAGAAGGATGAGTAAGTATAGGTGTGGAACAAAAGAACATTCCCACTTATATGAAATATTGATTAAAGAAGATAATCAAAGGAAGATCTTCAATGAAATAAGAGAATGATAAATAAGATCATGAGTAGGAAATCATGAAACATTTTAAACATAGGATTTTAATGAAGATCACTAACTCACCTATGTAAATTTTTTATATAATGTCCATTTGTAAGTCATAATGATGTAGTTAGTGTTAAGAGGTCATGTTTAAAGCCTTGTATAACCAAAAGGGGTGTTATTCATGCCTAATTAAATGGAAAAAAACTTGAAAAACATTATAAATAATTATGGGGCATGGATAGATTTCAATTTAAAAATATATAATGACTAAGAAAATAATTATAGGGAAGATCTCCATGTTGACAAGACATATTCAACATATGATAATATAGTTGAGACATTATTGTTGATGTAAACAAATATAACCTATAAATAGGATATGAATGAGGATTGCATCCTCATATGAATGAATTTTAAAATTTATAAAAATCATGATGATAATTACGAATGAGTAGTTAATATGAAGAATTAAGACTGAGAGTGAATAAGGTATCTTGGCTATGTGTGTTGATGCCTGTAGGAGAACATAATGTAGAAAGTCTCTAAAACTAGGGAGTAATTAAAAAAATGAAATTATGTCTCATATGGAAAAATTATATACATTCATTTTATGAATAATAGTAAATAAGGGTGAATATTGAAATGGTTGCAGACCACTATGTCTATATAGAATAAATCTATATGTACAAAAATATTTATAATGGCATATAGGTTGTATGAATAAGAATCTCTTATATGTATTTTGATGAAGTTATTAAGATCTAAAATAATTATTCATTTCCTCATTCAATTTTTTGTGTCACTCAACATGGATGAACATTTCATTTAAAACAATTTTGCGTCAGGCATGAGTGTAAGTAGTCTAATTATAGACTAAGTTTCCTTATACTATTACTGTATATATATATATATATATATATATATATATATATATATATATATATATATAATTTTTTTATGAGATTAATATATGTATGAAAGTATTTAAATCATGATTTTAAGGAGAATACATGATTTTGCATATAATTAGGTCTGATATAGAAATGAATTGGGTGAATTTTCAAATACAAGGATGAACAATGCATAATGGAACATAGTCACACACTGTTATCTAGATATACAAGTAAATAGTTTCATGAATCTAGATATGAGATTGGAAAGATGGAAGAAGTCTCTTTCACCATTTTTATAAGTGGTAATGAGTTCTAAAGATACCTATGTCTTATAAAAATCTTTAATGCTCTCAAGTTTAATTCAAAATAAATATATAATTCAAGACATAAGTATTTATCAAAATTAAAAGGATTTATTTTGTTTATTTATTTTATTAACATAATATTTTTACACATATTTTATACATAACATATCTTCAAAATCTTGAATTAGTTTGTATAGAACAAGAGTGACTCAGAAAACTGAATTAGTATCCATTTATATTGCTTAGTCAAAGCCCTTAAAATCAAGTTCTTTAGATTGTAATATTGTAGAGAAAATCATGTATAATTGGTGAGTTATTTTATTTGATTATAGGTATTGTTGGAATTTTCTTATGATTAAACTTATAAATTCCATTATGGAAGAAATGCTTTCATAAAAATTTTGGGTTTATTCACTGATGTCTATCACTGTTGAAGCAAATTTGTGTCATCTAAGATAGACATATATACTTGAGAGTCATTTAAGGATTGTGTATTGCTCTCTTATACATCTATCTCCATGTTGAATTTAAGGTAGTGGAGTCAATGAAAGTAGAAATTGGGGTGCATTAGTGGAGTTAAGGAAGGTATAAATTAGGTTTTGGATAAGGATATCAATTTCCACACTAAGATTTTAGTTCTGGATTTCTATGAATCAACATATGTGGCTTATATTATGAAAACATTGATATTTGAATAATTTAATGATGGTACATAAAAGTTCTAATTTTTTATTCATGTCTTGGTAGATAATATAGTATTTATAAGTTTTATTTATACTTTACACTATAAGGAAGGAGTAGCTTTTTTAATAAATTTTTGTCTTGACTATTTATTCATATGTTTTTAAAAATATATAGATTTGACAAGCATTTATTAAAGAGAATTTGAAAGAATATGGAATCTGGTTGTTACTCTTAGTTTGGCATCAATAATGAATACTTGGAAATAATTATAGGATTGATTGAAAAGTATGTAAAATTAGGTGTCAAGCCCATTGATAAATCTAGATTAATGATTAAACACATATTAGAATTTGGGGATAGGATAATGATTGAGTCTCCAAAGAAAGATACTCAAAGAACTAGTGAGTTTTTGAATATTCCCATTGGTATTCAAAGACCAATCATAAGAGAATAATTATATTAAAAAAATAAGTATATTAGCAGACGCTCAAGAGATAACAAAGGTGATAATAGAACTAAGATTTATATAAAGAGATTTTGTATTAGTATATTATGGATGAATGAAGTCTAATAGTTTGAATTTTAATCTTGAATATGTTAATGTAAGTGTAAACATTGCCACCATAAAATAAATTGGAAATGTTTGAATTAAACAAGTAAAACAAACTTGGAGATGTTCTGCATTAATGGTGCACAAATAAGAATTAAATTCTTATAGTGAAAAATTATATCAGTGAATTTGAAATAGATATCATGCCTATTGATTACTAATGATCTTGACAAAACTTTCCCTCTAAATATAATTTGAATCCTTAGTTTCCTACATCTAAGTGAAAACTACTTCTAGTAAGATGCAAATTATTGATTTTTTTAGAACATAAAGGTTAGCAATGGATTCATCATTAAATTTGTTGAGAGGAGTGTTGACCCAATTTTGCCTCTCAGGCAAAATTCTGATCACCTCCTACACCTGCTTTACAGGCAGTCATTTCGGGTTGCAAGGTCCACCTTTAGGTTTTGACAGTGTCGTTACAGAGCATTGGTCATGAAAGGCAACGAAAGGGAGAGTCTTCAAACATCCACGAGAGAAGAGAAGAAAATGGAGTGTTCAACACTTAGGCAAAAAAGATGGCAGAAAAAATGCAGAGGGCAGCAAATTCGCCGCCCACTACAAGGGCGGGTAAAATGAGCCCACCTACAAACATGTAGAGGGCAACAAATTCGCTACCCACAACACAAAGAAAAAGAAAGACGTCGGCTGACGTCGGCAATACTGCCGTCGTTGGCACCTTACAGAGACCGATGTCGGTAGAATTGCCACCATCAGCAGCACAACAACAGGCGCAAAAGTTGGAAAACCCCGCCCCATGACGGGCAAGGAAAAAAGTCTGCCCTATGGCGGTGAATTGAAAAAGTCTGCCCTATGGCAGCGAATTGTAAAAGTCTGCCCTATGGCGGCGAATTGTAAAAGTCTGCCCTATGGCGGCGAATTGTAAAAGCCCACCTTAGGGCGGTGAAAATGAAATCCCCACATGCAATACTGCCGACGTCGGCACATTACATGAACCGATGTCGGTGAGATTGCCGTCATTGGCAGCTTATCGGCTGACGTCGGTAGAGAATCCTATATGAAGTTCATGCAAAGGGCGGCAAAATTCACCTGCAGTGCACAAGAAAAAACCCGCCCAGCCGCCAGAGAAGACCAACACGCAAAATGAGGCAACAAGCATGGTCTTGGCAGACTTGTGATGTCATCAATAGTGTTTTTCATGCTTTCCAATGAGACTTCTTTTGGCTCTTTTTCTATAAATACAGGGACTTAGTCATTTTCAGAGCATCTTCTTGACTTTTGTAAAGAGCACTGCTCTCCAAATTTCCCACTTGAATCAATAAAAGATAGTTTTTACCTCTATTTGGATGGATCTTTCAGTGTATGCATTGAATGTTAATCTGTGTCCAGTCATTGTCTCTTGATGCTCTCACAGGTTCAACACCAGCAAACCTGTGATCTACAAAGTGCCACTGTCTGCTACTGTCAGGAGTAGAGTTCTATTTTGAAGGTATAGAACAGGTGAGGTCACTTACAGTGTGTGTTTCTCAGCACCTTGGTGAGTCCCTTTTCTTGTGCTTTCCATAAGAACCTCCCTGTCATCCCAGAGACCTGGTCTTTTCTACCAGATCTGAGTGTATGTATGTTTTGTTTGGTCTTGAGTGTGGATCTGGAAGGTCAACCTGTTTTTGGTGTATCACCTCTTTTAGAGTAGGCTGTTTGTTTTCATGCTTTTCTCTGTCCCTTTTCATCCCCCCCAGTATATACCTATATACCTATATTTTGCGTTACCTGAAACAAACAAGATACATCAGAGGGAACTAGCCCATACCTAGAGACTCTCCTCTCCTGCTTCGCCGTCCCACAAGCGAGAGAGGGGTTTCCATGTTGCAGGGAGAGGGCAGGAATCTATTTTCCTCCTGCAGGGTGCACTTTCCAGCATCAAAAATTTTGGCACACCCGATGGGACCACAAGTTTTTAATCAAAAAAGTTGCAGGGTTACTCACTGCTCCTGTTACAGTAAAGGAACCACCAATACAGCACCGTGCGCGTCAACAGTTTTGGCATGCCCGATGGGACTCAAGTTTTTTAACGCAGTAAAGTTTCAGGGCTGATGTTGGTCCTGTTACAATAATCAAGTTTCTTCAGCATCTGGCGACTCCAAGTAAATCTGCTGGTTAAGCAACCTGGTGCCACCAAAAATCATCTATTTCTTGTATGTATACTTCTTTTGCACAAAATCATGGATTTTGTTCTCCTTCATATAATATCAACCAGACTCAAAATATTTATGGAATCCCCTCAAGTAGCTCTCCTAGTTGCCCTAAAACTATAAGGGATATGGCATTGGAATTTGAGAAGCAAACAAAATAAATCGACAGATTGGAAGAGCAGCACAAGTATCAGCAGGAGCTGATGTATAAAGAGGAGTGCTTGTCTAGGCAAACACAAACCTTGCAGTCCATGAAAGAGGAGGTAAGAAAATGGAGAAATCCATCTATCTAAGGTATCCAACCTTGCCTACCCCCTCCTAACCTAAATAAAACCCCCTCTTTTACACCAAATCCATTTTACCAAATTGCACTTGCTCACTCCAACTCATCAAACATGGTTGCTCCCAATCCTGTACGCCTGGCCTTCCAGCACCAGAGGGCATCAGAGCAACCTCCCATGGAGATCAATCTTTTCAACTCTTTAGATCAGGAATCTTCCATTGAGAATAATACCACCAATCAGCACGTCCCTCTTCTAGAGGCTCCTCCAACACACCAACAGTGTTTTCCTTGCATTTTTCAGCCTCCCCAAGTTTTCCAGCATGATGTGCAGATTCCAAGTTGGAGGAAAGAATGTCAAGGACCAGCTCAGAGCTTTGGAGAGGATCATGCTAGCCACCTCCAAGAAAAACTCTTCCAGGAAAACCTAGCCAGACAGATTGAAGACTTAGAGGCTAGGATGAAGCTACTCCTTGAAAAAGAGTTAAAATTTTCAGACCTTGCAGAAGAGCCTCCGGGCCTTATGGAAAACAAATTTGCTCCCTGTTCACAGGAGCAAAATTCAAATTTAGAGATCCTAAATTGGGGGAAGACAGTGGAATCATGGGGTAGCAAAGAGGAAGAAGAAAAGAAAGGTCTTTCTCTAAACCTTGAAGAAGCTGAAGCTGCGCCTGCCTGTGATGATGCTGGCAACCTCCAGGAAAAGCTTTTCCAAGAAGATCTGAGTAGGATAATTACAGAGTTGGAGTCTAAAAAGAAATTCCTCAGCCAATGTGTGGTGGATGGTTCAGACCAAATAGCACATTCCATGCTTGAACACACCCCACCTACACATTTCCAAGAGAGTTATCAGGTCGTACCTGATATTAATGAAGTGTTGATCAAATGGAGGGAGGAGAATCATTCGATTCTAGCTCAAGGACTGTTCCCTCTTCCACCTACTTGCTCCACTTCACCCCTTCTCAAGGAAGAACCTTTTTTGCAAGAGGCAGGAGAGGAACAAAAGATCTAATCTGTAGTCCTTCAGGAGGTTGTCATGAGTGACAATGAAGAAGAAATCATCATTAACGCCCCTTGTGAAGACCTTATCAGTAGTGGAGAAGATGCAGGCCTTGCGTATATGCAGATGTTCTAGCAATTCGAAGAGGAACAAATGCATGGTAAGCTCTCTCCTCCTCTATTTGATGAACTTCCTTGCTATATTAATGAGGATGACTACATGGAAGAACCTGAGTTAGAGGAAGAATAGGAGAATATTTTTGAAAATCTAGAGAACCTGATCAGCAAAGAGGAAAAAGAGAAGTCTGTCTTCGTGGAGGAATACCTTGAAGAACTGAACCTTAAATAGATAAGTGAAGTCTTGTGGGATGAGAAATCATTTTGTGAGCCCCTTTTTGACATCACCACATTTGCCCTTCTTCAAGAAGGCCAAGAGGAAGCAGAGGATGAGTCTGACAGAGTTTTCGATGAAGTAGAGGGAAACAAATTAGACCATGATACATTGAAGAAGAATTGTGCAGATCAGGAGGCTTATGGTGATAAATCGGTAGCAATTGATTTCTTGGTGAGGGGCACCAATTTGAAGGACCAGCATCCAACAGGCCTCCCAGAACAATCAGAATACGTATATATTGGGGGCATGTTTGATTTCAATCCCCTCGGTTCCCAGCCAACTCAGGTGACAGGCAAGAAGAGCAAGTCACCAAATCTCATTTTCTTTCAGCTGCTTGCCTGTCATGATAAGTCTCTTCACTAGGAAGGGGACTTAAGAAATTTTCCTTTTGATCCAGGAGGGATGCGAACATTCCTGGTTAACTGTATATAATAGTTTGTTTTCAGTTGTTTTCCCTGTTTTCCCTAAGTGCAGTTTGCACAGTTAGTTGTTTTTAGTCTTGTGTGTTTCCCTTTTTAGTGGGGGTAAATTCTATATTTTTGATTGCAAAATATTTTGAGCTATTGTGAACTATCTTCAAAGTTACCATCCGACTCCGCACCCAATGGATATGTAAGGAAACTGGGTTCTAAGCATAGCAGGAACACTTCCCCTATGAGTCGCCAATTTGTTGACCCAATTTTGCCTCTCAGGCAAAATTTCGGTCACCTCCTACACCTACTTTACAGGCCAGTCATTTCAGGTTGCAAGGTCCACCTTCAGGTTTCGACAGTGCTGTTACATAGCATTAGTCATGAAAGGCAGCGAAAGGGAGAGTCTTCAAACATCCACGAGAGAAGAGAAGAAAATGGAGTGTTCAACACTTAGGCAAAAAAGAGGGCAAAAAAAATGCAGAGGGTGGCAAATTTGCCGCCCACTACAAGGGCAGGTAAAATGAGCCCACCTACAAACATGCATAGGGCAGCAAATTCGCTGCCCACAACACAAAGAAAAAGAAAGACGTCAGCTGACGTCGGTAATACTGCCGTCATCGGCACCTTACAGAGACCGACATCGGCAGAACCGCCGCTGTCGGCAGCACAACGGCAGGCATAAAAGTTGGAAAACCCCGCCCCATGATGGGCAAGGAAAAAAGTCCGCCCTATGGTGGCGAATTGTAAAAGTCCACCCTATGGCGGCAAATTGTAAAAGTCTGCCCTATGGTGGCGAATTGTAAAAGCCCACCTTAGGGCGGTGAAAATGAAATCCCCACACGCAATACTACCGACGTCGGCACATTACACGAACCAACGTCAGTGAGATTGCCGCCGTTGGCAGCTTATCGGCCGACGTCGGCAGAGAATCCTATATGAAGTTCATGTAAAGGGCGGCAAAATTCACCTGCAGTGCACAAGAAAAAACCTGCCCAGCCGCTAGAGAAGACCAGCACGCAAAATGAGGCAACAAGCATGGTCTTGGCAGACTTGTGATGTCATCAATAGTGTTTTTCATGCTTTCTAATGAGACTTCTTTTGGCTCTTCTACTATAAATATAGGGACTTAGTCATTTTCAAAGCATCTTTCTGACTTTTGTAAAGAGCACTGCTCTCCAAATTTCCCACCGAAATCAATAAAAGACAGTTTTTACCTCTATTTGGATGGATCTTTCAGTGTATGCATTGAATGTTAATCTATGTCCAGTCATTGTCTCTTGATGCTCTCACAGGTTCAACACCAGCAAACCTGCGATCTACAAAGTGCCACTGTCTACTGTTGTCAGGAGTAGAGTTCTATTTTGAAGGTATAAAACAGGTGAGGTCACTTACAGTGTGTGTTTCTCAGCACCTTGGTGAGTCCCTTTTCTTGTGATTTCCATAAGAACCTCCCTGTCATCCCAGAGACTTGGTCTTTTCTGCCAGATCTGAGTGTATGTATGTTTTGTTTGGTCCTGAGTGTGGATCTGGAAGGTCAACCTATTTTTGGTGTATCACCTCTTTTAGAGTAGGCTGTTTGTTTTCATGCTTTTCTCTCTCCCTTTTCATCCCCCCCCCGTATATACCTATATACCTATATTTTGCGTTACCTGAAACAAATAAGATACATCAGAGGGAACTAGCCCATACCTAGAGACTCTCCTCTCCTGCTTCACCGTCCCACAGGCGAGAGAGGGGTTTCCATGTTGCGGGGAGAGGGCAGGAATCTGTTTTCCTGCCGTAGGGTGCACTTTCCAGCGTCAACAAGGAGTATTACCACCCTTAAAGTTCTCCATCAAGGAATCTAAACAATACATGTACATTGTCTTTGATTCAATTGTGTTCAACAACCAATTTTAAAACTATATAGCTCTTTAAGACATTGTAGAAAATGTAGATGTCTTCTCACATGAATAAAAAATCATAGCCAAATTAGAAATAACTAGTAGCTAACCTACTACCATTAAAACACTAATAATTTAATTTTGGAGCTACAAATAATGAAATGATACCTTGTATTGACCTAATTTTGTATTTGTTCTTCATGGGTAAGGTAATTGGTAGTGGTTTTCTATACCACCTAAGCCACAAAATAGTTTTTTATTGCATCTCTAGTGATGCATTCTAAATATACCTACAACTAGCCATTGCATATACCAAATTTGATGGGCATAAAGTCAAATTATGGAAGAATACAAACACCATAGAAAATATATTTAGGAAATGGATTTCTCTAAGATATTTGGTCACTCTCAAGCCCAAGGAGGTTAAGCCAATAACTATTTTTAGGATGGGAATCTATATTGGGATGGCCCTGCTTAATAAACTATATAGTTACAATATTATTCACTTCTTTCACCTAGATTTGGTTCAACTATTGAAATTTTTGATGACCTATGATCTCATATTTGCTTTGGGATAAATAATTAATTCTATACTTCAAGATTAAATGTTTAATAAAGATAAAATACCCATCAAAGGCCACTTCTACATAATGTCCTATCTATTAGATGCAATCATGGACAATGTCTACCTTCATAATGGAGCATTATAGATCCCTATTCTAGACTGCATTAAAAATTGGATCTATGAATTTTATTAATTCCTACACTTTTAATCATATATGAGTAACATTGTCTACATATCCAAGAACATCTACCCTAAAGTGTGGAGGGAATTTCATGAAGAACCCTTGAAGAATTGAGTTTTAAAGAGAATCGAGAAGACACTCTAGCCAAGAGGGGACTATCAGCTATACCCAACTTACATTTTTATTATGTTATTAGGACACAAGTTTCCCCTCTATTTATCACCAAGTATGTTCTAGATAAATTGGAAAAGTAGGAGATAGTATACCAGCTATGGTGGAGCATAGATAAAGATATGAAAAATAAACACAAGATGTGTTCCATGGGTCTTATTTGATGATTCACCACATGAGCAATACAAATGGGAAGAATTTTAGAGAGGTTGGAAAAAATATGGAGTTCTAATCATTGGCCTATTTTACACATAGGGACCAGGATCCTCATGGTCTTATCTAGAAGCATATCTAAGGCTTAGGCATCCCATACCAGTATGAACCACAAGATCATGACTTTATATTATTGAGTATAAAGGATGATGTCAAGGTGATGGAAAGGGTGAGAGTGGATAGTATAATAGAGGATAATCTAAGATCCATCCAAATATATCCCTCCATTAAAACTATGAAAGTACATCCCATACTTCCACATCCTAATGGATAGAAAACTAAAAATTATTAGACATCTCGATCAGCTCAATAGCCAGAAAACAAAGGAAAATACTCTAGATCATCACCCACTATGATTGTATCCAAGAATAAAGAGAAAGGCATGGAGGAGGTACCTATTGTCTCAATTTCTTCATAGGAAGGTCCTTCCCAATATTCACCACCACTTGTAATGAAAGTTGTCAAGTAAGAACAAGAGGTGGGGGAAGTGCCTTCTATCACAACTTCTTTGGGAGGTGAACAAGAACTAATTTTAAATGATTTATCTAACTCCAAGGACATATGTCTCCCTATTTATTCCTTAATTATTATTACTATAATCATAGGCATTACACCTTCTACCACATATGGGACTTCACCCATGGTTATAAAGACACCAATTTGCTACACAAGAAAAATAAGATCCCATAGGGATCCTCTTCTATCAATAGAGTCTCATACTAGTCTAAGTGTGGAGGTGACATCTAATGAGCTTGAGGATGAGGATGAAGTGTTGAAAAATGCTAAAATATTGCGTCTTTAGGGGTCATATATAAATCACCAATGGAGGTGAATAAATTAGGTGAGGTGCCCATTATTATGACTACTAATGCTTCATTTCCTTTAAGTCCCATTGTTTCCTCAATTCCAATGGTAACTAAAGTTCCTATTACTCCCAATACTCCCATTATTTCATCAATTTCAATGGTCACTATAGTCCATGTTTCTCCCACTTCTCCCATTGTTTCTACAAGTCTTATTGTTTATAGTGCTGAGATTGTTTCTTCAGATCCTATGTTTTCTAGTGGTCCTATTTTTTTTCTCCTATGGTTTTTACATCCCTTGATATTACATCAGTTATAGTTTTTTTTTCTACCATTAAGTATAAAAATTTACAGCTCAAGAATACTATGGAATCCATTGATAACAATAAATTGCATGTATATTCCACTTAATTGAGATTTCCCATGTCTTCATCCATACCAACCCAAGCTACTTTTATTGTCCCCTCTAATAAATCTAATAATAATAAGCCCACTTATATTATCTACCAAATACATTAGTTTGGCAATTTGGACTATTATACGATCATCTTCCCATCATCTCTAAACCCACTTCATATAGAAGCATTAATGTATTATTTAGGTGATGTTTTGACAATGAACACTACTAAGGACACTCAGTTAGTGATGTCACATAGATATTAATCCTATAATGGGCTATAAATATGGAGTCCCAAACTTCCCAAAGACCTAATTTGATAATAACTGAGCTCCCCACTATAATCTCTTTTTTCAAAAATCAATGGCAACCATTTAGAGGTTTAATAAGAGGAGGATAAAATATGAATCTAATAGAGGCTTAGCCTTAAAATAAATTCATGATGTATTCTCACTATAAAATAGAAAGAACATGAAACTTAGGCAGTCTACATATAATGAGGATTTCAAATCCAATCTATAGATAAATATAGAGGCATTATTATAACTTCATGAGGTCATAGATTAGGATATGAAAGATATGTGATAGGAACTATAGAAAGTGTGAAAGTAATAGTAAATAATACAAGTTCCTGGGGTGATAGAAGTTGATGTACAAAATATAGCTCTTAGACTATACAATATTTTGGAAATTATTAATTCAATGAGGGTTGAATTATCCACTCACATTGTTGAAAATTTAAAATTACTTAATTATTTAAAATAAGATGATAATAAAGTTAATTTATTTTTAATATACACCACCAATAAGGATTTTGGACATTTGGATTTAATGATACCTTGGGAAGTAGCCAATGTTCTCAATATGGTGGTCATCAGGACACTAGAAGTTAGAGAGTGGGTATCAAGCACACAATTCTCGATTTCAAAATTGGTAGAGTAGGAAAAAAAAGTCTTACAAATTTTGGATCAGTTGAAGCTTTCATAACCCCTTGATCCTTCAGGTAAATTAGTAAGTGGGGCTAGTTTTGACCAACTACTCTAGTAGGCATCCACCAATTTTAAGCAAAGTCTTCAGGGATGCACAATATAATAAATTGAACAAGAATTAGGTTTTGATATAAATAAGGTCACTAATATATATATATATTATGTGGAATTTATAAACACCAATATATATCATCCATGCCTACTATCATAGGTCACTAGTTTATATAGGCCCTCTCTTTTAAACATAGACATAATAAGGTTACAACATAATGTTGGATACAAGCACTACCAATAACTGGAAATAAAAAAAAATTATGGATGGGTCTTCTAGTTAAAATACACCTTCTATTATAGTCCCTCCAATGACTAAAATTTTAACCATACAATCCCCAACATCTAGTAAAACTTAGTATTCTTTGGTTATTTATATATATATATATATATATATATATATATATATATATATATATATATATATATATATATATATATATATATATTGCATGTAAATTGACAATGAAACGAAGATGTGTAATAGTCAATTGAATAGTTTTTAAACATGCACACATTGCATGGATTTTTAAGAGTAAGTCTAATTTAAAAAGACTTGATTTTGACTAATTTAAAATATGCATGCATAATTTGCATCAATTATAACTCTTGTTCTAATTGCCATTAACATGTAATTTTAGAATTATGAATATATTTGGGGAATGAGATGGCCCCTACCCAAGTATATTTATATTATAATCCTCTTATTTTCAAAGGGAGAGGAGGTTGATTGGAAAATTTATCAATACAAGAAGAAATGTTTTGACTATCATGAAACTATGTTGATGTCTTTTTCTTTCAATTCTATGTGATTAGCTATGATTATTTTCTTAGTTGTTTAATTCAATAATTCAAAGTTTGAAAAAGCTACAAAGAGTTCTTGTTTGTTATTATTGGTGTATACTCATATAATATATGCAATAGCTATTGGATGCCTAGAAAATATAATTGATTATATGGAATTAGGTTGTTTTATTCATTTATTTGAATGTGTATAAGTGTCTCTCATGGTATAGTTTTCTATGAGTGAGCAAAAATTTCCTTAGATACGTATTTGATCCAAGCTATAATATTATAACGGTGTGTAAAAATAAATCTAGATGAGGGAAACATTTAGTTAAGTTCTCTAAGTTACCTATATCACATTTTTCTTTGATTCTTTATCTATGTTTTCACTTGTGTTTTCATGCACATGTCAAATAACTGCTAGCTACAAGCATTAGTTTTAGACTCTTGTCCACAAGAGACTAGTCTAGAAGTAATCCTTATTAATATCACAAAACCTTATCACCTACCTTTTTATTATTATACCCTTTCCCATTTTTGGAGTTTCTTTTTGAGATCTACCCACTTTATAATACAATTCATCTATCCAATTAAACTAGGTTTTAACTTTCATCTATGTCTCACTCATCCATTCACACCTAGTTAACAACCCTCATGATCATCTTGATATTCCACCAATTAGTTGTTTAACCCATAATTTCAACTCATTCCCTAAAATGAATTTCATATTCATAAAGATATTAAAATTTTATAGGTTACTTCATTTACATTTTTTTTGTGCATTAAAATTACATCAATAGAAAAATAGATATAATTGGAAGGAGGACTATAACCATTATGTGTTTTTCTCTATAAAAGGTTACCCCTTATGTATTAGTTGCACTGGAGACATCCAAGAGAGTAACCAAGTATAGAGCCTAAGCTAGTCTTTTGGTTTCAACTTTGTCAATCCATTAAAGGCCTAGATTTGCACTAGTTGTTCCCATAATACCTTGGGTCAGGACACCTTCCCCAATAAAAAACCTCTAGACCATTAATAATCCTAAGGCTTAGCCTTGGTTAGTTATATCTAATATTTTAATCCCAAGATATGTGCATGATTTACCAAAGAATATAGAGAAGCATCTACTTTCTTTCTCCCCTTCAGGAGGAAGGATGGCAGAGGAGCATATTAAGTCTTTCAAAGCTAATTTAATATTGATGAATGTTACTGATGAAGATGCTACATGCAAGATTTTACCATTTACATTACATGATGTTACTTATGAATAGTTTCTCAATTTTTAAGAGAACACTAATACTACATAGAACTCATGTCAAAGCACATTTCTTGCCCAATTTAAATAGGTTACCAGTTTGAGTGTGGTTTATCATCATTTCACTAGTATGAAGATGGATAAAAATGAGACAATCCATGATTTTAGTGAGAGGTTTTAGAAGATGTACACTTAGTTAATCACTACATATAAACATCAAATGACACTAACACCTAAAATGTACATGAATGGTCTAGATCCAATTATTTTAGTAATAATGTGAAGAGCTACCACTGCTAACAACCTATCATTGGCTTATAAAAAATCAATCAACATTGATAGGTAGTTAAAACCTCATATACCAATCACCCTCACCCTCAATGTTGTTTTCCCAATTTTTAATCTAATGCCTCATGTAAATCAAAATGTTTTAGAATTTAACCAAAATTAGTTATATACACTACCTCCTATGACACATCATACCCAAATTAGAATTATGGGTTCTTGAACAACCTTACAACAATGAATGGTCAATATCAGAGTCAAATTTCACTCCCATCCAATACTATAGTTGCCAAGGGTGTGGATTATACCAAACTCGAATTGAATTCTATACAAAGGATTATTTAAAAGATAAGAAATGACTTATTAGGCATGTAAAGGAAGATAGGTAATGGCACTGGTCTGAATAATAATCATAACTTTGGATTTAAAATGCATAATAGGCCTTTCATCAAGCCTAAAATAATATAGAAAAATAATAAGATAATAATTGCTTAGATATCAACATATTGGATACAACTCTACCCAATTGGTGCAGAGTTCATAACACATCACAACTTTGTGAACTTGATTGTGTTAAATTCTATGTAGTATTTGAAATATTCTAGAGAGAGATGGTGAGGCAAGATTTAATGAACAATCCACCAGACTTATCCCATGATACTAATTCCTCAAGCATAGTTATGGTGTTTGAACCTCATGAGTTTCCTTTCCCCAGAAAATATGATAATGTGCTACAGGATAAATCAAATGGGGTACATGCTTTCTATTATGTTTAGAGAAGTAATTACAATTTGAGGAATAAGAAACCCTCCACTACATCTACTCCTAAAAATAGTATGACTATTTCCCTAAATATGAAGGTTTATAATAATCCACCTCCCCCAAAATGGAATGATCAACCTTTAAATAAGGAAGAATAGAGCAAAGGAAGATACACCCTCATTGAGGACATGAATAAGATAAAATTAAACACCACTCTTTATGAATTGGCTCATATTATTGAACAAAAAATATCCTACAAAGGGCCATTACAAGGAAGTGTATTGTAGAGAAGCCAAAAGATACTCATACAAATGTTATATACAAGAGTAGTCCAGAAGTTCCTCCTTTCTTATTAACTATCAAGTCATTTGTAAGTAATACACACAATTATATAATTGATTTTGTAACTTCAAACACTATAATGCTAACTTCTATTTTTCAAAAAAATAGGATTAAATCTAAGCCCATCCTAAAGGAAAGTTTCATAGTTAGATAAAATAATGGTGCCTATGGTTGGAGAGTTGAATGATGTACTCATTCAAGGTTACATATGATCCATATATGAAGATGAATATAGACATATTTTTGGTAGATATCCCATAAGGATATGGACTAATACTAAGTAGAAATTGGTCAAAGATACTAAATGGGTATGTAGCAATAGACTTATCTCACATTTTAATGCCTTAGAGAGGTATTTATAATCAAATTAAAATTTATCGAGAGTAAAGAATGAATTATCCCATCATGAAATATAATGCTAAGAATGAATAAGTAAGGTACACATATTCTAATCTTGGTATTTATACATTTGACATGAAGTATGAGGTGTAAAGGCTAGAAATCTAGGCACCTTCCCAATTGTGGACTCTCCACATTGATGGTGAAAGATCTAAGAATGGTTAGGAATTGGTATAAAAATAGTTGACCTACTAGGTAAGAAGTACCTATAAGATTACAGGTTGAAATTTTCATGCACCAACAACATAATATAATATGAGGCACTAATTTTGGGGTTGCATTTCAATTTCAAAAAAATGTCAAGAAATTACTAATATATGGAGATTTAGAGATGATGATTAATTAGGTCAAAAATAGATACCATTTAAAATTTTAATATCTTAAGATATACAAACACTAGGTTTGGGATTTGATTAATTCATTTAAAGCATTTAATATAATAGTTATTTCTAGGGAATATAACTAGGATGTTGACTCACTGACTGCTTCAACTACCAATTTAGAACCATTATAAGCATCCAAATCATAGAGGTTATCCATTGAACTTGTACCTTGCCCATCAGTTTCTAAAAAATATTAAAAATTTCTATGTGTTTGTTGATGATCAATATATTATCTAATTATTGACTAGTTAAAGGAAATTTGAATCTCAAATCATTGATGATAAAGAAATTAGTTATTTATGCCAAGAATAATTGGGAATAATTATTCAAATTAAATAAATTGGTCTTCCTTTAGGGATAGTTTCTTTGGAGAGAGCCTTTGATATAGATCCCCAAGCCTAGTAGTTGAGATAACCCAAAGTAAACAAACTTGAGTTAAATAAGGAGAACTTGGGGGATGAGATTGATCCATGCCATGTATACATTAGTCTTAGTTTCACCCCATAATAAATACAAAGAGTGAAATATTTTCTCATTTAGTATAAATATGTGATTGCATGGACCTATGAATACTTGAAGGTTTTCAATCCTAGAGTCATCACCCATACAATCTAATTGAATCTAGACCATAATCCATTCAGGAAAAGATAGAGACCAATTAATCCCATCCTATAAGCACTCATCCAAAAGGAATTATAGAATATGTTGAATTCTAAGATAGTATTCCTATCAGACACTAAACTTGGGTTGTTAGCTTGGATCTAGTCAGGAAAAAAGAGTGTGGATATTAGATTGTGTGTTGACTTTAAGAACCTAAATAAGGATTTTGAGAAAGAAAACTACCCTTTAACTTCCTTGCATAATGTGATCTAGATAGTATGTGAATTTGGGTTGATGTCCTTCTTGAAAGGTTTTTCAAGATATAACCACGTGCTCATATAATCTAAAGACAGGATAAATACTACATGTTCCATAAAGTGGGGTACCTGTGTGTATAAGAGGATGCCTTTCAACCTAATTAATATAGGATATACCTTTAAAAAATCTATATATCACATCTTTCAAGGTATAATAGGTAAATTCATAATCATCTACATGGACAACCTCACCATTTTCTCAAATAATAGAATTGATCATCTAAGCCATCTATAATCAATCTTCAAAAGATGTCAAAGGTTTGGCATCTTGCTAAAACCAATAAAAAACATATTTGGTGTTATTAAGGGAAAATTGTTGGGGAACATCATCACCAACGATGAGATCACCATTGATCCAAGTTGAGTTCAAGGGATTTCTAAGACTGTGTTCCTAAATAACAAGAAAAAAATCAAATATTTCATCAAAAATATTAAATTTATGAGTAAATTTATCATAGGTTTTGCAAATATTATTAGAACTTTAAATACAATGCTTAATCAATATTCCAAATTTTAATGGACACCATAGACCCAAAATTATTTTCAAGAAATCAAGAATGCCATATCTCAGGATATAATGTTAATAAGCCTAAACTTCAATAAGGAATATTTCCTATATTTATTTTCTTTAGAGCACAAAATTGATACTATTATTACCCATAAAAAGGATGAAAGTGAACATCCTATTGCATTTATGAGCACAAATTTGAAGGAATCATAGCTCAATTGCTCCATGATAGACAAGTATATCTTTACTCTTGTCAAAATGGTAAATAAATTCAGGTATTACACCTTGAGAAATAAGACTATCGCTATTGTGTCATACCTTGTTGTCAAGTTCACTTTATAATAGAATGAATTGGGAGAGTGCATATGTAAATGAGTGGAAAAATTTTAGGAGTTTTACATATAAATAAAACCTACAAAAATTTCAAAGGATAAGGCATCATTCAACTTATTATTGAGCCTGACTGATGCATCACCATTGAGGAGGTGAGTTAGACTCAGGTATTTAGATGAGATTGGTATGTTGATATTATAAGTGATACCTACATATTTCCATGATGACCTAAAGACACTATAGTTACACCTTACAATAATAGAATATGACTAGGTAGCATCAAGTTCATGAATTAGGTAAATGACATGGTATAACATAGGAGTGGCAAGGTGATGAGACAATACATGGTAAAGTTTTTTTTCTTAATTTTCCCATAGGTGGTTATAATTAGGAATTAGTGACATGGGTTAATGATACTAATTTTTCCCAAATACAATTATAAGTAGGAGCATTGAAAACGAAATAGAAAATAACAACAATTTACCAAACCAACTATCATACTAATGTAAGATAATACCTCTATCTAGAATACTAAATCAAATACTAAAACTTGGTTTGAATCCCTTAATTAAAGGTTCCTAAATAAATAATGTATTAGAACCAAGGTTAAAATGGGTGGGTTAGGAGGGTAGAAACAAATTTGGTTTGTAGTGAAAGTATTATAGAATAATATATGATATGGCATAAAGAAGATGACAATATGGTACAACATAATGTGCCTCAAAGATAATATTTCATGTCTCTCAAGTGAAATAATGATTGAGTTGTATGATGTTCATCAACTGATTGAGTTCATATCCATATGGTGTAGTGAGTCTATATACTACAAAGCCATAGTTAACAATAATGACATATGGGCCTATCCAATTGGGTTTGAACTTGCCCTTCTTCTTCTTCTTGATCATGATGTTCTTTTTGTTTTCTTTAAGGACAAGATCTCCAAGATTGAACTATGTTCAACCTATTGGTTATATTGGCCATGGAGTCTATTTTGGTATTCTTGAAGGCTATTAATAGTAGCCATGCATTTTTTAGTAACTCTAGCTCTTTTAGGTGAGCTAATCTTTAATCTTTATCATCTAGGACATGTTTGAATGAGATATGTAGAGAAGGTAACTTGAGCTCGATGTGAAGAATGGCCTTAATGCCATATACTAGGGAATATGGAATGGATCTAGTTAGAGTATAGTAATTAGTACAATATGCCTAGAGGACACAAAAGATTTGGAGGTGCCAATCATGACCCACATCATTGAAAATATTTTTAAGTATGTTGATCATGGTTTTATTAGATTCCTCTACATTACCATTACCTTTCGGGTAATATTTGGTATAATATTTTTGGATGATATTGTACTCATCACAAAGTGTTTTGACATATTTATTCTTAAATGATCTACCAGTATCAAATATAATGTGGGATGGATACCATAGCAACAGAGAGATGATTGAAGATGATTTTGGAAATCTATTTTCCATTCATGTAAGTGAGGGGTATATATTCCACCGATTTAATGAAATATCTAGTGGTGGTAATGATGTGTTTATGGCCATCATACAAGGTAGGATTAATATTCCCAATGAGATCAAGTACCCACATTGTAAATGACCATGGTATATGCATTGGTGTTAGTGTTTTAGCTAGGGCATGAATCAAATTATCATGCCTTTGACATTTATCACACCTTTTGACATAAGTAGCTACATCTATTTCCATAGTTAGATAATAATAACCAATACGTAGGAGATTTTTGGCAAGGATGGCCTTGATGGTATGGTTTCCATATAATCCTTCATGAATTTCTCTCAATGCTAATGTAGCTTCTATCAAATTTAAATAGTGAAGTATTGTTCCATCAAAGCTTTAACATTAAAGGGTTGGGTCGAGTATGGTATACTAAGAGGCTTGATGTGTATAAGTTTTTTTTGTTTGTGTGATAGGTTTAGTGGTATGATATGGTCATGAAGGTAGTTATATAGGTCTAAGTACCAAATAGAGCTGAGACCAATAATATTATAGATCATTGTGATGGTCAAAGGTTCACGAGTATGTCCTAGAAGATTTTCAATGAGGAATTGATATTATTTTTCCTTGTTTATGTGGTGGATCAAAGAACCAATGGTGACCATGGCATTCACTATCCTTTTATTAGACCAAGGTATGTGTTTAAACTATATGTCAGAAGTCTACTATTTGAGAGTGTCCACTATGGCCTTGTATGGCACCAACTTATAAACTTTGGTCTATAAGTGGTTCATAACTTGATTGATGATTAACTAAGAATCACCATAAATTGTGAGATGTTGAATATTCTATTGTACCACTTGATGTAGCCCTAAATCAAGTGCCTCATATTTAGCCATGTTGTTAGTATGAGTACAGATGATATGAAATGATTTAGGGATAATATCCCACTATGATGTAATAAAAAATATGCCTTCCCCTAATCTATGCAATGTGAATGAACCATACAAATATAGCTTCTAGTGTTATTATTTAAGAGGTGTTTTTATGATGGTCATGATGGATTCATCAAGGAATTGAAAATTGAGGGGATTGGTATCTATAAGGGGAGATTCAATAAGCTACTCTACAAGTTACTTGTCCTTTTATAGATTTTTAGTTGACATAATCGATCTCAAACTCACTTAAAATCATGATCCATTTAGCCTTACATCCTTATAAAGATGTTTTAGATAAAAGATAATTAAGTAGATCTAATTTGTAAATAAGTATGTTCCTGTTGTTAATAATGTAATGCCATAGCTTCTAGGTTGTAAAGACCATAACTAAATAAGTTTTTTTATTAGCATATAATTATGTTCATATGTGACCAATGTAAAACTTAGATAGTACATGTCATGTTGTTTTCCATTGTCATCATGTTAAGCTATACGTGCCTCTAGGGCCTTTTTTGTGGTAGATATGTAAAAAAAATGGTTTACCTAGCATTTGTGGTAAAAAAATAGGTAGATTGGTAAGATAGTCATTTATATTCTAGAATGCTTTTTGACAGTCTTCATCCCAAACAAATGTAACACCTTTCTTCAATAATCAAATGAAGGGGTGGAATTTATCGACCAACTACAAAATGAAGCATTTGATAGATTGGGTTTTTCCTTATCAACTATAGATCTGCTTCAAACTAGAAGGTGGAATCATCTCAGTAATGGCCTGTACTTTGGTAGAATAAACTTGAATGCTTTGATGAGAGATAATGAGGGCTAAAACTTTACCTCAAGTGACTCTAAATATGCACTTCTTGGGATTAAGTCTAAACTTATATTCATGAAGTCTTTCAAATATACTTTATAGCATGACTATATGGCCTACACGGTATTGGATTTACCTAATATGTCATCAACATAGTCTTCAACAATGTCATGCATCATATCATGAAATATGATGGTCATGGCTCTTTGTTATGTGGCTCAACCATTCTTGAGGTTGAATGACATAACTTGATAATAAATCATTCCCCAAGGAGAGGTGAATGATATTTTGTGTTGGTCTTATGATGTGATCTTCATCTGATTGTAACCTTAAAATCCATCCATAAGTGAAAGCATTTCATACCCCACTATGGATTCAACTATCATGTCAATATTCAGTAGAGGAAAGTCATCCTTAGGGAAGGCATTATCGATGTCTCTAAAATCATCATAGATATTGATTTCTTTAGGATTCATGATAATAGGCACAAAATTTGAGATCCACTCTAAGTAGTCTATCGGTTACATTCATCTCAATTCTAGGAGTTTTTCCAACTCTTTCTTTACTAGTATAGTAATACAAAGATGTATCTTACATAATTTATAATTCATAAGTTTGGAATTAGGATGCACAAAAAGATGGTGTACAACAAAGGTGGGTTCCAAACTTGGCATGTCTAAATAGGCCCATGTAAGAATGTCCATAATTTCCCTTAATAGGGATGTAAATATTTTATGTTCCCCATTAATGGGGGATACACCTAATTTGATTTATTTAGGGTCATTTGGAGTATTGATGTTGACTTTCATAGTATCTTCTACTAGAAGAGATGATCCATATTATATAATGATTGGCAATGATGTGAGTTAGTCTGTAACTACAAAGTCCTCTAGTTGGACTAGTTCTTTAAGATCTCCTAAACAAGATGAATCTGAGTCTCCCAATGGTAATGATGGCCATGTCACAAATATTTTAGGAAATTCTTGTGTAATTCAAAGTCATGCTATTTTTATGAACTAAACCTAGACCCAAAATCAAGTTCATCATTGGTTGTCTCATGAGTTTCATTTGAGGAAAGGTGAACACCCCCATCTAATGGCACCTAAAATAGGTTTTTAAAAAAATATTGGCCTTTCTCTTACTTTTACCATGGTCCAAAAGCACCTCAAAGAGGTTTTCACTTTGGGATCTCAATGTTTTATTCTTTTTTTTTGGCTAAGGGTGTTCACTCATTTTCCAAAATAGGTTGTAGAAACCAATTTTATAGAGAACCCTTATTTGTGGTATTTCAATAGAACATTGTTTCTTACGTCTAAAAAATAGTAAAAAGCCTCATCTTTCTCAAACTCATCTATAGGCACTATGGATTCTTGATGTCCCTAGGTTATAAGTTGAGGGTGATATAGAGGAAGTGGGTTACATCCAATAACTAGGGTAATGGTACAAATTGTATGTGGGTCAAAAAGGTTGATATTGGTAAGGTCTTCATAAATGCTATGATCAAACTTTGCTTTGGTTTTGGCATCGTTATCACTATACGTTTGTGTTAGAACCTGAATAAGATACATGGGGTCACCCCAAGGAAATTTAAATATGATACCATAAGTTCTTTTTTACTTATTCATATAAATTGGGTCAAGAGTACCCTGTTCATTTGGCCTTAAGCCTCCACCTTTATAGGTTTGTTATCCATGATCCTATTAAGGATGGGATATTTGGAATTTTTATATAAAATGGCCAACTTATTTTTGTACAATGATGATTCATCATTGGAAAGTGGATCTTCTTCTTGGCCAGTAGTTGGTGTGAAAATAATAGGTGCTAGATTATGAAGCTTACCTTTTCCTTTTCATTGTCATTTCTTACAAGGTGGTCTAACTTTAGGTCTTCCATATGAATTGGGATTCAAAGGAATTTTATCAATATGGAATGTTTCATGGGTAAAATAATCTATTAGGCCATTGGTTGAGATGGTAAAATGATTACACTTTTCAAAAGGAGGCATATGTGAAGTGAGTAAGGACTATCTAGGTCTATACAATTGGCCTCTAGTAATTTGACAATAATTTATGTGTCTTTATCCTTTTTGGGTACTGGGTCTAGGCCAAATTGGTAGATGTAACTTTTATACTCAACCCCCAAATATTTAAAATGTCCATAGGGATCCAAATCTCCAATGATAATGACCTCTATGTTTGAGTGTGAGAACTTGAGACACTAGTGTGATTTTGAATGGATTACATGAATTTCATGTATTCAAGGTATACCAAAAAAGTAAAATGTATGATAAATATAGGTCTAACACATGGTAAAGTGTATTTTGAGTTAAGGGCCCAATGATAATTGAAAATATTATGGTTCCTTGTGATTCCCATTCTTCATTGTCATAAGCTTTGATAATGATTATTTTCAACTGTAGAATAATTGTTGTATATTCAAGATGCTTGATGAGATTTAAAAACACAATGTTTAATCCCAATCCATTATCTATGAGGACACATTTCACTTTATGCTATGTTATGAAAACTTTAATGTACATGGGATTGTTATGGAGAGGACCAAGGGATGACATATCACTTTGGTTGAAGGTCAACTATTGGCCTAGTGCTAGATGTCCAACCAAAGCTTGGAATTTATCTAGGGTTATGTCATTAGGAACTTGGTATTTACCTAGGAGTTTGGTTATGATGTTCTTGTAAATAGTAGACATATATAATAAATCCAAAATGAATATTTATTTAGGTGGCTTCTAAAGTTGTTCCAAAATGTCATATGGTTTTTCCTTAACAATGGAGAATGGATTGTTCTTAGCCAATAAAATAGGTTGGATTGGTTCATTGGGTGGATTTTGTGGGCATGGGATGGTAATCTTAGGCCACCAAGTTGTGATTGCATAATCAAGATTAGATACAAGACCATTATAACTTGACGATGATGGATATGAGATAAATAGGATCATTCTTGATTGTTGGTACACTTGGTTGTGGTCACCTAGCAAAGATGAGTTATCAATATAAGGACTTAAAATATTAATCCATGGTTATTGTTACACTTGGTTGTGGTCTTAGGTCGAAGAAGGATTACAAGCATAGGTAAGTTGATTGGTATTGTTTAGCAATGGTCTTGGTTTGTTAGCACTTGGTCTAGGATTAATGGTGATGGTAGAAACATGGCCTACTAAAATATGACCTACAACTTTTTTATAATCATGTAAAACTATGTGGCAAGTTTGTTGTTTATTAGTACCATTCTAGCCTTGGTTCTTCTCATTTGGTTGACATTATTATTTATTCTATTACTATTGCTATTGTTGTAGTGTTTGTTGAAATTATTGTTTTGGCTTTGGTCTTCATTATTTCTATTGTTTATTATTATTGTTATCTTGTGAAAAAGGGTTTTAGTAGATACCCAAATTTTGATTAAATGTAGATGCTCTATTATCTAATATAATATCCCCATTTTCTAGAATATTTTTAATGAGGTATTTTCACTATATATAATGACATATATTATGTCCATGAATACAATGTTATTGATATAACTCATGCTATCTATACCAATATGGATATGGAAAATCCTTAAGAGAGTGTTTTGGAATTGGCCAACTAATCATATTAGTTGCGTCTAGATTGTAAAACACCACTTAGATAGGTTCACCAAAGTCACTAAATACTCAAGGAGTGGGTCTTATTCTTGGAGGAGTGGTTTTAAAAGATGGGGGATGTTGCATTTATGAATTTGGTATAGGTTGATAGGTAGGCTACACTTATCGAATATGCTACTTATGAGGAGTAAGTTGCATTTATGGCATAGGTTGAGTAGATAGTGTTTGTACCATTTGGACATGGTCTGACTTAGTTACTCCATTTCTAATAAAATTATTATTATATTTGTATTTCTTGTATTTCTCATGGTTATTGACCTAGGCTGGTACTAATGCTTATGATTAGACTTAGTTAGGGCTCTGACTTGGGCTTGCACCTTAGTTTTGGTTTTAACTCTGGTTCAAGGAGGTTAACTTGATAATCCATTTGTTAATAAGGGAATTTTCAATATGAAAACCTTTGTCGATGATATATTTGAAGGTATGCACACACTAAAGTTCCAAATGATAGGATAATTCACTATGAAAATTTTTAGTAAACATAATGGCTAATTTTTTATGTAGTAAGTTTTGGGTGAAGTGAATAACAAATGTTTTCCATCTCCTAAGATAAATTACAAATATTTCACTAACCATTTTCTTGGTCTGAGTCAAATCTATTAATGAAATATCATGTTTAAGATTATAGGATAAATGTTGTATAAATTTATCTAAGAGGTTATCAAAATTAGATATAGTATTCTTTGGTAATTTTAAGAACCACTCCAAAGCTTATCTTGCTAGACTTTGGGAAACAAAAAGAGGAGGTAAATATCACTATAGGACATTGGTTGATAAGTGATAAAGTAATATGTCAAATGGGTCTTTAAGTCTCATTTACCTTTGTATTTATCAAATTTTGGTGGTTCATACCCCAAAATAAATTATATTTAAAGATACTCCATGTTGAACGGGTATAAACACACATCATCTAACTTGAATTTATTGGTCTGCTTCCCTGCTTGAATGGCAAAAATCACATCCTTCATTTTTTTTAGTTCTTGGGCCAAGAAATTAGATAGTACATTTGGTTGATGTGGTGACTAGGTGGTCAAAGGTGGATTAACTTGACTAGGGTATAATAGATTTATTATTTGTTGCAAAATGTTGATTTGATGGGAAAACTAACTAGGCATATGCATCCATAGATTGAGATGTAATTATTGAAATTACATGCATTTTTGTGTTATATTTTGGTTTGGATTTGGTATATAGCCTTGGTTTTGAGGTAATTGTGTTTGGGATGGAAGGATATGGATTTTGTTAAAATAATATGCTTGATGAGGTTGAGTAGGGACTTGCTGCCAACTAGTCAAACCTAGTTGAATAAGGGGAACTTGTTGTGGACCAAGGCCCTATCTTTAGATCTATGTCATGTGCTAAGTAAAAGGCAATTATTTCTTGATGGGTACTTATTAGATGTTATCACTTCATTATTTCACAAAAACTTATTATGAACTAGATGCTTGTTAGATGTTTGTCATTTATCTTTGAGCAATAAGAACATGTTGTTGATTAGATAACATTTTCAACTATAAATGTAAATTGGTCTATGACTATAGAGGTACATTTATCACTACTCATTGAGGTGGAACATTTATTTCCCCTATTGAGGTGTCATAATGTTCTACCTCTACTACGGTCATATTTTAGATTATGCCTCTTAATGTGGAATATTAGTCACAACTTGTTGAGGTGTGATAACATTCATCACTTGTTTTTTAGGAAAAACACTATCTGGTGCTTGATTACTTAATCCCTATGGTTACATGCTTGATGGAGAAACTAGTTAAGGATTATAGGTAACCTACTATGGTTTAGATGTAGAGTTTCTACCCCTAATTGTTTCAAACCACTAATGGTTCTAGATAAATTCACTTATTGTTTTAGACTATTTACTAGTGTATTTAAACCACTTTGGCCTAGATTAGATAACACTTATGTGTTATCCATCATGTTTGACATATTGTTCTATGTATAAGCTATTATTACATCTTTAATATATGTGACATTGTACATATCACCAACTAAAGTTATTTATGCAAATGGGTTTATACCTAAATTATCTTGACCTATCATCTCAATTAGCACTCCTATTGAAGGAGCTAGCTCTATGAGTGGAGTATTTGACATGGCCATGGCATTAAAATTGAGTGCTAGATTCAAATAGGTTTGATACGCTTGTTGCATTTTTATAAAGTGGTCCTCCATGAGGCATTTTTATTTTACAATTATATTTGGGTCTTGATATGACATTGGCACAAGTTCTTGAGGATTTATAGTAGATGATTTTTTAATGGTTTGGGTATAAGGCATGTTTATAGGAACTCTAACTAGACTAGGTAGATTTTCATGAGGGAAGTATATTGGAAACTTGGACCCTACCTCTATGGATATAACTTAAACCTCATTATATTTTTCAAATAAGTGATGATAAAATAAATAAGGGTAATATTTTGATGGCATAATAACATAATATGGTTGTTGTTGAACTTATTCTACAATTAATGGTACACTAGTGAGATACTATGCAGTTTTCTCTTGGTCTTACTTTGAATATGGGGGTGTGTTAATCAAGTATTGGGCTAACATATCTTGAATTTGGTCCCTATATTTATTAGTGTAAGGAGGATAAGGATCCATATTACAAACCAAATCATCTCCTTATGGGTCTTAAATAAATTTATCATTCATAACCATGTTATTATAACCTAGATTGTACATAGTTATAATGTGAGTGTAATGAGACATATACAAATTAATGACTAACATTTCATGAATAAAGTCTATAATTATAAAAACTTTGAAAACAAAGTCAAAAGGGTAAATTCCCCAAACTTTGGAATGCCTAGGAATTTGGTTTAAAAACTTAGTCTAGGAATGGATCTCTTTCTCCAAAATAGGCAATGATAAACTTGGTTTAAAATTGTCTAATGTCAAATGTATCACACAAATGGTCAATTGAAAATACAAATACAAATCCCAAACTTTAGTAAAAGTGTTTTAAATAATTATAATTTAGGCCTAAATAAAGTTGTTAGGTCTTTAGGAACAAGGCACAAATCTAGGCTCAAAACAAATAGGTCTAAAATGGAAGGTAAAATGCTATGTCTTATGGAAAAACAACATGAAAACTAGACTTGGTGAAACACTAGGTATAAAACAAAAGGGAATTACTATATCTTTTAGAAACATGACACAAAATCTAGACTATGAAATAACACTAGGTCTAAGAGGAAAGATAATTAATTTAAAAAATTTGAAACACTTTGACTCAAACTAAGAATTTGTATTTAAACATAAACTTGACCTTTAGAAAAATACATTGGAATTTAGACACATAGAATATAGACCAATTCCTAATCCTAGGCACAAAATTAGTCTTTAAATTAAGCAAGGAATTATTCTAAGTTATACAACTCAAAAGTGAGGGATAAATGTCTAAACCAAAATTACATGAATCTAAACTTATCAATCAATGTTTTAATATTAACTTATCAAGAACAACTTATAACTTGGTTTATAAGGCTTGGTGCTTAAATGGATAACAATCTATATTAAAATGAACAACATAACAATACTAGTCCTAGACTAAAAAGACACACATGGTTTTGAAATTATGATTGGATATAAGGAAAAAATCCTTTAAAATAATGTGAGAAACATAATGATGATATATTGATATAAAGGTATAACAAGTGGTTTAATTCAAAAAATCTAAGGCAAAATACATGGAATGAAATGGGTAATGTATCAATGCCCCTTTCAAACAAGTGACACACACACACACACACACAAGTTTAACAAATGACTAAGACAAAGTGTAGCATCAAATGGATGGAATAAAACCTCTTTAAACAAAAAAGTGATGTGTAAACATGACTTATTTTGAACATGGTTTAAGAAAAAAAAAATGACTCAATATAATGCAAGTAAAAAGGAAAAAAAACCAAAAAACACCTAAGTGTATTGTCTTAATCCTAAAAATTAACAAGGTGGATTTGTATTATCAAATTCCATTTATATACTTGATCTTGAGAGGAACTTATATTTTTAATCCAAAAATTTAAATACGCATGAAAAATAGGTTTTTTCTACCCACTCTTCTCTTAAGAGTTTGTATGATGACATGGAACTTTAGGCTACTCACCCTGCATTGACAATATATCCATGACAAGTGGGGTTGTCTAAAAATTATCAATTTTCATACATTCTAAATGGTCCCATATGTGTGGTTAACGCTATGGTACAACATGACATTTGGGTATGTGTTAACCAAATTGTTGTGAAAATGCCTTGTCCTTTTCACAACCACTACATCCATTAATTACTTAGTGTAGTGTGATGCCCAAGTTAATCCTACATTTTAAGGTAGTATCTTACTAATTAAAATTGTTTAATTGCTCAAACAAGAATCCCAATAAGTTAATCTCAATTTATATACCCATACTATGGAATGGGGTTTAAATAATGTTGGGAGATAAATTATTGGGTCAATCCTTCCCTAGAGAACTCATGGGGAGGTGACGAACTCCTACCAAAAAGCCAAGATGCATGAAATTAAAAAAAATCATAGGATTTTAGGGTCATTTTAGGATCACCCAAATCACTTAGATTTTGGGGAGTGCCTTAGTGAATTTACTTCCACACTTTAGACAAAGAGACAAAAGAAATAAGTGAAGCATTTTTTATCACCCAAGTTCCCTAAAGGTGATGGGGGGAGAGCATACATACTACAATTGACTTACAAAACAAACACAAAACAACAATCACAAAAATAAAAACTCTTATCAACATTTAACTAGAGTGCGATTTCATTTTTAGAGAAAAAAGTGAAATATGATTTGAAGTTTTTACCCTTACCATTATTTGAGAACTTTGAAAAATGAAAATAAGTCAAGTAAATGATTTTTAAACACCAAATTTAAATGTGAATTTAAATTTTAGAGTGCTAAAAAATGGCTTTCTTTGGTCTTTGGGTCTTGAAAAAAGTGTTATGGGATCCTTGTGCTTAGAAGCTAAAATAAAGTGAGCAAATGATTTTTGGAATTTATATCCAGGGTTTCTTATGTTTTTCACATAGCACAATACTACATATACACATATAAATACTACAAATTTCTTATAAAATTGCAACTGGTTAGTGTAATATTAAAACTTCCTAAAAAACAAACTATTACTATAAAACCATGATTATACAGTGAAAAATCATTAATTATAGGGTCAAAATCATATATTTTGAAAGAAAAACTATGATTATTAAGTTAATAACATAATTGTCAATTCAATATCATGACTGTTAAAGTAATACTACATATTTTAAGATAAAACCACAACTATGAGATGAAAAAAATGCAACTATCAAGGTAATATCATAGGTTTTAAGACAAAACTACAACTACTAAATGCAAAAATGAAGTGAAATATCACTACTCTATAGTGAAATATTGCTACTTCATATTGTAAAAATGCAACTAGATAGAGAAAAAATGTGACTACACAAAGCAAAAGTGCAACTTCCTGTGCAACAACTATGAGCTTTAATTTTTCACTTTTTTTGGCCAACAAATTAATACTTTGATATGAAAAATGTTAGAAAGAGGTCCCAAAATTCCATGGGAATAACTTTATGGGGTGTAGGTCCCACCAAGAATGCCATCATGTGAACAAGGAATCCTTATAAGGTAGATTAGTATAGTGTTAGTCAATAAAACCAAAACAAAACAAACACACTAAACACTAACACCTCTTGCCTAGACACTAGGGAGAGCATATGTAATAAGTATACAATGAAAACACAACTATAAAATAAAATAAATCATCCTTATACATTACTTATAGATCCAAAATGTCTTGTTGAAATGAATTGCTTGGATATGTACTAAATAAATCTTTGTCAATGACTCTCCATTGCTCCACCTTTCTGTGACACCTTAGTAATGTTGCTTAGTTTAGCTTGGCTTGGATTATGAAATTGGCATGGTAACACTACTATGAATATTTTTAGAGGTATTTTGGCTTAATAACATTGCACTAATAATTATTTTTATTATATTTGAGCATAATAACTTTACACCAAAATAGTTTATGGGTCAATAGGTAAGGCCTTGTATTTATATCCTCCAAAGTTAATTCTCACACAATTTGAGTTAGGTTAGGATTTAAACATGGAATGAGTTAAAACTAACCCTAGTATAGTTAAAGTTAAATATATTGAGTTAAGGAGGGTATATGTAATTATTATTGTCATTTAATATGCATGACTCACAAATTAGATATTTTTTAGATATTTTGTGAGAGCTTGAAAACTCATAAAGCCAATGATGAAGAACCTTGATATTTTGAATTTTTAAATTTCCATTTTTAGATATTCATTAATTACACATGTATTGTTTAGCTAAGCATTTAATCTAGTTTAATTATTTGATTTATTTTTATTATCATTTTATTTCTTTTTAGGAATAGTTCAAGTGCACCACTTAATGGGTCCATAGGCCAAACTACTAGTTGTTAGGTCACAAGGTGACTGGGGATGAATCCATGAGAGGTTATTGTTGTGTATTATATAATACCATAACTAGGGATGCCTAAAAATGATTTTGAGCACTAATTAATTATGTACAAATGAAATTGGGATGTTTAGTGCTTTCTAGGATTAATTTGCAATGTTTGGTAGAAATCAGTCTGAAGTCTAGTCAGAAGCTAATTGTGACTAGAAAGGGATGTCTACACTATGAATTATATGTATTAAATATAAATATTGAATAAATAACCATGATATTAAAATTTATAATAGGGAGAGTTGATTGTCATATTTAGGCCCTATCATTTGTCATCAAATTAGCAAGAAGAAAATGAAATAACTAAGCAAAACAAAACGAAGAGATGAATCCAAATTATATAGTAAAATATATTTTGATTTAAATTTAATAACAATTGAAAATTATATAAAGGAATAAAGTGGCACCATGCATGTAATTTAATTTGATCTAGGAAACATGCTCACATTCAAATACAAAAACCAAACTTATGAATAATGTTTTGTGGATTGAAGACCATTTTTGTTAGCTTATGAGAGATGCATTAAATACATATATAGGCATATTTTACATATTTATTATGGATTGTTTGTTGTGTGTGATCACCAATTTCCATATAGCTCTAGCTTCATATTTTAATGATCTAAGGAGTAGCTACCCTTGTCACCCAAGTGTTCGCTATTAACATAAGGAAAAGAGGCATTAAATTTAGAACCATCAAACAATAATTGCATTTTTAGTAGATATGCATAAGTTGAACATATTTTCAATGTTTTTTATCTAGTTACCTCAACAATAAATAAATATATTTTTAATGCCTTGAATGTAATTAACTCAAATTTAAATCATGATATTTTTAATATCATGATTCCATTCTTGATTTGTTAAGTCCAGTTCTATTTTTTTTGGTTTTTGGTATCTCCTTGATGGCATGAGTAATAATGCTTTGGACAAAACTAACTAGGTAAATATTAATAATCTATAGTTTTATTTTATATTTTTAGTCAATATGATGTGATTTATATCTACATAATATTCTCCTAACACCTTGGTTCCTCTAATGACTATTATTATCTACACCCAAGTTTGGTTGTACTTTGAAGGGAAACCTATATTTTTTCCTATAAAATTTAAATTCTTCTTCTCCTCGCCCACACACCCATCCCATACACACACCCAATCAAGATTGAATTTTATTTAAGGCATTTTACCAAAAAAATTGCATGCCTTTTGGATGATTTCATTATTAGCATACATGTTCACCAGGACATATATATCTACATCATAAAATAATCCAAATTTTGGTTCTGCCTTGATGAATTTCCATAACTTCTTCTAAAAATCACATTTTAGTACAACTTATGTTTTGCTATTTTTCTTGGATTTACATTTTACAAGTAAAATTATTCAAGTTATAAACATAGTCCAAATTTATATTTTCATATCTCCTTGATTAAATGATGAGGAAGGCATTGGATAAAATAGACCAGATTAATATTAATTGTAATTTTGTTTTATATTTATTAGTTATGTGATGAGCTTTCTCTTGACATTAACATTATCTTAACATAGTTTTTTTGACTTACTATTATTAACTACATCCACTTTTATCTAAACTTTATGAATAAATGGAAACCTATTTTTTTTACCATCAAATTTAATCCTTGTGTGTGTGTGGGCATTTATTTTCTTTGAGGCATTATATTTTTCAAACAATTTTCATGGCTTGTGTATGTTTTCACAATTAACATACATATCTACTAGGACCTAAAAAACTACATCATTAGTCGATCCTAATTTATATTATTCCCTAATGAATGTCCATAGCTTCTTCCAAAACTCCTATTTTCTAGTACAGTTACTATTTTAGTTTATTATCTTAGATTTACCTTGTCTAAATATGGTTATTTTCAAACATTACAACCACTTCAAAGATTATGTTGGCTTGACTAGATAAAATTTATGATTCCTTTTATTTAAAACATTTCTTATGCCTTTTGAATTTCCTCACAATTTGAATACATGTCTACCAAGGCCTAAATAACTTCATTTTAGTACAATAACTATTGGCTTGAATTTACATTATCTAAATAGGGTCCAAATTTGTAACCCTTATAACCCATTCAAAGTTTAATAAATGGAAACATATTGTTTCCCATAAATTTGAACCCTCCCAAAACACACGTGCCTTTTATATGCTTTCACAATTGGTGTACATGTTTATAATGGCCTACACAATTACATCCTAAAATGATACCAATTATGATTGCATTTCATTCATACATTTTGTTGAATAATTCATGTGAATTTTGTATGCCTCCACAAATTGCATAAATTTAATCAGACAATTCATGTTCTTGCTTTAAGCTCCCTCATTTTATTTCTTACTAGTTTTTTAAATTGTTTTATTTAAACCTCATTCTAAATTTTAAAAGGGAATGCCATATATAGTTTTATATGTTTATAGTAAATTTTTTTTTTTATAGTAACTATTTTTTTATATAAATTATTTTTTGATGATAACATGACTATAATTTATCGACCACATATTACTATAGTCAATTATATTCAATAAAATCAATGAAAATATTCAACCTATTAGTTTGAAAAAATGGAAAAGTTTAAGATAATTATTTTTCTCCAATATTATATGATCGACCATACCGTATGAACGTCCTTGTAACATATTCATCTATAATTAGTTTCTTAAAAATCTTAGTAAAAATTTGATTAGGGTGAAAATGAAATTATTTTATTTTTTAAATTACATTTTAATGAAAATTTATATAGGTTTAATTCTTTACTATATAAATTGTGTAATTATATTATTGTTTTATATTTATGTATAATAATATGTTCAAACAATACTACACACACACACACACACACACGCACGCACGCACGCACACACACACACACACACACACACACACACACACACACACACACACACACACACACACACACACACACACACACACACACACACACACACATTTATATTTTTAAAAACTATAAATTACAATAATTCATTTAATTATTATAAATAAATAAAACAATGAATTATTGTAATTTCTAGTTTTTCAAAATTCAAATACAAATATACATAAAAAAAATATTTACAATAATAATAACAAACCACTTAATTAAAGGGTTAAAATTTTGATAAAATATATATCTACATTATTTATATATTAAATATGTTTAATATTATTTATTATTTTGAATTAAAATTTTGATGAGTGTGAGGTTATAGTTTCATAGCGAATTTGTTTTATTAATAAATATGTAATTTTCAATCAAAAATTGAAAATATATAATAATACTTAAAACATAATTTGAAATGTAGATAAATTAGTAAAATGTCATCAAATTTCCCTCCAATAGACCAAGGTGATCATAAAATTCCAAGACTAATATATATAAAATCAAGCACATGCACAAAATAACCACATGTTTAATTCAATTTGAATATCTATTTTAGATATAATAACAAAGAAGTTAAAGCACACATGTGATTCGAGCTAGGCATAAAAAAATTAAGTGTCAATCGACCTATCAAAGTATTTGTATCCCTCACCCACTAAACTACATGGCTACTTGTAAATAAAACACAAAATGCATAGAAAATATGGAATCATATCACATGTACATGTATTGTTTGACAAAATATATGATATATTTTCCTAAAATAATTGATAGCTATATGATGGAACATGTTATTGTATAAAAATTTAATTATTCATAGATTATTTATTTTACATGAGCATACTAAAAAATCAAGATCACATGTTTTTCATCTAAAATATATATATTTTAAAGGCAAACAAAAAACTAACTATTCACAATGATGATGAAAAAACATAAATTCTAAAGGTAATTAATTTTAAATCTTAATAATATATAATTGGAAGCATAACCTTTGAAGGCTTTGCAAGGGTTGAAAATTTGGACCCAATTTAGAACTTGAGTCATTTTATTTTCAAATTTAAATGCAAGATAAAAGGTCAAATTAGGGTTTTGGAGAATCATAATGGAACATATCATTGTAGGCCTAGTGAAAGAAGAGTCAATATTCTTTTTGAAGTATTAGTTGTAGTTATGCTCTTTTGGAGAGTCACATGCATCCATTAAAAAACCCTCAAGTTATAATTTCACTCATACCAAATATCCATGATTAGGTGAATTGAATTTAATTTTGTGATTATAGTTAACTAATAGGTAATTATAATAGAAAATTTTGAATTTCATCCTTCCATTCTTGTTTTGTTAAGGCCAGTTATGAACATGTTTGTATTTAAATATTGGATTTAATATTTAAATTAGATTGCCTTTCCTAAATGGTCTATTCTATGTAATTTTAGGTGATCAATGCAAAATTAAATTTATCCCATTATTTATATCAGTCATAACCTAATTAACAATAATACAAGGAAATAACTAAGTGGCATGAAAAATAGAGATGAGTTCAAATTTTTTAGTATTCTCTATTTGGACATAAATTTCATCTTAGATGACAATAGTAAGAATTAATTTACATTTAATTTGTTCTGGGAGACATGTTGTCATTATATTTTTTTGGGATACATGTTGGCATTTAATAAAAAAATAGAACTTATGAAGTGCTTTTCAGATTGAAGACCATTTTTTGGGTGTTTGAAAGATTATGGGGGATGTATTAACTATAGATCTAGTCATTGTTTATGTCCTGATAAGGTATTTTTTATTATGTTTTCACCTATTTACATGTAAATCTATCCTTATATTTAGATGATCTAAGGTGAGGCCATCATGTACTTAGGGATAAAATTCAGGTGTAAATAGTTCAAAATCAAGCACACATATGAAACTATTACATGATTGACTCATATTGAATATGAAGTTTAGAGATAAAAATTAAAAAAAATCAACCATACATGTGATCCATTGAAAATATAGGCATGGTTCAAATAAGTTTCAAAATTCATCCACTACAACTACATTTTTACTTGTAAATATAACACAAAAATAAATCTTGTAATCATTTCATTCTATGAGACCACATTTATTTCATTATGTACGACATTCATAATTTAGTGTTGCATCATATATTTATGATGAGATTTATTTATACCATAATATTTTATGGGAACCTATTGTATTCAACACACCTCACCCTATACCTTATTTTGAAAAGTGGGGACCCCGCTTTATTTCTAGAGAGTATGAATATTTTATCTAGGCATTTATGTGTTTCTGATGGTTATGAGGATTATCATTATCTATAGAAACTTAATGTTTTGAATTTTAATCACGCTGGGCTATACTTATTTCCATTTGAAAGAACTTGTTAAAACTAATATATTAATGGAAAGTTGGGAAGAATTGATTTACATGACAGGTATTCAAATTAGCTTATTCCAAAAGGTTTTTGTTTGACTACTTTGATATTTAAAAGCTTTCATTTGAAAAGTCTTTCTTCAAAAACATTAGTCTTCAAAAAAATTATCTTGATTAGAGACTTTTCTTTACAAGATTTAATTTGAAAGCTTTCTATTGATGACTTTTATTTGGAAACTTTGTTTTAATGAATTTTCCTTAGAAGGTTTTCTCTGGAAAGATTCTCTTTGGGAAGTTTCTCTTTGACAACTTTCACTTCAAATAATTTTATTCAGAAACTTTCACTTCAGAGTGGAAACTTTCTATGTGACCACTTCTACCCAAACCACAATATTTCTAAAGAGTACTTAGTCTTTGGTAACTATTGTTTTAGATACTTTGGGATGAAATATTTTAGAATGAATTTATTTGAAGAACATTATAATTTTTGGGGTATTTTTGGCTCAAAATAAAAGTTTGACTTCCCTTGACTAGAGCACATAATGATAAATGGAAAAAGAGGAAAGGAAACACTATGGCACCTCAAATGACAAAGCATCCTGTGTGGCATGTACACTAGGATAGGGTGGTCAAGTTTGAATTGAATGAAGTTGATGATCTTCTAGATGTTGGTGATCGATAGTGCAAAAACTAGAAATGAATGTAAACAGATATTAACATCGAGCCCCTAGTCAAGTTCATCTCATTCAATTTTCAAGAGCTTGATTAAAGTCTAGTCTTCAATAATCTCAAAATCCCTAATTGTGACTAGGATTATTTTCATCTTACATAATTAAATTCAATACATACCATTTTATAAATCTTGAAGAATACTAGTGTCCATCAAATAGCCATGACATTGTCATCTAGGTCATACAAAGGACCCTCATCACCCTAAAATTTCTCTATCAAGGATTCTATTGAGTATTTCGACATAGTTTTTGATGTGATTGTATTTGATGGCCATTATTACAATTACTTGGTCTTATAGTAAGCTGTAGATAACATGGATTTGTTTGTTTTAGAATAAACATCACAATTGAGGAGAAAAATTTGATAAAAGAACTATTTCCATTCAAATGATAGGCCCTTCATTACATAGTTGCTAAGTCAGAGGTTATGTCATGTATAGACTTAATCTGGGGCCTCTTCTTTAAGGTTAGAATAGTAGATGATGTTTACCTCCAATACATCAACAATAACATAGTCATCATGTACATCTTAGGGGATGCATTTATGAGGAATTTGAGTCTCTTTATCCTAGATGTTACATTTTATTTTCATACTATAGTTACCTAGAAGAAGGCCAATAATTTGAAATGAGCATTAGGAGGGTGGTTTCTCCAAGGGGAAACATTTTTTATGAAGGAACATGTTAAGAATCCTATCCCCATCGCCCACATAGAATTATTGAATTGACTCTTTAGCCACACAAGCATCTACTTACTACATCTAGAGTGGGTTCCCCGGATATACTTTATCATTAATTTAGAGTACATCTATGCATTGGTATAATTGATTAGTGCCCATATCTAGGAATAAATTCTACATAAAGATAGGAGGCTATATGGGGGAAACTTCTATATGATGTCCTATCTATTATATGTAGTCATAAGAATGGTATAGAGGAACAATGGAGTCTTATGGGATCCCAACATAGATGTTATCAAGAATTAAATATGTGATTATTAATATTTTGTTCACATATACTCATATGTTAAAAAAATCACCAATATTATTGAGGATCTCTACCCTCAAGTCTGGATGCCAATTCATGATTAGCCTTTGGCTATGATTTCATCTAATAACACATTATAGACTTGCCAATGTGGATGAATATTAGCTCTACCCTAACCACACTATCACCATATTTTTTGGCCACAAGGTGGATTATTTTTTTGGTAAGTGTTTTTATTAATGTCAAAGATTGATGTCATGTGTGCATTGATGTCAAAGTGGTGATGTTATGATGATAATGAATTTGAGCATGAATTTGTGTAAGGCAATATTTAGATGCATATGAGCTAAGGTAAGTATTATATGAGGAATATAATATTATATCTATCATGTTGATGTGGTTTTAGTTCAAAGAGAGAAAAAAAGCATGTGAATAGTGTGTTAGAATAGGCTTGGTTGTCTAGTATGTAATCATGGATGTTAGTATACACTTGGATAGGAAGTTGATGAATATTATAGATGATTATATCATATTGTAAAGGTACTATGGGGTGTCAATAGTTATTAAAATGATTATGGGAATGCATGGTGTTCATCTTATTATTCATTATGTTTATCTAGGCATAGTTGGTTCTATGGTAGAAAAATTTGAGTAGGTAGTTTGTTGATATCACCATTTCCATGTATGAATGAGTCAAGGGGCATTGTTCATATGGGTTCAATCACATTAGTCCCAAGTTTATATGTTCCTAGTTTTAAGTCATGAGGGTGTTTATATCAAATGATATAATTATGCAAAGTTGGCTTCTCAGGGAAATTGTAGTGTTTTCCCATACTTAGCCAAATTTACAAGGGAGATCTAATGGTACACATTTAATCACATCATATATCTATGGCATGAAATTAATCTAAACTTAAATTTCAAATTTCAAGTATATCTAAGTAATTAGTTTGATTGGATCATATTTCACACACATGAAGGCTCTAGGAAAAACATGATATATGGATAGATTCTACTATGAAAGATCATATAGTTTAAATTTAAGGACATGCAATTGAGTGTAGTAAAAGTTATTAAGGTTAAAATTTGGCCTTCCAAGGAGATTTTAGTGGTTCCCATACATAGCTAAATTTACAAAAGGTAAAGACTAAGATAAGATAAGGATCTAACATCGAGTAGGTATTCATACAGATGCAGATCAATGATGCATATTAAGTTAAATAGGTCAAAGTGATAGATGTTTAATGAAGTTAAAGTCTAAAATACTTTTAGAGAGATCAATGGAGTGTATTTGTTCCAAATTTTTATGAAGTATTGAGATGATAACAAGTGTTTGATGTTTAATAGAGAGCAAAGGTAAAGACCAAGCTAATTGAAGGAGATTAATGGTGTGTATTTGGTCAAAGTTACAAAGAAGCATGAGATGAGGTCAAAGTGATAGATATTTAGCATAGTTAAAAATCAAGATAATTTAGATGAAGATTGATGATGAATATTTTATTCAATATATGAGAGTGTACGAGATGATGACAAAGTGTTTGATGTTTAATAGTGACCATTATAATTTGATTTTTCAAATTGACAAAGGAATAACTAGTGCTTAGTTTCTAAGCTATAAATTTTGATCCAGGATGAATTTCTTGATGTATTAAAAAGTAAATTTTTATAGTACTTCAAGGTTCATATAGTGAATATGGTTATAAGGTCTAAAATATTTTTACAATCAAATTTATTGAGCTCTAAATTTGACTATGTTTAACCATATTTTATAAGTGACTTGAGAAGGATAATTAAGTTATTCTTAATGGTTTTTAGATATTTCAAGGTGTATTAGATATTAAATAAGGTTTTATACTCAATTAGGATTATTTGTATGGATTTAAGAGGTTTTACCAATCCATATTATATATAAAAAAATTCTTAGAAGTTGATTGTGTGTTCATTCATGGTGTTTTTGTGTATAAGGTCATAGATTATTATATTTGGCTTTAGTAAAGGAGTGTTGTGATAGATATAATCTTTTAACGATGTCTAAGGGGTCATTGGAGTAGACCTATGCATTTATAAGTTGTCATGTGTTTCTAATTTGCTCATTGAAGTGCTAAAGGGGTGAATAGGTCTCTTTGATACCTATAAGGTCTACTAAGGCCTAATTGAAAGGTGTAGCTGCTTAAGTGTGACCCATAGATGTATGGTCAACTAGTGTAGATGGTATGGAGTTATATTAGATGTATTAAGGACCAAAGAAAGTATTATAACTGACCTAGAAGATAATAATAATGAATGTTTTATAAAAGTTTAAATCAAAGGTGATGGTTTCTAGACTTGAGAGAAGAGGTGTGTGTATGAGTTGTAGAGCAAAAGAAAGAAGAAATATTGTGTTCCCAGTGGATGGGTTGTAGAGCATATATGGTTTATGACTATGTGTATGAACTATAGGCCATATTTATGATGTCATAATAGTGATATTTTAAGTTTGAAGATTAGGGAGAGAAGAAAATAGAAGAAGGATTTGCAAGTCTAAGTGTGTATATGAGGATAGTTTGAGTGAAGAAGAAGTGATATTATGACATACCTATATAAGAGGCTTATATGAGATAGGGAGGGTGATCAAAATCTAGGTCATAAGGACTTGAACATCCTTAGGAGTAGGTACTCTTTATGAAATAAGAGTTTCACTAAATTTAGGTTAGAAGGGCTTGACCATCTAGGGGTAGGGGCTCCTTGTGAATCAGGTGTTTCACTAAATTCTAGTTAGAAGAACTTGACCATCCTAGGGGTAGGTACTCCTTGTAGAATGGGTGTTCTACTAAAGTATCATTTTTGTAATACCTTTTAGGATAAGTAGTCCATGTGTTTGAAGGCTTGAGAGTGGATTTTATTCCCCACAAGGGTTTTCCACATTAGATGTTGTGTTATGATGTGATTTTCTTATTCATGCTTTGTATATGGTCTCCTTGATTTTATGGTAATCTAGTTTCAAATGATTTTTGTTTTGATTCATGAATTTTAATGAATGAATGATAAGTGATATAAAAGTGAAAGATTGGTTGACTAATTTATCCCCCCTCTTAATCATCTTGTACCTCAAACAATTGGTATAAAAGTAGGTATTTTGGAGGAAGATTAACAACTTGAAGGAAATCCTAAGTAGCACAAGATGGTTAAGTAGTTGAATAAATAGAATCGATAGTGAAAGGCTATGATCAAGGAACATGAAGAGAAGCTATGTAATTTAAATAAAGATGTCAAAAAGGATGAGAAAGTTATCAATGATCTCAAGGTTAAGCTAGAAGATGCCAAGGAAAGTTTGAGTTCAAAAGAGGAAAGTTGTTCAAAATAAAAGGACATCATGTATGATGAATAATTTTGCCATGATAGTGGAGAAAAATAAGTGTTATATGATAGCGAGGAATAATAAGGATCTAGAAGTTGAGATCATAAAGAGGAATCACAAGATGAGGTATATGATCAAAGGTCTTGAAGCACAAGTTAGTTCTCTTGATGAATGTTTGTTACACAAGACCAAGAGAGATGAGAAGAAGTATCAAGAGCTGATCAAGTATCTTGAATATAAAACATGTAAATTTAAAGATGACATGGCTAAAGAATTCAAGGAGAATAATAAGGTCATCAAAGATCTTAGAAGTCAATTAGAGGTTTCAAATGGTAGCCTAAAATCAAGAGAAGAGTGTAGATATCTCAAGACTCAGTTAGAATAAGCCAATACCAATGTGAGTTCAAAATAAGGTAAGCATGATGAGTTGAATACTAATCTTGATTCCTTGATAGTAGAGCATGAAAAACTCATGGACAAGTTGGAAAAGATAGAAAAGGAACATGTAAAGCCTAAGTAAGCTATGAAGAATGTAAGCTTTGAAAGCAATGCAAAAAAGTCAATTAGGTAACCAAATGCTTCAAGGTATGCTAGTTTATTTTATGTTCATTTTTATACATGTATTAAGTATGGTCAAATTGAATGAATGATGTTATTTGTTTCATTTGTGATAAGAAAGGTCATATTTATAGACATTGTCCTAGTAAATTTGATAAGCCCTCAAGTAATTTGAAGAAGGTAGAGACTCCTATAAAGCATATCAAAAGTCAAAACATGATGTGGAGACATAAGGTAGTGAAGGCTAGTCCTATTGAGTTCAAATATCAAACTTTTAATACTGTAGAAAAGGAATCAATTTTGGAGGTGTCTCAAGAGTGTTGAGTTATGGAGCTAAAAGCTTCACCAATGAGTAGATTACAAGGTTGCTAGACTTACACAGTCACCGGAATCAGTCAAGAGCGACTGACGTTGGTCAGGAGTCAACTAGAGGCTACCAACATCGGTTATGGATCGGCCAACATTAGTCATGTGCAGGCTTACAGGGACCAATGTCGGTCACCTATGCATTCCAGAAGTCTATTTTCATGTGAGAACAGATTGTTTGCATGATAAGATTAAGTGCTAGTCTTAAGTCCACATCTCTATCTTTAGTAGGATTATTTTAAGCCTTATATTAGGAGGTGTATCTAATGGTTGAGATTGCATAGCTCATGATCCCTAATTCTATATAATAGGGATAGATATTCATAGCTTGTAATTATGATGATGTAGAAATCAATTCAAGTAGCTGAATTGTGTTTGTAATTGTGAGAGAAAACTCTTGAGGGAAAGAGATCGATACATCTAAGAGGTGTGAGAAGAAAGATAGATTTATTCAATTGTATTTCCTTCTGGAAGAGTTTAATACAATTTTTCATTATTTCTTGTATCTATTTTTATTTGTTGATTCTGATTTCTAGTTACTTTCAATTCTAGTTTAATTTTGTGTTTAGTTGCTTGCAAAAGTAATCAATTGTTCTTGTTACGATCTTGACAAGTGGCATCAAAGCTAGGTTACTAGTTCACCAAGTGATACGATCCTGACAAGTGGTATCAGAGCTTGGGTTCACTAACATGTGGTTTCAGATCTGTTTAGTGTGTGTTGATTATAGGGCACTCACAGGGGTTTCTGTTTGAGTGGGAGTATAGCAATGGCAGAAGAAGTAAACTAAGAATGGAGAAGTTTAATGACAAGAACTATCAATTATGGAGGATGCAGATAGAATATTATTTGTATCAAAAAGATCTATACTTACCATTGGGTGGGGTTTCAAGGAAGCCCATAGATATGGAAGATGAAGAATGGAATGTTCTTGATAGAAAGGCTCTGTGATCTATAAGGTTGAGCCTGGCATCTTCTATGATTTACAACTTGTCACAGGCAAAGACAATGGTAGAGTTGATGGACACTTTAGCAAATTTATATGAAAAGCCCTTAGCTTCAAATAAGGTATATCTTATGAAGCAATTATTTAATTTGCAAATGCAGGAAGGTGGATCTGTATCTAGTCATCTAAATGATTTCCATGGTATTGTAAATCAATTAAATTCAGTCAAAATAGTTTTTGATGATGAAATTAATGCTCTTTTAATATTATGCTCTTTGCCTAAAAGTTGGCATAGTTTAGTAATGGTAGTTAGTAATACTACATCTGCTACAAATATCTTGAAAGTAGATGATGTTGTTAGTGTAATCCTGAATGAAGAGACTCATAGGAAAAACATAGGGGAATCATTAGGTAATGCTTTAAGTATTGAAAGCAGGGGAAGGCAAAAAGAGAAGAGTAAGCAAGGGAGATCAAGGTCTAAGTCAAAGATGAGAAGAAGATCCAAATCCATAAATAAAAGAAGAATAACCTGCTAGAATTGTGGAAAGATAGGGCATACAAAGAAAGATTGTTGGTTACCGGTTAAAGAAGAAAATTAGCATGAAGGTAAAGAAGAAGCAAAAGTTGTAGGTATTGTTACACAAGATGCTCTTGTACTTTCTTTGGATAATAGAATATAATCTTAGGTTTTAGATTTTGGGGCCTCTTTCCATGCTACCCCAAATAGAGAATTTTTCAATGATTATGTCTAGAGAGATTTTGGAAAAGTTTATTTAGGGGATGATGAGCCTTGTAAAATTGTTGGCAAAGGAAAAATGCAGCTGGAATTGTAGAATGGCAACGCATGGGTGTTGAGGGATGTCATGCATGTACCCATCCTGAAGAGGAATTTGATTTCTACAGGAAAGTTGGGGGATGAGGGTTGTATAGTAACTCTCACAACTGAATCTTGGAAGGTTACCAAGGGTGCACTTGTATTGGCCAGAGGTAAGAGAGAAGGTACTCTCTATTTATGTAATTGTATTACTAATTATTCTCCTTCTCTATTATCTACTTTAGATGTAGATGCAAAGTTGTGGCACTATAGGCTCAGCCACATGAGTGAGAAGGGAATGAAAGTTCTTAATTCAAAAGGTAAGCTTTTAGATTTGAAAAGCATAGATCTAGATTTCTGTGAGCATTGAATTTTTGGAAAGCAGAAGAGAGTGAAGTTTCTCAAAATTGGGTCAACAAGGAGGAAGTACAAGTTAGAGCTTGTTCACACAGACGTGTGGGGACCAGCTCAAGTAGCTTATATTGGAGGATCACAGTATTATGTTACTTTCATTGATGATGCTACAAGAAAGGTATGGGTCTATCACATAAAGAAGAAATCTGATGTATTTGACACATTTATGAAATGGAAAGCTTTGGTTGAGAATGAAATAGGTTTGAGATTGAAGTGCCTTAGATCTGACAATGGTGGTGAGTACTGTAGCTATAAGTTCAACAGGTACTATTCTATGAATGGAATACATAGGCAAAGGATGGTTCCAAGGACACCTCAAAAAAATGGATTTTTTGAGAGGATGAATAGAACAATAATGGAGCGTGCACAGAGTATGAGGTTGCATGCTGGTTTGCCCTTACAGTTTTGGGAAGAAGTTGTAGACACTGTAGTTTACCTGATTAACAGAGGACCTTATACTGCACTGGATGGTGGAATTCTAGAAGAGGCCTGGATAGGTAAAAAGGTAGATCTTTCATTTCTCAGAGTTTTTGGTTCTGAAGCTTTTGTGCACATTGATAAGGAAAATAGAAAGAAGCTGGATGTTAAGTCTATGAGGTGCACTTTTATTGGTTATGGCTCTGAAGATTTCAGATTTTGGTTATGGAATCTAGAAACTAACAAGATTATTAGAAGCCATGATGTTGTTTTCAATGAGAAAGTGATGTACAGGGATTAGCTCAAGAGGTTGAATGATTTTGAGCAGAGCAATGGATATTTAGATGAGATTGTGATCCAAAATGAGCTCATGGGAAATCACTTCCAGAAAAACACAAACACTAACATCGGTCAGGTAGGAACTGACATTAGTCAGATAGGTTAGACAGCAACCAATGTCAGTCATGAAGGAACTAATGTCAGTCAAATAGGAACTGACATTGATCAGGTGGAATTGATGTCGGTCAAGTATAGACTTGGAGATGACTAAGATCAGTCATTGACAAAGAATTTGGGTAGACAGCAAGGAGTGAATGAGTCTCAAACACCCTTGAAGAGGTTAGAAAGGGTAAGTAAACCTCCAATTCTATATTCCCCTTCATTATTCTACTTATTGCTCACTGATAGTGGATAACCAACGAGTTTTGATGAAGCAATGTAGGTAAAAACATGGAAATAGTGGGAGCTTGGCATGAATGAGGAGATTGATTCCTTGGAAAAGAACCAAACATGGGATTTGGTTGAGTTTCCAGCGAGTAAAAGAGCACTAAAAAACAAATGGGTTTATAGGTTAAAGGAAGGTGAGAATGGACAGATGAGACACAAGGCCAGGTTGGTAGTAAAGGGATTTGCACAAAAACTAGGTATTGATTTTGGTGAAATTTTTTCTCCTATAGTAAAAATGACTTCTATTTGGATTGTATTGTCTTTAGTTGCTATTGAGGATTTGCATCTTGAGTAGCTTGATGTTAAGACAAATTTCTTCATGGAGATTAGATGAAGAAATATAAATGGATCAGCTAGAAGGGTTTGAGGTCAAAGGTAAGGAGAAGCTTGTGTGCAGGTTGAAGAAAAGCTTATATGGTCTTAAGAAATCTCCTAGACAATGGTATTTGAGATTTGACAGGTTTATGACTGAGCATGGTTTCATTAGATGTCAATCTGATCATTGTGTTTATTTTAAGAGATTGGATAATGGTAGATATATTATTCTGTTGCTATATGTAGATGATATGATTGTTGTAGGTTCACACATGCAAGATATTTTTAAGCTTAAGGTAAAATTAGCTCACACATTTTCCATGAAGGATTTGGGAGTAGCAAAGAAAATCCTTGGCATGAGTATTAAGAGAGATAGGAAAAATCACATGTTGATTTTATCTCAAGAGGATTATGTGAACAAGGTGTTGGAGAGGTTCAATATGTAGGATGCAAAATCGGTAGGTACACCTATGGCTGGACACTTCAAGTTGAGTAAAGAATAGTGTCCTAATTCACATGATGAGGTAGAGTACATGAGTAGAGTTCCATATGCTTCCGCAATTGGAAGTTTGATGTATGCAATGGTATGTACTAGACTTGATATTGCCCAAGTAGTGGGAGTTGTCAGTAAGTTTATGGCCAATCCAAGAAAGGAACACTGGAAAGCAATTCAGTGGATTCTTAGATATCTAAGAGGGACTAGCAGTAGGCATTTGTGCTATGGTGGGTCAAATACTTCTCTACATGGATATGTAGATGCGGATATGGCAAGGGACTTGGATGGTAGGAGAAGCACCACAAGTTATGTTTTCACTATTGGTGGAATGGTAGTTAGCTGGATTTCAAAGTTGCAGAAGGTTGTTGCCTTATCTACTACAGAGGTAGAATACATTGCAGCCACAGAGGCTAACAAGGAGATGATATGGATGACACAGTTCATGGAAGAGTTGGGAAAGGAGCAAGAGAGTTATAGATTGTACAATGATAGTTAGAGTGTAATTCATTTGGCTAAGAACTCATCCTTTCATTCAAGAACCAAACATATACAGCTTAGGTACCACTTCATTAGATAGGTATTGGAGGATGGTGAGTTGAAGCTGGAAAAGATTCATATAGATGAGAACCCTGTTGATATGTTAACAAATCTAGTAACAAAGGAGAAGTTGAATCTTCATTCAACTTTTTTTGGTCTTCAAGATTGAGCTTGAAGATGGAGAAGCTAGAAGATGTTGCTGTATAGGTATACGTGTAACTGTTTATCTCCAAGTGGGAGATTGTTGAGTTGTGGAGCTAAAAGCTTCACCAATGAGTAGATTGCAAGGTTGCTATACTTACACAGTCACCAGTGTCAGTCAAGAGCAACTGACATTGGTCAGGAGTCAACTGGAGGCTGTCAATGTTATTTATGGATCGGCCAATGTCAGTCATGTGCAGACTGACAGGGATTGACGTTGGTCACCTGTGCATTCCAGAAGTCTATTTTCATGCGAGAATGGATTGTTTTCATGATAAGATTAAGTGTTAGTCTTAAGTCTGCATCTCTATCTTTAGTAGGACTATTTTAAGCCTTATATTAGGAGGTGTATCTAATGGTTGAGATTGCATAGCTCATGATCCCTAATTCTATATAATAGGGATAGATCTTCATAGCTTGTAATTATGATGATGTAGAAATCAATTCAAGTAGCTGAATTGTGTTTGTAATTGTGAGAGAGAACTCTTGAGGGAAAGAGATCTGTACATCTGAGAGGTGTGAGAAGAAAGAGAGATTTCTTCAATTGTATTTCCTTCTGGAAGATTTTAATATAAGTTTTCATTGTTTCTTGTATCTCTTGTTCTTTGCTGATTCTGATATCAAATATCAAACTTTTAATACTGTAGAAAAGGAATCAATTTTGGAGGTGTCTCAAGAGTGTAGAAGAATCCTAATATTAGTACAAATAGAGAGAAGGTGAATGATCCAAGAATCAAGTTAGTTATACCATTGAATGCCAAGGAGAATTTGAAAGAAGGATCTCAATTTGATGGTTTATTTGTTGTAGTTGAATAATTTCTAGGTAAGAATGAGTTTTATGATTACCAAGAGTTCTTTTTGTTTTCTTCAAAGAGGAGAAGGTGCTAGTTGAAGAGATATTCCAAGAACCCATGTTTTCATCATGCATTATCAAGGAAGCCAAAGAAGATATGGATGCCAAGCAAGTTGTTTCACTTAAGAAAAGGAAGAAGAAGAAGGTTCTTCAGTCTTATGATTAGGACTGGTATGCTCCTCTTTTCTAGGTCTTTGTGAAGTTGAGATGTCTTTATTATGATTAAAAAAGAAAATTCTTAGTTTGAAGAAGCATGTGGTCTTAAAAGGGTGTTTTCAGTTTAAAGGGCTAGATTGAATGTTTCTAGGTGGTAAAGGAGGACTTATGAGCTATCAAGATGATCATTTCACATAGAATGCTCTATTAACCTTATTATAGCATTGTCTAAGTGGTTTTATGGTCTAAAGGTATGATGAAGTCAAATTGGATATTTTTGAGTGCTCTCAATTTTCTCCATTTTTAGTTTAAGGGCAAGAAGGACTAAAATGGTTTATAAGATGTATGGGTTCCAAAACGTATGGAGGATCAAATCTTGGTATATAAGTGTGTGATGGTTTTCTTCAAGTGTGCAAGAATTTTTAGATGTGGGTGCTAACTAGAAGGAGGTTTGTTGACCCTATTTATTTTGAGATTCTAGAGTTTTAGGCTATGCTAGAAATGTGGTTTACCTTATGAGTTGAGGTATGAGGATTATTAATAGGTTGAATGGGACAAATGGGTTGTCAAATAAATATTCACATAAATCTGAAGGTTTTTGGTTTTCAAATTATTCAAGTTTTTGTCAAGATGGAGGCGTAATTGGCCAGAAGGTTTGTGAAGGAAGTATGTTTCAGAAGATGATCTAGGTGATGAAAATTGGTGTGCTTCAGGGGGAATTAAGAGTGATCTAGATATGAAGTTTCATGTATTGACAATATGTCTACTAAAATTTTTGGGCTCTACAAGTTATAGGTAGGGCTACAAGGAGTCTAAATAGGCCTAGTGTGAAGATTTGATGTTTTTGCTCAGTTTCTCCAAAAAATAATTAAGTATTTGAGGCTGAGTTCTCAAGTTTATTTAGAGGATATTTCCTATTTATTAATTATCATATAGATTTTTTAGTTTGTTAGGTCCAAGGATCAAGAAGGCTTAGAGTAGAGGTGTTTCTTTTAGGCTCAACGACATGAATTTTTGTTGGTGGTCCTTGAGGTGGCTTCAAAGAGAAGGCTAGTAATCTTGTGGTGGTTATTTATGGTGTGTGGATATTTGAAGATGCTCAAGAGGTGAAATGGCTCAGAGATCTTAGGGGTAGTCCCTTTAAGTCTTCTCAAGGTGAGTTCAATAAATTTTTGTTGTTCATGTGTCTTTAGCCCTCATTAATAACAAATGTATGATCAAAGAAGAGTGTTATCATGGTGCATGGTTGATAATCACAAGGTGGTATGCATAGAGTTAGGGGGAGATAACTTAGATAGTTTGAATGACTTATAGATCCATGCATGATGTAAGGAAAAACATTTATGAGATGTTCTAGTCATTGAGCAAATGTGTTGAATCTTCATGCATAAGCAAAGGGATCTTCTAAGTTCTATAGGTTAATAGGTCCAAGGATTAGAGAAGCCCAAGTTTAGATTGGTGTATGTCAAAAGGTGGAGCAATTATTTCATATGAGGTATGCAAGTATCTTGAGCACCTAGAAGTTTATTTACCTACATTCATGATGTTAAGAGGATCTTGTTGGTTGTTTAGTCCACTTTGTCATTAATGGAAAAGGGGGAGAAGGAAAATAAGAGGTTACCATTAATGATAAATGGGGAGATTATTGACAAGTGTTTTCATTGATGTCAAATATTGATGTCATGTGTGCATTAATGTCAAAGGTAATGACAAAGTGGTGATGTCATGATGATGATGAGTTTGAGCCTAAATTTGTGCAAGGAAATATTTGGATACATATGAGATATGGTAAGTATTCTTTGAGGCTTATCATATTATATCTAGCATGTTGATGAGGTTTTAGGTCAAGGAGAAAAGACAATCATGTGAACAATGTGTTGGCATAGGCTTGGTAGCCTACTATGTAAGCATGAATCTTTAATATATTCTTGGATAGGAAGTTCATTAATGTTATGTATGATGATATCAAGTTTCATAGGTCCTATGGGGTGTCAAGAGTGATTAAAATGCTTATGAGAATGTATGGTGTTCATTTAGTTCTTCATTATGTTCATCTAGGCACAATTTGTTCTATAACAAAAACACTTGTGTAGGCAGTTTGATGACATTAACCTTACCATATATATATGAATTAGGGGGAGTTGGTCATATGGATGTGATCAAATTAGTCCCAAGTATCAAGTTTTGAGGTTGTGTATAACAAAATATATAACTGTGCAAAGTTGGCTTCCTAGGGAGATTGCAATGTTTTCCCATACTTAACTAAATTTTCAAAAGGAGATCAAATGGTGCATGTTTAATCGCATCATAGATCTATGACATGAAATTAATCTAAGCTTAAATGTTTAAGTTCAAGTAGAGCTGAGTAAGTAGTTTTATGGCATCATCTTTCACATGTGTGAAGGTTCCAAGAGTATCTTGATATATAGATGGATTCCCCTATGAAAGAAGATCATATGGTTTAAATTTTAGGACATGTGATTGAGCATAGAAAATTTTATTAAGGTTTAAAGTTAAACTTCTTGGAAGATTGTAGTGTTTCCCATACTTAGACAAATTTTTAAAAGGTAAAGACCAAGACAAGATAAGGATTTAACGACAAGTGGGTGTTCATACAGATGCAGATCAACAATGTGCATTAAGTCAAATAGGTCAAAATGATATATGTTTAATGATGTCAAAGTATAGGATACTCTCAAAGAGATCAATTCAATGCATTTGTTACAAATTTTTAGGAAGTAACAAGATGATAACAAGTGTTTAATAGTGAGCAAAGGTAAAGACCATGCTAATCTAAGGAGATCAAAGATGCATATTTGGTCAAAGTTGCTAGGAAGCACAAGATGAGGTCAAAGTCATATATGTTTAGCACAATTAAAGATAAAGATACTTTGGAGGAAGATCGATGATGTGTATTTGTTCAAGATATGAGAGGACATGAGATGATGACAAAGTGTTTGATGTTTAACAGTGACGATTGGAATTTGATTTTTCAAATTAACAAAGTGCTTAGTTTTTGAGCTATAATTTTTTATCCAGGATGAATTTCTTGATGCAGTGAAAATAAAATTTGTAGAGCACTTCAAGGTAGATATAGTGAATCTAGTTAAAAAGTTTGAATGTTTGTACAGTCAAAGTTATTGAGCTCTAAATTTGACTATGTTTTTGACCATGTTGTATAAGTGACCCAAGAAGGATAATTGAGATATTATTAATGGTTTTTGTATATTTAAATATGTCTTAGATATTTTATAAGGTTTTAGAATGCATGAAGATCATATTTATTGATTTTGGTTGTTTGACTAATCCATATTCAATATGATAAAATTATTATAACTTTATTGTGTGTTCATTCATGGTGTTTTTATGTATAAGATCAAATATTTTTATATTTGGATTTAGCAGAGGAGTGTTGTGATAGATATAATATTTTGAGGATGTCTAAGGGGTCATATGGAGTGGACTTATGCATTTAGAAGTGGTCTCATGTTTTTAATTTTCTCATTGAAGTGATAAAGGTGTGAATAGGTCTCCATGAGACCTATAAGGGCTATTAAGGCCTAATAGAAAGGTATAGCTACTTATGTGTGACCCATGGATGCTATGGTCAACCTGTGTGGATGGTATTAAGATATGTTAGATGTATTAAGGGATAAGTCAAGTACTATGACTGATATAGAAGTTAATAATAATGAAGGATCTATAAAAGCTGAAATCAAATGTGATGGTTTTTAGACTTGAGAGAAGAGATGTGTGTAAGAGTTGTAGAGTGAAGGAAAGATGAAAGGGTGTGTGCCCAGTGGATGGGTTTTAAAGTAGAGCTGGTTGATGACTATGTTTATCACTTATAGGTCATATTTATATTTTCATCATAATGCTCTTATAGGTTTGACTATTGGGGAGATAAGAGAATAAAATAAATATTTACAAGTCTGAGTGTGTATATGAGGGAAGTTTGAGTGAAGCAGAAGAGAGATTGTGGCATGCCTATGTGAGAGGATTGTATGAGGTAGGGAGGTTTCTCAACATCTAGGTCATAAGTAATTGACCATCCTTAGGGTCAAGTTTTCCTTATGGAATAAGTATTTCACTAAATTTAGGTTAGAAGGACTTGACCATCCTAGGGGTAGGTGCTCCTTGTGAAGCAAGTGTTTCACTAAATTTTGGTTAGAAGAACTTGACCATCTTAGGGGTAGGTGTTGCTTATGGAATGGGTGTTCCACTAAAGTTTCATGTTTGTAATACCTTATAGGACAAGTATTCCATGTGTTTTAAGGCTTAGGAATGGGTTTTATTCCCCATGAGGATTTCTCACATTAGATGTTGTGTTATGATGTGTTTTTCTTATTCATGCTTTGTATGTAGTCTCCTTATTTTTATGGTAATATAGTTTCATATGCTTATTGTGTTGATTCATGAATGTAAATTAATGAATGATAAATGATCTGAAAGTGAAATATTGGTTGACTAATTCACCCCCCTCTCAGTCATCTTGTACGTCCAACACCTTTTTAGCTTCCCAAGTTTGTTCTATACAAGGTAGCTAAAGAGGAGATTACCTTCTAGATATAGGATGGTATTGATGAGGAGATGATAAATAATAATAAATCTATCTTATATCGCTCCCACATCACTCTTGGTATGATTCAATACACCATAAGGAGGTAATTAATGGAAGCTATAAAAATGAGGAGAGCATATGCATTAGCCACTCTCCCCCATAGAGATTGGGACCACCATGGGAAAGTCTAGAAAAAAATTCACACCCATGGCCTCTCATATAAGCACAAACCATTTGATCATGACTTCCTATTTTTAGATGCCAAGGATAATAAAGAAGTGAAAAAAAGAGTTGTAATAACATTCTTGAGTGAGGACCTATTGAGGGTAATATAATTTGAACCCTCTCTCACACTCAGTGAGGAAAGATTCAACATCCCACCACCAAGAGGATGGACATCTTCCAAATTCTAGAGTAGCAAGACATATAAACAACCAATAGAAGAAGGACAATATCCCAAAGGTATACTCATATATCAAGAACAACCACAACATCAAGAATAATTGGTAGGTGGGGCACTACTTATTAGAGGATATGAACAATAAGAGGAAGAGGAAATGCCTACCCTTGCATGAGAGGAAGATGAACAAATTACTTCAGTTCAAGAATTATCTATTAAATTGAGGAAGGTTAAGTAGGAGGTAGTAGTGGAGCTCACTCAAGGAAAGGACAACACATGAGAGGATAATGCTAGGATCAATTTTTTGGATTCTTCTAATGAATAATAAATAATGGCTTAAACAACCTAAACATTTAACATGATTACCCCTCCTCTTCCCTAATAGATGTCTGATCTACAAAGTGGGATAGTAACATGATGTTATTAGAGGAAACCAAAGGGGGATATACTTTAGACCCCACCCATGCAAAAACTCAATAAGGAATAACCTTCACTAGAAGAGGAGACAACACAATATGTAGATGAGGAAAAATTACAAAAATCCAAGGTCTTAAGCTTGAAATCACTAAATTCAAAGGCACCTCTCACTAGAGAATCATCAAGTAAGGTTCCTCTTTTCATATCTTCCTTATACATTTTTCCATTGATGTCATAACCAGTTATTTTTACCATCCATGCTCTAATTATTTCAACTTTAATTCCTATGCAAGAAATTTCTACTGATCTCCTTTTTATGTACCCATATACTACTCTACCTAGTGCCACTTCACCTTCTTAGTCTCCAATACTATAGTTTCTATTCCTTCATAGTTCATCCCTTCAACCATAACTCTATCCATCTAATCCATCAACCAACCTTTCACCCAAATTATTTCTTCTTTTATCCAATTGGGTTCACCTCTACCTTTGTTAACACCATTTTTAACAACTATAGTCACAACTAAGAGGGTTCTTAGAAAGGAACCAATCTATGTTGTACACCTAATGCCACAATTTGGAGACATAGACTAGTCTAAAATAATTTGGTCCTCAATGATCAAACTTGCCTATGAAATTGAGCTTGACCTTAAAGAGCATGTATAAGTAAAAGCTCAACTATTAGATACTTTAAATCTCACACTTCCAAACTAGTCCAAGGAGTTATGAGATTTAGCCTCTAAGAGGCTCAATCTAAAGATCACTAACATTCAAATGGTAATCTCATTGTTTGACAAGGCTACAACATCCGTCTAACAGGTCCATAAAAGAAAGATTAAGGATAGTTCTATAGGAGTTTGATTTTGGAAGAAGGTGAAGAGGATTATTCCCTTTCAAAGAGGAAGAACAAGAAGAAGGGCCAATCCCCATACACTAAGGACCTCAAGTCCTATATGGAAACCCATACTAAGGAAATCTTGGGTATACATGAGGGGATAAGGCTAACCAGATAAGATATAGAAGAAGAGTTATAAACTATCAGAGAGTAGAAATAGGTGATATGATTCCCCCATGGTATTAAATAGGATGTGAAAAATACATAGCTTAGGTTGTATGATATTTTGGATTAAATTCATTCTTTAAGAGTCAATTTGGCTCCACATGTAAAATCAATAATAAAATTATTCAAGCTTCTTAAATAAGATGATAACAAGTTGAATTTATTGGTATTATACACACCTAATAAGGTATTCAACCACATAGACCTAATGAACCCTCTAGAGGCATCAAATGCATTGAATCTAGCCCTAATAAGGAAATAGGAGGATTGGGATTTGATATCATCTTTTGAAGTTCTAGTAAACAAACTAGCCTAATAAAAGAAGCAAATAAAGTAAATTTTGATTAAGATTGAATTGACAATGGTTCAAGATAATAGAAGGAAACTGGTAGATCAAAATACATTTGACCAGATGATTTAATAAGTTTTATATGGTTTCAAATAAATTCTCCAAGGATTGAGTTTAGAGGACATTGAAGCCAAGTTGAACATAGCAAGGAAAAAGACAACATAGGTATAAATATTCCAAATTGGATTTTGAGCCACCAAGCTAGAACATACTAGACTGATGGCACAAATATATAGGCTAACTAGGCCTCATGTTTTGGATATGAACTTAATTCATGCAAAACATGCCAAGGTGTATAAACATTAGCAAGAGTTGGATGCCAAGAAGAAGGCAACATTAGTGCCCCCTATAATTTCTACTCCATAGACTCAACCTATAGTGATAGTAACAATAGCTACATCAATTCCACCTCATGGTTTAGATCAAAATATAACTCTAATTTAATCAATAAGTGCATCATTGAGCACATCTCTATTTACCACGTCATCAAGCACAAACACCACTCTAGTTCTAATGACAGTTTTAAACAACATTAAGCAAGAGATAATTTATCCCAAATATAAAGGCTAATTTTGAACAATTTTTCATGTAAAATTTATAAATGAAAAATTAAGTCCTAGATGCATCCATATTATAATTTACTAAATCATTTTTGTCAACGTGCACATGTTGCATGTTTGAAATATCTATAAGTTATGACATGTAACTGAGACTTATCATATAGTATTTTTGGGTGTAATCAAAGTTTCTAAACTTCAAGGATGAAGTGACCCCTTCTATAAGTTATTTATATACATGTAGAACCCTCTTTTCAAAGGGTTAAAGTTTTGGATGAATATACAAGAAGAAATAAAGAGATTAATTTTCATGCAACTGTGTTTTTTATTTCTTCTTCCTTCTATGTGTTAATTATTTTGAAGTTTATTTGTCTATATTAATTTAATAATTATAAAGTGTGCTAATGTTATAGATGAATTTTATTGTTTTATTAATGAAAATTAGTGTTATATGTGAAATAACAATTGAGGATTGATATATTTCATTTATTTAAATAGTTAGTACAAGTTGAATTGATAATATAAGTTGTGTAGAGGTATCTCTTTTGATATAGTCTTCTAGGTATGAGTCATATCCACCATAGATAACTTCTTGGTCCAAACTATAACCTCTTATACAAGAGTATGCCACAACATCCCTTTTAATATCAACCTTTATTTGAGATCATTAATTATCCTATATTTGTTCTCCTAGACTACTAACCATGCTTATTCATGAGTATGAAAAAGCTACAAACAACAAACTCTAGTTTTTGAGATACTTGTCCACCAAATAAAAATCCTTAGAAATTACTTTCAAAAGACATAAAACCTTATTTTTTACCTTACCCTTCCTTATTTTTTAATTTTCTTTAATATCTACCTACCTTAGAGTATTTCTCCACCCATCCAACTCACCTAGCGATTTACCTTTTTATTAGATTCCACACATCCATCCACAATACTTGGTTAAACAACCCACAAGCTCAATCTTCTATTCCACCACATATTTGTTTTAACCACATACCTATAACTCATGCCCTAGAATAGAACCTTATTCTATAAATATCCCAAAACAATAAAATCTACCTCATTTAAATTTTTTGAGGTGTGAATAAAACCCACATCAATAGAAAAGAAAAGTTGGTGCTAGAAGGAGGCTCCACTTGTGTGTTTTACCAATAAATAGGGGCTAGTCATTATTGAGATACCCATAAGATTAACAAGGTCTAGATCCCAAGCTAGAATTTTGGTTTTACCATTTTCAAATTCTAAGAGGCCTAGACCAATACATATCATCCTTGATAAACACTGAGCCTAGACACCTTATCTAGTAATAAATTCTCTACTTATCAATCTTCCTATGGATCAACCTTAGTTAATCAAATTAGTTAATACCATCCCTGGGGACCAACATGATCTACCAAAGAATTTAAAAAAGTATTTACCCACCTTCTCCCCCTCAAGTGGGAGGATGATAAAAGAACATATCAAATCTTTCAAGGTTATCCTGAGGTTAATGAATGTCATCCATGACGATGTTGGATGCAATCTATTTCCATTTACTTTGCAAAATTCTTCTCATGATTGGTATCTAAATTTGTAGGAAAAATACATTACCTCATGGAATGAGTGTCAAAATACATTCCTCGCACAACTTGGACAACTAATCCAATTCTAGTATTATTAACATGAAGAGGGCACCTAACAAGTTAATCTAGGCCTTTAATGTAGGATTCTAGAAGGTATATACTCAACTAAACACCATGTATAATCTAGAAAAAAATTTAACACTCGATATATACAATAATTCCCTAGATCCTATTACTGTAGTGTTGTGAAGAGTTGCCACTAATAATAATCTAGCTTTGACATCCTAGGAAGCTATTAACATCAAAAATTAGATCAATCCATAGATTATCCTTCATAATCTAGAAGGCCAAGCAATCAACAAGTAGATTCTGTAGCTTTAGCAATAACAATGCTAAATTCCATTTGTCATAAGCTTGGTTTAACACCAAATCCATCTGAGAGGATTATGTGACAGCTATATATTGGAAGAAATTAATGATGTGATAATTTAGGTTACCTCAAAACCTAGATTACAGATGACTATCAACATCTTGATAGTGGATATTCTTAAAGGATATGGGTTATTATTGAGTAGAGATTGGTCAAAAACATTAAATGGATATCTTTACATGGAATTATCACATATTTGGCTACCTTAGGGAGGCATAGCCAACTAGATTAGGATCGAATAAGAGCAAAGTATGAAGCATCCTTTTACAAAGTATAATACCACTAATAAAGAGGTAATTTATAAATCTCCTAGTCTTAGAATTTATAAATTTACTAAAAAAATGAAGCACCAAAAAAAATTTAGAGCCCTTCCCAACTATGGACCCTCCATTTCAATAGAGTAAGATATAATTAAGGGTTAATCATAGGTATGAAGATGGTCAATCTAAAAGGGAAGAAATTATTGGAAACATATAGGCTTCAATTCCCATGTATCAATAACAGAGAAAAATACCAACAATCTCAAAGAACTGCTCATATATAGAGATTCTAAACTTGTTATTAATTAGGTTAGAAATAAATAACAATGAAAATTTTCATATTTGAAGAAATAAAAGCATACAACCCTATATCTAATTGAATTATTTGAAGATTTCAACATAGTAGCTATCCTGAGAGAATAAAATGGAGTTGTTAATTCAATGGCTACTTTAGCAATGAATTTGACACCCTTATAGGAGTAAAAAGTCCATAAGTTCTCCATTGAATAGTTACCTTGTCCTTTAGTACTAGATAATGTTGAAAATTTTCAAGTGTATGACGATGAAAACTAAACTGTCTAATTTTTGACAAATTTAAGATATTTCAAATATCAAATAATTAGTTTTGATAAAAAAACCATAGTTGCCATGAAGAATTGGATAAACAAGGTGTTATCTAACTAAAATATAAGCATCTCCCATTGGGAATGGTTTCCTTGGAATTGACCTTTGATATATATCCTAAAGCTTAATAACAAAGGCAACTCAAGGTTAATGAATCTAAATTCAACTAAAAAAGTTTTTGTGATGAAAGGAATGCAAACTTCATCAATATTGGATTAAGCTACCCACCATAAGAAAATCAAAAGGTTAAGGAACTAATTATCAAGTATAAAGATGTAATTACATAGACCTATGATGACTTAAATATATTCAATCCTAGAGTCATCACCCATAGGATTCTGCTCAAGCTTGATCATAGACCATTTAATAAAAGGTGTTAATCCTATCTTAAAACCAATGATCTAGAAAGAAGTAGAGAAACTTCTAAGTACTAGGATAATTTTTCCTATCAGGCATTCAACCTGGTATCTAATCTATTTCCAATCAAGAAAAAAAGTAGCAAGATCAGATTGTGCATCAACTTTAAGAAATAAATAAAGATTTAGATAAGGATAATTATCCTTTTCCCTCCTTATATTAGGTAATACAAACTATGAGTGGGTCTAAAATAATGTCTTTATTATATTGATTTTAAGTCTATAATCAAGTACTAGTTAAATTTGAGAATAGGATTAAAACAACATTTACTACAAAATGGGGAACATATGCATACAAGTGAATGTCATTTGGTCTAATTAATGTTAGAGATACTTTTTAGAGAGTAATGTATTATGCATTCCAAAGACTGATAGGTAAGCGCATAATATATATATATGGACAACCTCACTATTTTATCTAAAAATAAAGATAATCATATTAAGTACCTTCAGTCCATTTTTAAAATATGTAAGAAGTTTTGGGTATCACTTAACCCCAATAAGAGTATATTCGACATTACCAAAGGAAATCTACTAGGTAATATTATCACTAAAGATGAGATCGCCATTGATGTAGATAGAATCTAGGGGATTTTAAAAATATCTTTTTGAAATAACAAAAAGGAGCTCAAATCCTTTTTTGAAAAGATAAATTTCATAAGTAAATTTATATCAGAGTTTGTAGAGATTTTTGGACCCCTAAGTTCAATGATTAAGAAGAACACCAAAGTGGAGTGGACACTTAAAGCTAATAAGTCCTTCCAAGACATAAAGAAGGCTATTTTACAAGCCCTAATATTGGTAAGCCTAGATTTCACTAAAGACTTTTTCTTGTATTAATTCACCTTAGAACATATATTACTACTATAGTTATGCAAAAAAGGAAAGAAAGCAACAATCCTATTACATTTTTGAACATTAAATACAAGGATGTAGAGATTAATTACTCCTTGATCAAAAAATAAATCTTTATTCTTATCAAGGTGGTTAAGAAGTTTATGTACTACATTATTTAGAATAAGACCATTTCAATCATGCCAGATCTTGATATCAAGCTTATGATAGGATATAATGAATTAGGGAAATGCATAGGGAAATGGATGGTGAGTTTTCAATAATTTGATATTGAGATTAAACCTGCCAGGATCTTAAGAAGATAAGGCATTTTTTAATTCATGACTGAACCAAACCCACACATCACCATGAAAGAGGTCTACCAAACATAGGTCTCCTAAGAAGATTGGTATTCAGTTATTATTCAGTTCTTACTCCTTGGAGCATGCCCCTAGGAACTCAAGAGAGAGCAAAAGAGAGATTTAAGGCTCAAGGCTACTCATTATATGATCATGAAATGAGTCCTTTATAAGAAGAATTATGAAGGCATCTATTTAAGATGTGCTCCATGTGGAGAAGAACAAGAAATATTAGATAATATAAATCAAAATATTGGTAGAGACCATCCATATGGAAATACTATAGCTCTTAAAACACTTAAAATGAGTTATTACTAGCTAACATTCTTTAAGAATGCTCATTTTGATGCGAGGATGTGTCATGAATGCCAGGTTTTGTCAAAAAGAGAGGTAAACATAATAATGCTACTACATCTTATGATTGAAGTAGGATATTCACCTAATGGGGCTTATATTTCAATGGTGTTATAAATCCAAATTCCTCAGCTAGACACCTATAAACTATTGCACTAGATGGACTAAGGAAGAAGCCACCATGAACTCAAGAGCCCAAGACATGATAAGTTTTCTTAAAGAACATATGGAAACTAGGTTTGGCACCGCTATCTCTTTGGTTTGTGATAGTGGCCCAACATTTCAATCAACTAAGTTCATTGAATAGGCCCATGATAATATGATTACAAATAGATCATCCTCCAATCACTACTCACAAGGGAATGGATTGGCTGAGTTAACTAAAAATAACCTCATAGATGTTATCAAGAATTTAGCTATAGATAAACCCAAGGAGTGGCATTTATTACTAAAATATGCAATTTTGGCATACCAAACTAGGTACCAAAAGGCCCGTACATCCTCACCATATCTACTAGTGCATGAGAAATGTCTAGGGTTCTTAGTCATGCTAAAATTTCTAACATATCAATTTATACAAGACTACATGGATCCCAGTAACAAAATAAAGTCTATATTGTTGGATATCATCAAAATGGAAGACTCTAAGGATATATCATTGAAAAACTTCATCAAACATCAGTATGTGTTCAATAGATAGTTTGATAAGAGATAAAAATTCAAATAATTCAAGATCTCTAACTTGATATTGTTATGAGACAAAACCCATGAGAAAAAAAGGAATGCATGATACTTTTATGCCACTTTAGATAGGACCCTATCAATTTTTTGAGATCTTGGGTGATAATGTATCCTTTTTAAAATATCTTCAAGGTAACTATTATGGCATGGAATTATACCCTTGTAGAGGAGTTCTTCAAGCTCACCTAATTTTAGTCATAATATGTGGATAACCTCAAGTTGTGGGTAACCTATGATGTGGCTAAACTTTTAGAGAAGGCCAAATTCCTCTTGATGGATCACCTAAACTAATGTTACTATATGCAAAAGGGTTATAAAGGGGTAAAAGGCTTTGAAGAAGGCTAAAAAGTGTTGTACCAAATAAAAATGGGAAGCTCCCATAAGCTTGAGCCCACACTACATCTATAGAAGACAATGTTAGCTCACATAACCTCAAAATCAAGCTAATAGCATAAGTATTTTATAAACTAGGTTCAAGAAGAAATGAATGCAAACAAAGAGGAGTATTAAGAATCAATAATATATTATATTAATGATATAAATAACACTAATCAAAACCAATAGATGACTTGAAAACACCCTAAAAGAGGTCAAGAAGGAGGATAATGGATATGGAAGAATATTTTTCACAAGACCATCATGTATAACTCACCAAATGTAGATCCAAGGCAAGAGATAGGTAAAGATAGTCTTTTATTAAATCAAGAGGTAATTATTACAAATTATTGACAGGGCTTAGCCTAATCAAGAGGAGAATATCTTGCAATATCTTAAAGAGTCCCCTGATACCCACAAAAATGAGCATCCCTTTAAATGGGAAAGAATGGGTGATATATAGAAAAAGAGAATAGAGAAGAGAGGGAACATGTTAACCAAGAATAATCAATGAGATACCACTTTAAATAAATTATCCACAATCTTTTAATCTAATTAGGACTGATCCTTCATTAAAAAATTATCCTGTATTAGCTCCAAAAGTCTTCCAACTTTCTCATTGGCTGAGAAATATGCACTAGAAGACAAGAGTCTATTTTGTAGATGATGATTCATGACTAAGTCTATTGAAGAAAAGATCCTTAAGATCTAAATAGCATTGAATGATATAATATACTCTCCAATCCTAAAATCTACTCCTTGAACTTCTATGCCACCTTTCACTTGGCTTGCTTGTGAAGATAAAATCTTCATATCTTGAAATTGATAGAGCCATCACGATGTTTGCTTTGAGTGGTAGTAAGTACCTGCTTTGTCAAGGATTTAGCCATGTTGATAAATGAGACATTTATTCATAAATATATATCCACCCCTACTTAATCTGAATAGAGGTATTTACTAAGATTGAAAACCAATCTAATTTATTGATTTTCATATAGCTATAATATCAATGAAAACCTATAGGATCTATAGTCTTATCTCAACAACTGCTAGTCCATCTTTGATATTTGTTAGGTCTAAATATACCTATTCTACCTTTGAACCCTAAGGAAGTTGAAAAATTCATTAATTACATAGATATTCTTTAAATAAAAATGATCACAACCATGAAACAATTTTACAACACAAAAATATGGTCTCTATAAGTTTTAAATCTTTGAATCGGAGGTTGAGACTATGATTTAATAACAACGTGACTTCATCATAACCATCCTGACTATGAATATGTCTACTTAAGGATTCTTGAATGAGATATAATGGTGACATATGCCCTTTGAAACACTACTCTAGTTTGACCTAGGTTACATGTTTGACCTCTATTTCAAGTCCTTGTCTTTCAACTTCTGATATCAACCATCTATCTTGATCTAGGCCTTCTCAAATTATGCTAATTAGTATCTCTTCATTCCTTCTCAGTATCCTACTATTATCTCTTTAAATCTTTGACCTCATGTGCATTGTAGATCTAATTTGTCATGGCTTAAATGTGTATCAATGATTTTTTTCAAGTTTAATGTGGTTGTGAGACTTGGTAACTATGCATTTGTCTTTGAGATCTACTGACTCTTTGACCTCTCATTCACCATCAATCTATTTTTTTACACTTGATCATACACCATTAATTTTCTTGGGCCCAATAGCTTTATCAGTCACCATACACTATTAGATCTCAGTTTAGGTACTCGAGATCTTCACACTTGTCATCAATGTATTTATGTTGACCTTTTGACTTGATTATCACCATTGATATTGAATGCATGATCAAACATGCACTATTATATCTTTGGGACCCAATGACACTATCCTCACCCACTCAACATTATATCTTCATGATATTATTGAAGACTAACCATTGATGTTGGAACATTTGAATTCAAATGACTATTTTATGAGGCTTAAACTTGAAATTTGCATGCACATTTCACTCTGTAAGTCCAACTTTGAAGATTTATATATTGAGATAAAAATATATTCAAGATACTAAATTTATAGAGGATGTTTATGGGATAAAAATCATCATGTCCATGAGTTAGTTTGGCTCTAGTTGACCTCCCAAGTTTACTTATTAAATTCATAATCAAGCTAACCCATTCATTTTTTCTTGATGTGACATGATGTTCTGGCTCTTTAGATTGATTTTGATCATTTATGGGTCATGAACTCTACTCAACTTCTCTATCCAATAGAATCTTAGTATGTGGGCCAAAATTAGCCAACATCTTTGGTAAATCTCGGTGAAGCATGCCTATTATGCTTGAGAACCTAGACTAGTTGCCTTGTCTGATCTATTAGGCATGGAGTCATAAGCTAATTTGAAACTAAGTAAGGCTATCCCTTTCTAAAACTTCCTCTCTTAAAGAAACAAGGACCAAAAGAAACAAAACAAAACAAAGTACCCAAGGCACTTTGGAAAAGAAACACACAATAGGAAAGGAAACTAACCTAATTAAAGCATGGGCAACTAACCTACTAAACAAATGTGTACATAGGCACTTAGAGAATATCATGAAATCTAATCTAATATATAAAATATTATACAAAAATTTATAATTACCTCCCTCCTAGTTAAAATGGAAAACTTTAAGTATCATTCACTTGTAATAAACTAATATGAAAATTACCTTGCTTTGGAGGTACCAGAATTGGTGAACCAAACATCTTAATGGCCAATCCTTTTGATGTGATCTATAATGGATGAAATGGAAAAATAATGTCTCTAATGTAGACATACTAGTCTAATTCTTCCAATCTTGGTTCATTTTGGACTACAAGATCACTTTCTTGATGTTGCTCATCACCCTTCAGAAAACCTTGCTTGAAGAATTCATTTAGGCTCTTGGGAGTAACTGCACTTGGTTCACGTGGTGGCTCAAAAATAACATGTTATTCCACCTTGTCATTTTTAAAATTAGGATTGATAATAATTATACCATAATGATCATAGGTTCCTAAAAGAATGACATGTCTCTTATCCTCTTCAAACTCTTTGGTTACGAGATTAAGCTGCTACCATAACTCTTCAAGTTTTTCACTGGTATGTTCATTAGATTGCATTACATGAGAAATTCAAACGTCTCTTTCATCAACCTCACTCAATATTTCATATTATTCTTCAACTAAAAATTAGGGATGATTTAACCATCCAAGGTTTGAAACATCACACCTATTTTTCTCACGGTTTGATCTACTTTCCTCTTGTTCCAACATATCAGGGTTATCTTCAACTGACACCTCATCTTGAAGTGGACCAACCTCAAGCACCTAGTTCTGATCCATTTTTTTTGTATATGTATAATGGACCTTTAGTAGTTCATTTAAGGTCTAATTCATATTTATATTGAGTAATATCTTCTTTAGGCAAGGTTAAAACATTAAGCTACTCTATTTCAATCAATAAATTTGAGCATAAATGTTGTCATTGGTCTTCTAAGTCACTTGAGCTGACCTTGACCTCCATAATAGGTTCATAAGGTTTTCCTCTTGCTTTTCATCAAGATCCTATAACTTGAAATCTAAAACACACTCATCCCTATGAAGTGGGCTGCCTATCATGATCTCCTCATCATAGACACTTGAATTGTCCTCTTCAGGCTCACCTATGACTGTAAGCTCTTCATATATCCTTTGTAAAATAAGCTCTTTATCCAAGAGGGAGATAGTGGGAGGGTGAATAATTTTACCTTACTTTTAGCTTAGTATAGTGTCCTTCCATCTAGGTACTTTGAATGGTTTATTTGGTGGCTCTTGAAATAGTGCTTGGACCTCCACAACCAACAATGCCTCCTTTATGCCCTTATAAATTTATTTCCATGATGGAAATGAGTATGAAACAAAAAAAAATTATTCTTTTAGAATGGTTATAGGAGAGGGTGTCCTCATAAGTGAAGGTATGACATAGCTAAGGTCAAATGTGTTGGAGAAAATCCATGATGTAATGGCTTGATGCTCTTGAGTTGGAATGGGTGTAGGGATAGGAGAGGGCAAACTAATTGGACTAGGTTTGGCATACTCTTCCTCCCACTACTCAAACACTTTTTCAATGGATAATATTGACCCTATCAATTCTTTCTTCTTAGCCTATGAATGGTCAACTTATTTAATATATGCCCACACATTCTAAAACTCTTGTAAGAAGATCCTTATCCCCTCCATGGAATGAATGGGGAATTATTGTCCAACATTAACTCCCTCATTTATTTTCATTATTGTTCCACTTTGGTCCAATATTCCCTCTTTGAGTTTTGATAAGAATGGACTTTGAAAAGGTTGACTAGGGGCTAATTAGGAACTCTTAAAAATTGAGCTTGAGGCTCTTAGAGGGGAGAGGACACATAAGACTAATCTAGATGAGCCTACTGATATTCATAATATATCTACACACTATCTACATTTTGGATCATGCTTCTCATCATTTTTATGTCTTCATTTTAAAAATATGACCATTATCTACCCTCACAAATTTAACATCTATTCTTGATCAAATAAATAACACTCCTTCCTAATTTAAGAACATAGATAGGGATGACTAGGAAAAACTCCAAACCCTTACCAATCTCCCTTATCAACTCAATATAAACTGATAATTCTTGCTTGAATCATAACAATTATGTATCATGATAAAATTGGTCTTGATAAAGGGAATTAGAATACTAATTTAAATGTAAAGGAGGCTGACCTTGGTAATTGCAAGGGTGGGAGGAGGGATATGGCCATGATAAGGTTAATAGGTTGTTTGAGGGCCACTTAGGGGGAACACATAAACATTATTTGCCTGATAAGTGTGATATCAAGGTAGAGAATAAGCATATTGATCAAAATATGGCTAATTATACATAATATATTATGATGGTTAGGCACTTAGTTAGACTACTTAAACTAGATAATAGATGCTTGAAGTCACCATTAATGTCTAAACACTTGCCTCCAAAGGTTGATTGGATAAGAGACCACCAAAAATATTCACTATTGAATAATGTATTATGTCCCACCATTCATGTAAAAAAAAATTATGACATGGAATTGCACCATTATCAAGGATTTATTTAGGCTCCCCCACTCCCAATCACAATATTGGAATAACCCTAGGTTGTGAGAAACTTATGATGGGGTTGAATCTTTGAAGAAGGTCAGATTCCTCTTGATTGATAATCTAAACTAATGTTACTACAAGGAAAAGGGTTAGAAAGTGGGGAAAGGTCTCTTAATAAGGTTATAATGTGATGAACCAAATAAAAATGGGAAACTCCCATAATATTTAACCCACACTAGATCCACAGAAGACAATGCTAGCTCACACAACCTTAAAATCAAGCTAATTGCATAAGTATTTCATATACTAGGTTCAAAAAGAAATGAATGGAAATAAATAAGAGTTTAAGACTCACTAAGAGTCTATATTGATGGTATAAATAACACTAATCTATACCTACAAACAACTTGAAAACACCCTAAAAGAGGTTAGAAAGGAGGACAATGAATATGGAAGAATCTCCTTCACAAGGCCATCATGCACAACTCACCAAACATAGATCGAAGGATAGAGATAGGTAAATAAAGTATTTTATTACATCAAGATGTAATTCTTACAAATTCTTGATAGGGTTAAACCTAATCAAGAGGAGAATATCTTGTTATATCTCAAAGATTCCCCTTATACTCCCAAAAATGAGCATCTTTTTAAATGGAAAAGAATGGGTGATATATAGAAAAGGAGAAGAGGGAAGAGAGAAAAAACATTACCCAAAAATAATAAATGATCTTCCAATTTAAATAAATTCTCCACCATCTTTTAATCTAATCAGGATTGATCCTTCATTGATAAATTATCCTGCATTAATGGTTGAGAAATATGCACTAAGAGACAAGGATTTATTTTGTAGATGATGAGTCATGACTAAATATATTTGAGAAAATATCCTTAATATATCAACAAAATTTAATGATCCACTATACTCTCAAATCCACAAATATTATCCTTGAACTTTTACACCACCTTCTATTTGGCTTGTGTGTGAAGATAAAATCTTCATACCTTGAAACTAACAGAACCATCACCATGTCTACTTTAAATGGAAACAAGTACCTAATTTTTCAAGGATATATCCATGTTGATATATGAGACATTTATTCATAATTATATATTAGTGCCTACTCCATTTGAGCACATGTCTTTACTCTATATTGAAAACCAATCTAATTTATTGGTTTTCATATAGCTATAATATCGATGAAAACCTATGGGCTATATAGTTTTATCTCAATAACTGATAATACATATTTGATCTATATTAGGTATAAATAGATATATTATTCATTTTAACCCTAAGGAAGTTGAGAAATTCATTACTTACATAGATCTTGTTTAAATATCAATGATCATAGCCATGAAATAATTCTACAACCCCAAAAAATGGGCATTGTAAGTTCTAAATCTTTGAACCAGAGGTTGAGATTATGTTTTAATGGTGATTGGAATTCATCATAACCATCTTGAATATGATTTTTTTTACTTAATAATGCTCAAATAATATCTAACAATAACATATTCCCTTTGAAACACTACTCTAGTTTGACCTAGGTCACATGTTTGACCTCTGTTTGAAGTCCTTGTCTTTCAAATTTTTATATCGACCATCAATCTTGATCCATACCTTCTTAAATTATGATAATTATTACCTCTTCATTCATTATTAGGATTTTTCTATTATATCTTTGATTGCTTGACCTCTTGAACACTGTAGATCTACTTTTGTATAGCTCAAACATATACCATTGATTTTCTGCTAGTTCAACATGGTCATGACACTTGGTAACTACACATTTGTATTCAAGATCTATTGAATCTTTCACCTATAAATTTATATAATTATAATTTTTGTATGTTTTATTATGCACCATTGATATACTTGGTCCTACTAGCTTTATAAATTACCATGCACCATTAGATATCAGTTCAAATACATGAGATCTTGAAACTTGTCATTGATGCATTTATGTTGACCTTTTGACTTGATACTCACCATTGATCTTGAATGCATGATTAAAAACGTACCATTATATATTTAGGACCCATTAACACTATCTTCCCCCACTCAGAATTTGATCTTAATGGTATGATTAAACATTGACCATTGATATTGGAACATTTGAATTCAAATGGCTATTTTACAAGGCTTAAAATTGACATCTGTGTGCATGTTTCACTCTACAAGTCAAAATTTGAAGCTTTATATCTTGATATAACAAAATCATCAAGACACAAAATTTGTAGAGGATGTTTATGGAAACAAAATCATGATTTCCATGCATTCCTTAGCTCTATTCAACCTCTCAAGTGTACTTATTAAATGCATAATCAAGTTGACCCATTCATTTATGTATGACACGCCATGATGGTCTGGCTCTCCAAAGCTTGATTTTGATCATTTATGGGTCAATAAATCTACTTAGATTCTTTATCTAGTTAGAACCTTAATATGTGGTCCAAAATTAGCCAATAGTAATGGTTTGACATATCTAGTTATTAAACAATTTTTGAAGCATTAATTCATAGCTACTCCATCTAGAGAGGTCTCTGAGTAATGATAGATTACCTAGTAGAGGTATTAGTATGTTATTTTTTCTTCATTATTTAAGCATCTTACTTTCAATCATTTTATTTTATTAGATTAGTTCATGTTTTCTATATTAGCTCTTTTAATTTTAGTAGTTTTCCTACTTTCTAAGATAGTTTTCTTTTGATTACATGGCAGTATGAGATTGGTCAAATCCTAATATAATCAAATGAAAGTTTGAGGTGTTTTGAATCTAACTCAAATCAATGGGTGTTACATACTGTAGTTCTAAATTCTTTATCTAGGTAAGTAATGAGAGATCTATCCATGAACATGTCCCAAAGCTAATGATTTCATCAAGTATGTGAAATTTATTCCCCTAGTCTTGTGTAAATTTATAAATATCTCCTTATCCCATTGGGTCAAATACGAACAAAACATTAATACTTATTTAAGTTAATAATGATTGACATGGGCAAGAGTTGACAAGGACATTTTGATTAAACAAAAACTTTACTAAGACCAACTCATGGTGCTCAACTTTTTCCTTATTTCATTTAAAAAGCAAAAAAAAAGATTAAAAATAAAAGACATAATCCAAAAGTAAAAAAAAATGAAAAAAGGGGATTCAAAAACCATACACGATGGGATAAGATAAATGTATCATGAATTATGAAAAATATGTAAATGGAAGAATAGGTGATCAAAGGTATATTTGTTGGGGCTATGGATACATAGCTAGCAACAGAGTAATGCCCAAGCTCCCCAATGTCTATGCACCTAATTCCCAATCAAAATGAACCTATATCTCACCACAATGTCTTTACTTAAAACCCTAAGACAAGAGATAAATAACAGTACTTTCCACACATAGATATAAGGTGTAATTGAAGCTAGTATGTTTTCAAGATTATTAAGAGTCTCCTTTTCATTTATAATTTAGTAATTTCTTTTGGGATGATTTTATGGTTGATATTGAGATTGTAAAAATATGGATTTTGGGTTCTTGGAAACTTGGGAGTATTCATCCCTATGAGTCTCCATATATTGTATTTAACACACCCCACCCTATATATTTGTTTGAAAAGTGGGGACACCCCTTTTTTTCTAGAGAGTATGAATATTTTATCTAGGTATTTATGTGTTTTTTATGGTTATGAGGATTATAATTATCTATATAAATTCAATATTTTGAATGTTGAATCATGTTGGGGTATAATTATTTCCATTTAAAAGGACTTTTCCAAACTAATATATTAATGAAAATTCATGAAGAATTGATTTGCATGGTAGGTAATTGAACTAGTTTATTCTAAAAGGTTTTAATTTGGCTACTTTGGTCTTTAGAAGCTTTCATTTATAAAGTTTATCTTTAGTAACTTTAATCTTCAGAAACTTTATCCCAATTTGAGAATTTTCTCTAGAAGCTTTATTTTTAAGATTTATATCCATGAATTTTCTTCAAAATATTTATTTCCATGACTTTTCATTGGAAGGTTTTCTTCAGAAATATTATCTTTAGGAAGTTTCTCTTCAAAAACTTTCACTCCAAAGACTTTTCTTTCAAAACTTTCACTTCAAAATTTTTCTATTATAATCTTTAATTTGAAAACTATATCATTGGAATCTTTGTTTTGGAATATTGCACTTTGGAGACTTCACTTCAGGAACTTTCTATGTGACTACTTCTTCCTGAACCACAATCTTTCTGAAGAGTACTTAGTCTTAGGCAAATATTGTTTCAAAGACTTTGGGATAAAATATTTTGAAACAAATTTCTTCAAAGAACATTCTACTTTTTGGGGTCTTCTAGGCTTGAATGCAAAGTCTAACTTCCCTTGACTAGACCACATAATGAAAAATGGAAAAAGAAGAAAGGCAACACCATGGCACCTTGACTGACAAAGCATCCTATGTGGCATATACACAAGGACAGGGTGGTCAAGTTTAAATTGAATAAAGGTGATAAACTGATAGATATTGGGGATTAATGGCACATGAATTGAAAATGAATGCAGAAAGCTATTAACATCGAGCCCCCAACCAAGTTTATCTCATTCAATTTTCAATAGCTCAAGTAAAATTTAGCCTTCAACAATCTCAAAATCCCTAGTTGCAACCAGGATGATTTGTAATTTTTGTAATTCAATTTAGTACACACTAATTTTGAAATCTTGAAACATACCATCATCCATTAAACAACATTAGAATCATCATCCAGGTCATATAATTGACCTTCAATTCCCTCTAGGTTCTCTATCAAGGATTCTAATGAGTATTTAGACACATTTTTTCATGTGATTGTATTTTATGGCCACTATTCCAATCATCTAACATTATGGGAAGTTGTAGATAACATGGATTCATTTACATTATAAGAAGACATCACAATTAAGGAGAAATAGTTGATAAAGGACTTGTTCTCATTAAACTAATATGCCATTCATTACATAGCTGATAAGTCAAAGGTTATGCCATATATAGACTTGCTATGGGGCCTCATCTTCAAGGATAGAATAAAATATGATAGTTACCTCCAATCTATTGATAATAACATAGTCATCAGATACATATTAGGGGATGTATTCATGAGGTATTTAAGTCTCCCTATTGTAGATGTTATGTTTGATTTGCATACTATAGTTACCTAGAAGAAGGCCAACAATGTGGAACAAGCACTAATAAGGTGGATTTTCCTAGGGGAAACATTTATTGTGATGGAACATGTTAAGAATCCCATCCCCATAATCTAATTTAGTATGGGGATTTGCATGGGCATGTAATTATTTAACCAACTATGCAAGTATCTACTTCCTACATCTAAAGTGGGTTAACTTGCTAGACATGCTTAGTACTTCAGAGTGCACCTATGTATTGGGATAAGTGATTAGTGCCTTACTACAGGAACAAATTCTACATAAAGATAGGAGACCACATGGGGAAAAATTCTATATGATGTCTTATCTATTTGATTTAGTCATGTGAAATTTATACAAGAACAATGGAGTCTTATAGGATCCCAACCTAGATGTTATCAATAATTTAATATGTGATTATTAATCTTTTGTGCACATATACTTATATGTCAAAAACACTGACAAGATTATTGAGGATCTCTACCTTCATGTCTGAATGTCCATTCATGATTAGCATTTGGCTAGGATTTCACCTAAAAATACTAGAACACTTGTCAATGTGGGTGAGTATTAGCTCTACCCTAACTACAATATCATCATGGTTTCTAGCCACAAGGTTGATCCTATTCAAATTCCTAAGTTTTTTCCATACAATGTAGTTAAAAAAGAGATTGCCTTCTGATATGGAATGGTATTGACAAGGAGCTAACAAAGAATAAGAAATCTACCTTCTATGAATCCTACATCACTATTAGGAGGATGTAATACACCATAAGAAAATAATTTAGGGAAACTAGAAATGCAAGGAAAAAATATGTAATAGCCACTCTCCCCCATAGGGATTGGGACCCCCATGGGAAAGTCTAATAGAGTATTCACACCCTTGGCCTCTCATATAAACATAAACCATTTTATCATGACTTCTTATTTTTTAATGCCAAAGATGGTGAAGAAGTAAAAATAGAGTAGTAACAATAGGCTTGAGTGAGGACCTATTGAGAGTAATAAAATTTGAACCCTCTCTCACACTCATTGGGGAAAAATTGAGGATCTCACCACTAGGAAGGTGGAGATCTTTTGAATTATGGAGTGTTAGGCCATATCAACAACTAGTAGAAGGACAAGATCCCTAAGTTCCACTCATGGATCAATACCAACCACATGAGTACAAATACTTGGTAGGTGAGGCACCACTTATTGGAGGACATGAAAAATAAGAGGAAGAATAAATTACTATCCTTTTATGAGAAGTAGAAGAACAAAGTCCTCCATTTCAAGCATCATCTATTGAACTAAGGAATGTTAAGTAGGAACTAGCAGAGGATCTAACTCAAGGAAAGGATAACACATGAGGGGAAGATAATGGGATAATTTTATTTTATTATTTTGATAAATAAAAAATAATGGGTTAAACAACCCCAACATATAGCATGATTAACCCTCCATTTCCCCAAAAAATGTCTACTCCACAAAATAAGAGAGTAACATGATGCTATCAGAGGAAACCAAAGGGGAATAGGCCACATAACCCACCCATAAAAATTCTCAAAGAAGTATAACCTTTATTGGAAGGTAATCTAACATAAGAGGTGGATGAGGAGGAATTATAAGAAGATAAGTTCTTAAACTTGCAAGCACTAAAGGTAAAGGCACCTCTCATTAGTGAGTAATCTAATAAGGGTCCTATTTTTACATTCCCCTTAGGCTTTTTTCCTTTGATGTCATTAGCAATTATTTATACCATCCCTATTCCAATTGTTTTAACTTTCATTCTTGTGTAAGCACTTCCTATCAATCTCCTTTTCATATAACCATTTTCTACTCTACCTAGTGTCACTCCACCTTCTTCAATCTCCACTACTGCAGTTTTTATTCCTTCAGTAGTCATCCTTTCAACCATAACTCTATCCATCCTAGCCATCAACTAGACTATCACCCAAACTATTTCTTCCTCTACCCAATTTGGTTCACCTTTACCTTCATCAACACTAGTTTCAACAACAATAATAGTGACAACCAAGAGGGCTCCCAAAAAGTAACTAATAAATGTTGTACACCCAATGCCATAATTCAAAGACATAGACTAGTCTAAAATAATTTAGCCCTCAATGGCCAATCCTTCCTTTAAAATTGAGCCTAATCCTGAAGAACATATGCAAGTAGAAGCTCAACCACTAGATACTTCAAAGATCACTCTTCTAGATTGGAACAAAGAGTTAGGAGCTTTGGCCTATATGAGGCCCAATTTGAGGATCAATGATCTTGCAATGGTGAGATCATTATTTGACAAGGACAAATCATTAGTTCAACATGTTTGAAAGAGGAATATTTAGGATAGTTTTGACAAGAGTTTAATTTTAGATAAAATGAAAGAAGTTTACTCCCTTTTGAAGAGGAATAATAAGAAGGGTCAATCCACATACACTGAGGACCTCAAGTCTTATATGGAAACCCACATTGAGGCAATCCTAGCTATACATAAGAGGATGGAGATAGCTAGACAAGAGATAGAAGAAGAATTATAAATTCTCATAGAGAAGCAATAGGTGATATGATTCCCCCATTTTATTGAATAGAATGTGAAAAATGTAGTACTCGGGCTATATGAGATTTTGGATTCAATTCATTCCTTGAGAGTAAATTTGGCTCCACATCTAAACTCAATAACCAAATTGTTCAAGCTTCTTAAATGATATGAGAACAAGTTATATTTCTTAGTATTGAATATTATAACAAGGCATTCAACCACCTAGACATGATAACCCCTCTAGAGGCATAAAATGTATTGAATCTATCCCTAATAAGGACACATGAGGAATGAGACTAGGTATCATCTTCTAAAGTTATAATAAATAAGTTGGATTAATAACAAAAGAAAGTAGAGAAAATTTTGACTGCGCTTGAACTGATAGTGGTCTAGGATAATAGAGGGAAACTAGTAGCTCGAATTACTTTTGACTAGATGATTCAAAAAATTTTAGATGGTTTCAAATAGAGTCTACAAGGATTGATTTTGGAGGACATTGAATCCAAGTTGAGCACAATAAGGAAAAAATCAATAGTGGTAAAAGTCTTCTAGGTTGGGTTTTGATCCACCAGGATAGAACATACTAAACAAATGGAACAAATGGGTAGGGTGACTAGGCCTCATATTCTAGACATGAAATTAATTTGTGCATAAAATCCTAAGGCATATAAGTATTACTAGGAGTTAGATGCCAAGAAGAAATCACCATCAATACCACCTACCTAGTTTGCTTCACAGACTCCACCTAAAGTTCTAGTAAGAATAGTTACATCAATGTTACCTCATAATTCAACTTTGACTATGACTCTAGTTTAATCAATGAGTGAATCATCGATCATATCTATAGTTATCATGTCATTAATCACAAGCACCATTGTAGTTCTAATGATAGTTTTGAGAAATATCAAGCAAGATCCAATTTAGCCCAAAGATAAAGGATAATTTTATACAATTTTGCATGTAATGGTTATAAACAAATAATTAAGTTATAGTTACGTCCATATTTTAATTAACTAAATCATTTTTTGTCAACATGCACAAAATAAATATAAG